>JAWNNB010002173.1:0-99179 GCA_035043285.1 Drosophila subsilvestris | reverse complement strand
TATTCTCAAAATATGGTCAAACATAAATCGCTTCTGCGGCTTAAAAACACGCCACAACATTCATTGCCTCACTCACCCTAACAACCCAACACAAAACATACTTGATAAAAAGGAAATAGCCAACACACTTTGTACCCATTGGTCCAACTCAGCAATCGACAGCAATTTCCACCCAATCTTCATACAACAAAAATCAAATTCAAGCCACATCTTCTCACACATTCCATCTAAAATAGCACTTAGTATCGAAAAAGATATTACAAATATCGAAATTCTAGCTTCTATCAACTACCAACTAAAAGGCAAGACTCTGGGTCGAGATCGCATTGGGTAGCTAATGCTGATAAATATTAAAAATCTTAGGAATAACAATAACTAACAACTACAAATGGAACAATCACATTGAAAACTTAGCTTTACAGCTCTCAAAAAGACTAAACATAAGCAATTGCCTATCTAACAAAAGGTTCGAATGCAATGTTACCACAATCCTTTATGTGGTAAAAGCCATTTTGATGTCAAAAGTCGATTATGGAATACATCTATACGGCAATGCCCCTAAGTCCTTCCTAAACAAAAACAAAACAAAATTAAAACTATTTACCACACAGCTGTCCGACTTACATTCTCCGCTTTTCGCACAACACCAATAAACAATCTATTACTAGAAGCAAATATAATGCCCCTAGAGTTTAGAGCGATACATGCCACCCAAAAAAATTTCAAAACAATTCTATACTCTAAACACTCACCTATCGAACACATTTATAAAAATATACTTAAATCCAAGAAGACTCCAAAAATCCCCTCTTCTCTTTATAACACTATTCAACTTTGCAACAAACTTAACATCTCATTGACCCCCATAACAAGCAAAAAAGAAAAAATTACACATTGGCTAGGTATCCAAACAATCACCAATACCTCCTTAAACTCAACTAACAAATTAAACACAACCCCGGCTGCCTATCAACAAAATTTTAAAGAAATTGTTAACCACATGCAAAACCGTACAATTCTTTATACTGACGGCTCCAAATCACCAAAAGGCGTATCATATAGCGTCACCACAGATACTGAATCAATAATGTACAAACTGCTCCCTGAATTCTCCTCCATTTTCACGGCGGAAATTGCGGCAATCCTCGCCGCATGCATATACGCCAATAAAAATATAGGAAAATACGTCATATGCACTGACTCCCTATCCGCCTTAAAAGCAATAAACAACACCAACAACCAAAACTATTACAGAAACGAAATACGCAAAATAGTAGGCAATTACAAAACTGACAAACTGACCCTGCTTTGGATACCCGGGCACTGCGGTATAAAAGGTAACGACCTTGCAGACACAACAGCAAAAAGCACCCACAACTTCCCTCTTATCACCGAACCCAACCACAACCCATCAGATGAAACAAATACATCAATCAGAACATACAAATACTATTTAACACAACACTTACAAAGGCATCACCCTACTACAAATCAATCTGCCACGAAAAAGCTACTCCTGGGATTATTAAAAACACATCAAATACAGACTTTAAAAAATTTACTAGAATCAGACTCGGACACACCAACTTAACCCACAACTATATCCTTAATAAATCCCCACCAACCCTCTGCTCCAACTGCAATACAGCCCTTACTATTTACCACATTCTGATAGACTGCCCCCTACACCACAATGAAAGAATTAATCACCTTGAAAATACAATAAAAAAAATCACGTCCTACAAGAACTTAATCAAAACAATAGACTTCCTAAAAGCCACAAATCTTTACCATCTAATTTAATATTGTACACATTCTTAGTTTACATTTAAACATCACGTAACATAACATAACATTAAGTAAAACATGTACATAAATACCTCTAATAAGCTTAAGGCCTTAGTTGCTATAGCTTTAATCATTAAGTTAAGCGCGGATTTATAATTTTCGTTTAACTGTTAATAATAATAATAATAAATACAAAAATAAATAGTTTTTTAACAATTTCGAATATTTCATACTTTGCGTATGAATGAAGATTCAAAAGTGGATTCCGTTTCTAATACCAAGGTCGCTCGAAAACCAACGCGATCGAATGGCACTCCCCATACTTGGACAAGTACTCGAGTGACCTCAGAATGGCATCTGTCGTAGAAATCGTCAAGAACTATGAGTCAATAGAGGAACCGAGGCAGGAAGACTGGGAATTGGACCCACTGCCACAAAAAACACGACGACCTCAACTAAGGCGTGTGCAGCTCTGAAAACGACAGCTTCGACAGCAGTAGGAGCCTCCCACAGCCAAGTCCAATCCTTGCCCATGGAACGCGGATGCAATGTTGGGCCCTGAAAGCACTCTTGTTAACTATGAACCGTCCACACCAGCTCCGGCTCAGCCAAAGCAGGCTGAACAAGTCTAGGAAACCAAGGCAAAATACTATCTCTGGGGTTCTTGACATTGCTGCTTTCGAGGCTGCTCTGAGCCCCCCGATCCCTGAAGAGGACTACGATTCATAAACTAGTTTCCGTATTCATATGCTCGCTATTGACTTGCTCGCTGTTCTTATTGATTGTGCCCAAGACTTAACTGTCTTTGTATTGGAGCGTCGCACAGTGGGGCGGCAAAAGTCAATGCATTTTTTGAACGCTTTGGATAAATCCAATACACGAATTCGATAGAAAATTTTCCAAAGCTTTCAAAAATAAAGCTTAAAAGAATCGGACTTTTAGTTTGGCAGCCTCTTCAGATCCATTTATTTCATCTATTAGACATGTGAAGTCCAAAAAAATTAGAAAGTATTTATTCTTCAGAAATGTTACGATTATTGGATATTCCTAACGATCCATCGGAAATAGATGCATGGTTTATAGTAAACCAAAAATAAGAACAATTAAAAAAATGTTTTTTTTTGTAAATTCTGTTTAAGTTAAAAATTAAACGTCAAATAACTTTTTATAGTATAATAGGCCATTAAAAATTCTTTATCTATCCTAACGAAACTTGGAATTTGTCATTTTGCATAGGAAAATATGCACTGGTAACAAAGTTCAACTTTGGCTATTTATTGTAAAGCTTCTAGATAATGTAGCACCATATACTTTTGCAAACTAAATTCTGAAAGTTTTTTCTTTTAAACGCAATTTATTTCATGAAGATATCTTGATTCGTTCGGAAGTTATTAATTTAGCAAGCTGAAATGGCCTAAGGCCCCACTGTGCGTCGCATCGCGTGATCCCGCTAATTTGTCGCCCCCGCTTCTTCTATAACCCGCTGTATAAATAACCTCTAAGTCAGTGGTCGGCACACACACATGCAAAGGTTTGCAGTGCGCTAATGTGCGTATTCAGCAGGCAAAACGGAACATTGCATTGGTGCTTAATACTGTGATACACGTGTACGTGAGCGGCAGCGCAGCAGCAGTTCCTTTCCCCCAAGCACAATAGATAGGGCCGTGCCGGGCCCTGCTCTAAATCATCAATATTACATATAAATAAAATGAAAACGAGAAGGAAGGTGTGAGTAGCTTCTGGACGCGACTCTACTTTTATACCCGTACTCAGTCAGTATATAAATTTGTAAGAATTTTAAAATATTTTACATTTTTTTGCTACATCTAAAATGTATATTCTATATTTTGTATGTAATGCAGATTGTACATCTTCTCCGCAACGTTCGCGCACTTCACAGGGCAGAGTGTGTGCGAGCGAGAAAGAGAAAAGCTAGCGTCAGCAGCGCTGAGAAGCAACAGCAAATTAATTTCTTTACTCTGGCTTTAATAATGATCCGATCTGACTCAGATTCGGCAATCTAGAAGATATGGGTATTCTCATTGTCTGGACCTTGATATGCAATGACTGCACCATCAAGTGGCCCATGCGACACCAAGCCGAAGCCTGTTACGCGCGGAACCCAGGCTAGAATCGCAGCCCTCCTCCCGCCCAACCGACCGGGGGGCGCTGCCGCATGACGCGCGACGCGTGTTACCGAACCGATCGCGAACATGCAGGAAAGATAGAGGTTAGACTAATATTCGAGGCAAATTAGAGCTAAACACAACTAAAGAGCTAAACAAGCAAAGATAGCTAAGAAATAGTACTAATTACGGGAAAGGTGTGTTAATATTAGTGATTTAAGAAGAGAAAGGGAATTCCCTTTCTGGTCGATATTATAAGGTAGAGAGAATTTCTCTACGATACTGCGGTTTTAGTTTTATCGTATCTTAAAAATTGTGGCTGCCACAGATTTTCGTCTTTTCTAGGGACCCGGGCGGGGCGAAATTTTGAAATACACTTGTTGCTCTGTGATATCACATGAGTCTGGAAACAACATTTGGCTGCTCTAGCTCTTATAGTCTCAGATTTTCTTCTTTTTAGGGTCGGAAGGGGACTGGTGAAATTTTGAAATACACTTGTAGCAGTGTGATATCACATGAGTCTCGAAACAAAATTTGGTTGCTCTAGGTCTTATAGGCTCTGAGAACTAGGCGACAAACAAGACGGACAGACAGACAGACGGACAGACATACATGGCTATATCGACTCGGCTATTGATGCGTATCAAGAATATATATGCTTTATGGGGTCGAAAACGTTTCCTTCTCTGCGTTACACACATCCACTTTTACCACAAATACGTAAACTCCTTGAGTACTGGTATAAAAAATCTCAAATGTGGTCCAAAATTGTGAGTTTGAACGCCTACTTAATTTAATTTTGTGTCATTTTTTCGAAAGGAACATTTTATGATAGATTTTGTTGGTGTACATTTTGTGTGAAAAAATTTTTTCTGAAAAAATTGCAATTTGTGTAAGTATATTTGTAGCTTTTGAAAATGTATTCGTTTTAAACATACCTGTGTGGTTTTTAAAGTCAAATGTCGAGAAAATCAAATTTGGGCCGGCGAACGGGAAATTCGTCACAAGTTGTGGCTTCGAGGAGCCGTGAAAGTAGCTAAGACATTACACATCGCAATGAAAATAATCGTCTACGCACAGCCAGGTCCCGTTCAAATCAACGGAAAAATAATGCAAATACAACTGCAAATGAACGTCGTGATATACAAAATATACAAGGCGTTCGCGTATTGTACGATTACGATTACCGATTACGATTCCCATAGGCAAACTATAATTGGTCCAATGAACGACCGTTGTCGCCATTGTCAGGCATATAAATTAGAAGGTGAAGCAGATGGGATGTGCTCTGCGAGTGGTAAAGTAAAATTGCCTGAATTGGGGAGCCCAACACAACCATTGAACATATTAATTAATAGATTGACACCTGAGTCAAATCATTTTTTGAATACTATACGAAAGTATAATTCGAGTTTTTTAAATGACATCTTTTGGCGCCACAAATATCATAAAAGACAACTTCATGCCAATTTTAAAGGTAATTAAATAGTTTTGTTTATGCTAATTGAACTTATGTTCTCATTCGTATTTTATTAATATTCAAGGTCAAATATACCATCGGGCTAGCTTTTTGTTACCATTCGACAATGCAGACCACCAATTTTTGCAATTATATTTTATCGGGAACGCGGAAGACGAAGCTGATCGTCGGTGTGCCATTACTACAAACACGCGGAGAAAAATTATTTTCGATTTTCAAGATATGTTCCATAAGCACAACGAATTGGTTCAGTTATTCAAAACGTCCCTTGATCAAATGGCATCTGACGATCATAAAATTGTTATTCGAGCCGATAAAACACCAGTTGGTAACATGCAAGGCGTTTCAATGCACAAACAGTTGACGAAGTGGAAATAGTCATAGTTGGAGAGCAATTTCATAATCGTGATATTGTGCATCATCGTAGAAATGAACAACTTGAACGTTTATCCTAGACGAATCGCTGTTATGATGCACTACAATATCCCATATTGTTTTGTAGCGGCCAAGATGGCTATAATTTCAACATTAAAATGATAAATCCAGTAAACGGTAAATTGATGAATAATTTATGATTGATTTTTATTTTAATTATAATTTAGTTTAATTCAATTGTGGGTTGAGCAGGAAAAAAGGAAGTTAGTGCTATGAATTATTACGCATACAGGCTGCAGATACGGCATAAACAAGATAATTGTTGACATGTATGCAAAAATTTAATCGGAACGGTTGAAGCAGATGATTTTGCGAAAACGTTGCTATACGCCGAAGTACCCGAATTGTTTCAAAGGCAAAGACGCGGATAAGCCGTTCATGGTCAGCCAGTATTGTTTCACTCAGATGGACGAATTTATGAAGTTCATCCAAACAATCAAGAGTGTTATTATTTACGATTGTTGCTAATAAATGTTCGTGGACCGAAATCATTTGAATCGTTGCGAACTGTTGATAAGGAAATGTGTGGACGTCAAACGGGTGATATAAACATGGACTATAAGCCGGAAATTTACAACGAAGCATTGATCGCTATTGAAGACCTTTGCTTGATGATGGCAAGGACCTTTTCAACAAAGAACTGGAGCGGGAACAACAGTATGATCGTGCGAGTTTTGTTTTGTGCAAAACAATGAGCCACGGTTAAATATCAATCAAAGAACGGTTTATGACCAAATATTGCGAGCTATCGAAGAGCAACATGGTGGACTGTGTAACAAACCATGGATCCCATGGTTCGTCACAAACAGGGGACACAAGCAAGCTCTCAAATGAAGAGTTGAACACCCAGCCGTCACAAGCACACGACGCACAGTGGGGCCTAGGCCATTTCAGCTTGCTAAATTAATAACTTCCGAACGAATCAAGATATCTTCATGAAATAAATTGCGTTTAAAAGAAAAAACTTTCCGAATTTAGTATGCGAAAGTACATGGTGCTACAATATCTAGAAGCTTTACAATAAATAACCAAAGTTGAACTTTGTTACCAGTGCATATTTTCCTATGCAAAATGATAAATTCAAAGTTTTTCGGATCGATAAAGAATTTTTAATGGCCTATTATACTATAAAAAGTTATTACAGATTTAATTTTTAACTTAAACAGAATTTACAAAAAAGGAGAAAACAAATTTTTTTTTAATTGTTCTTATTTTTGGTTTACTATAAAACATGCATCTATTTCCGATGGATCGTTTTTCCAATAATCTTAACATTTCTGAATAAATAAATACTTTCTAATTCTTTCTTGGATTTCACATATCTAATAGATGAAATAAATGGATCTGAAGAGGCTGCCAACATGTTGAAAAGATTCTTATTTTGCCTTGTTCGTGATATTTTACAAGTATTCATGTACCTGAATTTCTTGTAATTCTTGTTTCTCGTTCCCTGGGCCTCCTCTGACATCTCTCCAATTGGAAGGCTCTGATGTTCTATTAAAATTTGACCGTGTGCCAAAATTTTATGAAGTGTTGGAGTACTTTCTGGATACTCTTCAAATAACAACTCTGCAGTCTTCGAGGCATATTTACCAAATTTTCGTGTGTTAATTTTGTCCTTGCAGTTTAAAATATTCAAAATTACAGCCAATGTTTGGATATTGCCTTCATCCACTCCAGTTATTTTAGTTTAAGCTTGTCCTTGCAGTTTAAAATATTCAAAATTACAGCCCATCTTTGGATAATGCCTTCATCCACTCCAGTTATTTTATTTTATATAATTTAATTAGTACATTAGTACCTGATTTTTTTTGTTTTTCAACTTTGACCTGAATTAAAAAAAACTACATTTTTGTATTCCCGAAATATTTTGTATACGGGCTTTTTGCATATTTCTTTACCTAAATCAAAGGTCCATACGTGCACTTTTGGGTTTGTTGGCTTCTACATAGATAACAGTGACGCTACCTCGCACGAAAAACGTCAAAATTTGGATTTTGTATGGGAATTTGAGCTGCGACAACCCATTTTTTTGGCCTAAAACTTTATTTTTGAAAGCTTTGGAAAATACTCTATCGAATTCGTGTATTGGGTTTATCCAAAGCGTTCAAAAAATGCATTGACTTTTGCCACCTCTTTGCGGCTGAGGCCCCACTGTGCGACGCAACCAACGCTACTCCCAGGTGCAGATATTAACAACAACGAATTCGAAGACGTAGCACAGGCCGAAAAACGCTGACCCAGATTATATAACCAACCCCCACCGCAGCAAACCCGAAGTAACCAAAGCTCCCAAATGACGAGATCAAAACCCAGCAACAACAAAAACTAAGCACTCGCCAAAAGACATGAGACCGGCTTACGCAATAAGTACCCGAAGTAATATAAAACGAACCAATATTCCGAAAAATACATTCCTTTCCCATGGTACCGGTGCACAACGATCACCTTACCTGGAGATTGGACACTGTCTGGAGGGCTGATGGTTAGGTAACCCAGTGTTACTGACTTACCAATAAGTCCGAATTCAAGAATATATACGACTCTCAGTAACATTAAGAACTTATGTAGGATATCTGTGGGAATGATCGATGGCTGCCACTATCCATAAAAGGCACTGCCTTGCATGGAGAAATAGGCAGTCGTCCATCAGCCAGAACTCTAGATTGTCTCTACCTGGGCAGTTTATCAGCCAAAGCAACCAGGCAAATAACAAACACGTCGGTCAGTCAGTAGCGCCTCCCATCAACCGAATCAAAGAACAAAGATAATAAAGAAACCTACTAAACTTAAATCAAAGTGTTGTGTCTTAGCCAACCCTTATATTTCAGCTATTGGCCAAGTTCCTGGTCTTCCCGATAAAGTCCTTGTTTGAGATGCCAAGCTTTTTTGGCAACTATATTTATCCAAAATCAATTAAAACAATTCGATTTAAACGTTATAATATATATTTATACCGGCGGCTAGCTGAAGCCAATTGCTCGCTCTTTGCCGGTCCAGATAAACGTATACAAGAGGGGTTTCTATATGCAACCTATGCGGCGAGAGATTAGCATAGAACTAACTAGGCAACGACGGCCGATCAAAGCAAGAGCCAAAGCGGCAGGTGCAGAGCGCCCTTTAATAGGGAGAGCGCAGTAGTACTGCCGAACGCTACATAAGTTTGAGGTTTTAGATGCTCTTATACAAACATAATGTTACATTTAATGATATAAAATTGACGCTAAATAGCTGCTGGCCCGAAGCTCGTCTTTCAACAGACTTCTCAAGGGGCAGCAAACACAGCCGAGTAACGGCTCTCCTGATGGTTCCTGAGGGCGTCTTTAAATCAGCCACGCGGCATACTCCATCCTTGCCTTTGACGACGTCGACCACTCTAGCCAGTGGCCAACGCATTGGAGGAAGATTCTCGTCCTTCACCAGGACGACATCGTTCACGCAGAGGTTTTGCGTAGGCATGCGCCACTTCGAGCGCTCTTGCAAAAAAGTCAAATACTCCTCGCGCCAACGCCTCCAGAATGTCTGCTGCAGTTGAGTGACCCGCTGCCAACCATCCCGACGATTGTAATTGAGCTTCGTTAGGTCAGGCTCGAGAATTGTTTCATGCGGGCCTCCCAAAAGCAGATGAGCAGGCGTCAGTACATTCAAGTCATCTGGATTTTCTGAAAGCGAGAGCAAAGGGCGAGAATTAACAATTGCCGTGATCTGGCAGATCAAGGCACGCAGCTCGTCGAAGCTAAGGACGGATGGCCCAACTGAGCGGTACAAGTGATGCTTTGCGGTCTTCACGGCAGCTTCCCACAATCCGCCAAAGTGCGGAGAGCGCGGCGGGATGAAATGCCAGTCGATTGCGTCAGCCAAACAGGATTCATGGACTTCCCTCATGTGCGAGTCGCTCAGGAAAAGCTTCTTTAGCTCCAGAAGCTCGTTCTTGGCGCCAACGAAATTTGTCGCATTGTCCGACCAAATTTGACTTGGCCTTCCTCGAGTGGACGTGAAACGTTTCAATGCGCCCAGAAACGAAGCGGTGGTTAGATCCCTAACAAGCTCCATGTGAATGGCCTTAGAGGTGAAGCATATAAACACGCTTATGTAGCACTTGAGCGGAGGCCTCAAGCGGATTTCTGATCGGTAGAAAAAGGGTCCACAATAGTCTACTCCAGTTACTTCGAAGGCCCGCGATTCTTCCAGACGCTCCTTGGGCAAGTCTCCCATAATGTGCTCAACCATGCGCGGCCTCGTTCTGAAGCATCTCACACACTTGCTAACCACTTTCGAGACGGCTTTGCTTCCTCCAATAGGCCAATATTCTAATCGAATTTTAGCAAGCAAGGCGCGAGGTCCGGCACGGAGGTTCCGTTGATGATAATAGCTTATCATTGCAGACGTTACGGGATGTCCCTTCTGCAAAATAAGCGGGTGCTGAGCATTAAACGGGAGCGATGAGTTGCTGAGACGACCTCCAACTCGAAGTAAACCAGACGGATCGATGAACGGAGATAGCGAACTGATGGAGCTAGACTTCCTGACTTGCCCATTGCGTCTAATCTCCTTTATGTCCGACCACAAACTTGCCAGCTGAACGTGTCCAACTAAAAGATGCGTTCCTTGCTGAATGTCAGCAACCGTGAGTCCAGGATGCCTAAGACGATGAACGAATTTATGCATGTAGGCGAATGTGCGCTGCATGCCGAAGAAAGAGTTTGCAAGTTTGCATTCGAACGTGAGATCAGCATGTGGAGACGCGATCAGCAATATACGTTTGCGAAGCTCAATGGTCGGAGTTTCAGAAATGGGAGATACAGGCCACTCATCCTTAGAGCCTAACAAAAACGAGGGACCGTGAAACCACAGCTCTGACTGGATGAGGTGGCTGGGAAGCGAGCCTCTCGAGAGGATATCAGCGGGGTTCACCGATGTGGGAACATAGCGCCATTCCATGCCTTGAGTCAACTCCTGAATTGTTGCCACTCGATTTGCCAGGAAAACCTAAAATATGGCTGGCTCATCCCGTATCCAAGATAACGCCGTAGACGAATCCGACCAGCCGTAAAACTGACCTGGGAAAATTCCCGTGTTCTTTAAATTGCGCATAACCTTCGCAAGAAAATGGGCTCCACTCAATTCCAGCTTTGGAATCGACAATGATTTTAGTGGCGCCACTCGAGACTTTGAGCACGAAACATTGCTCGACGACTCCCCTTGCCTGGACACGACATATATGCAAGCACCATATGCTTCCATGCTTGCATCACAAAATCCATGAACCTCTACAGTTTTGCTGGAATGATGGACAACGCGAGGAAATGAAATGCGGGAGATGCTTGCCAAACTGTTTCTCAGGTCAATCCAAGTTGAGTGCAGCGCTGTCGGTAGGCTTTCATCTTAGTCCAAATGTTCTCTCCAAAGCTGCTGAAGGAAGATCTTGCACCTGACAATAACAGGATTAATCAATCCAAGAGGGTCATAGAAACGCGCAATCGTTGATAAAACCGACCCCTTGGAGGGCCTTGAATTCGTGTCCAGCGCGGACAAGGCAAACAGCAGCTGATCGGAGGCAGGGTCCCAAGCTAAACCAAGAGTTTTGGTAATGTCGCTTCCATCATGAAACCGTAGAAATTTCTCCACGTCGTCCTCTGGAATTCCATCAAGCACCTCTTGAATACTCGAGCACCATTTTCTAAGCTTGAAGTTACCGCAAGATAGTAGATTTGAAGTTTGGCGCATCTTTTCCTTGACCTCTGCGACCGAGTTGCCGCCAGAGATGAGATCATCCACATAGAACTCCTGTTGCAGGGCAGCTGAGCCAAGAGGATAGGAATCACCCTCGTCGATGGCCAGCTGGTGAATTGCACGGACAGCTAAAAACGATGCAGCCCTCGTACCGTATGTGACGGTGTCTGATGTGTAGACCTGAACTTCGGATTGGATGGAATCTCGCCATAGGATACACTGGAGAAAATTGTCTGGTGGAGATACCTTTACGCAGCGGTACATTTTACAAATGTCACCAGTGAGAGCAACGGGATATGTGCGGAACCGGGTCAGTATGTTAAACAATGCAGGCTGAATAACAGGACCTGTCATCATCACATCATTTAAAGAGGATCCAGTTGATGTAGCTGCAGAGCCATCGAAAACGACACGGAGTTTTGTCGTGGTACTGTCCTCCTTTAAAACGCAGTGATGAGGCAGAAAATACTTGCAGAGGCTACGTGAGTCCGGATGGACTGCGGACATATGTTTCAAATCAGTATACTCCTTCATAAAAGCTGAGTAACGCTCCTTGAGCGTGGGATTACGATCCAGTTTTCGCTCCAAACTTAGAAATCGTCGATACGCCTGAGTATAAGACTCTCCCAAGCGATCAGCATCATACTTTAAAGGCAGTCTAACGGAGTACTCCCCCGATGGCAAACGTGAAAAGTGGCTTACGAAATGCACCTCACAATCTACTTCTTCCTTTGTACTCAAGCTAGCCTCCACACAATTCTCGACTTCCCAAAACATACGAAGAGTTCGATCCAACCTTGCATTCATTCTAGCCTCCGAATCGGGATAATTTTGAGTTGCCAAAAGCGACGAACTTGATACCCTCTGTCCACCACCAGATACGATCCACCCAAGCCGGGTCTTCTGCAGAAGAGGCAATCCATCTATGAGCTTGATTTGCCCTACGCAGAGAAGGTCATAGAAAATGCTCGCGCCAATAAGAAGATCTACTCGCTGAGGACTATAGAATGCAGGATCGGCAAGCTGAATATTGGAGGGAATGTTCCAATCGGCCACATTAACTGTCAGACTTGGTTGGCTATCTGTGATTGTGGGGGCGATGAGGGCAGTAAGTGTGGTCGAATAGTCCGAAGTGCGAGACTGCATGCAAATGCTCACGGTGGATCCCTCAGTGGACACGCTAGTATCGCCCAGACCAGAAACAAGGGCAGACGATTGAGTTCTCCTAAGCTGAAGCTGCTGGGCGAACCTGGATGTGACGAGATGAAGCTGGGATCCTGAATCTAGAATGGCGCGACACGGAACCAAAACGCCAGATCGATTCTTCACCAAAACAACAGCTGTAGCCAACAGCACAACATCGGAGTGGAGACCCTGGGCAGCAAGAGAGGTAGACGCATGAGACGGCGCACTGCTAACAGAATCCTGAACAGGCGGAATAGCACCTGGTTGTACTGCTCGTTCTGGAGGAGAAACAGCTGGGGAGCTTTGCGCTATGGATGAGTCGAAGTGCAATAAGGTATGATGCCTCCTTCCGCAAACTCTACACTGGCCACCTGTACATGCACGAGTCCGATGGCCTGATTTTAGGCAGTTAAAACAAAGTGACAGCTTCTTCACTTCCTTGTGACGCAGAAACGGAGATAAATTTGTGAAGGTGCTGCACGAGTATATTCCGTGGCCCGCTGAATGGCAGAAAGGGCATCCAGACGGGTCGGCGGAAGAGTTAGAGGCAACAAAGGTTTTCTTTAGATGTGTAAACTGGCCTTTTCCCACCTGAGCGCTACCAGCGTGTGTCGCTACAGCGTATTGCACGTTCTCCATCTTCTGGCATCGCTTCTCCAGGAAATCGTAGAACTCCCCAGCTGTGGGTATCCTGTCCGATGACGCGGTCTCTTCCCATTTCGTTTGGGTCTTCGCATCTAATTTTTGCAGAAGCATGTGGATTATCATGCATCCCGATATCTCCTCAGCACTTCCCAATGTCTGCAGGGCACGCGTATGCAAGTTGACTGCGTCCGAAAACTCCCGAAGCCTTTTAGCAGAAGGCGAATCTACCTTCTTGAGCCCAAGAATCTCCTTGATGTGTGCCTGGAAAACAAGTCGTTTATTATTAAAGCGTTTGCTAAGTATGTCCAGAGCCACACGATAATTGGCACTGGAGAGCTCCAACGATCGAACCGAATCCAGGGCCGCATCCGAGAGACATGAGCGAAGATGTTGGAACTTCTCGATTTCACTGAGATCTTGATCTCCTTCGATGACCGAATTAAACATGGCAATAAAATCCGCATATTCCACGTAGCCACCGGAGAAGCTAGGAAGCTTCAGCTCAGGAAGCCGCTGCTTGTGAGCCATGATGATGGTATGACCTCCAGAGCTGTTTGGCATGCTAGTTGAATGAGCGGCTACGCGTAGGTGTCCTAACTCGAGAGCAGAAAGCAGCTCAGCTTTCAAAGAAATGAACAGCGCATCGAAGGTTTCACGCAGCTCACTTCCAATCTCGTCTTCATCCAGTGATTCCAGCTCATTATGGGACTTGTTGAACTCCTCACGCATTTCCGCCAACATATCGAGGCGCACATCTATTTCAGACGCACTTAGTTTGTCGATTTTATCCCCCGAGAATGACTCGCCAAGACGGTGCAGGCGATCATGTAGGGACTGAACTTTACGTTTGTAAAGCTTCAGCCTTTTTTCATCCATCGCAATATTTTCGCCCGCGACTGTATTCGGCTCGTTGTCCATGCTAAGCGGTGTAATGCAAACGAAACAACGGAAAATGTAAGACCGCTTAAGCGACGGTGAACAGAGCGGGAGCGAGAATGGAAGATGCGAAAAGTCAAGAACCGCGGCTGCAGCGGCGCAGAGCAATAGAGATTCGGCGATTAAGCAACGGAATATTTAACGGCTGCAGTCTCACTGAACTTGCACTTTAACTGTTCTTATTTGCACAAAATGTATTTGTTGGTCGTTAAACGGCACAGCAACGAATATCTTGATCGATTTTTTATAGTTTTTAAACAAAACGCGATTAAAATTGTACTTTAATCACGTCGGGGTCACCAATGTTTGAGATGCCAAGCTTTTTTGGCACCTATATTTATCCAAAATCAATTAAAACAATTCGATTTAAACGTTATAATATTTATTTATACCGGCGGCTAGCTGAAGCCAATTGCTCGCTCTTTGCCCGTCCAGATAAACGTATACAAGAGGGGTTTCGATATGCAACCTATGCGGCGAGAGATTAGCATAGAACTAACTAGGCAACGACGGCCGATCAAAGCAAGAGCCGAAGCGGCAGGTGCAGAGCGCCCTTTAATAGGGAGAGCGCAGCAGCACTGCCGAACGCTATATAAGTTTAGGGTTTTAGGTGCTCTTATACAAACATAATGTTACATTTAATGCTATAAAATTGACGCTAAATAGCTGCTGGCCCGAACAGTCCTAGTGAGTAACAAATTGTCTTGTGATTCAGGACCGTGGACTGGCTGATGCATATCCCAGCCTGGAATAGGATCTAACAACTGTTCTTTTGGAATGTACCTGGAGGTAACGGAAAAACGTTTGTTATTTTGATTATTTTGGCTACCATTCGAGCACAAGGTAGAATCGCATTGTCTCTGGCTTCGTCTGGCATCGCTGCCACATTATTGGATGGTGGTCGCACGGCGCACTCTGCCCTTAAGTTTCCATTGAACATGCAGGCTGACGGTAATCATACATGCAACATTTACAAAAGATCTGCAATGGCGAGAGTGCTGCAGCAATACTCTCTTATTGTATGGGATGAGTTAACTATGGCCAACAAAAAGTCACTGGAAGCACTTAATCGTACGTTGAAAGATATTCGAGGAGATAATCGATTGTTTGGTGGTGCATTGATATTGTTGGCAGGTGATTTCAGACAAACATAGCCTGTAGTCAAACTAGGAACTTCTGCTAATGAAATTAATGCGTGTTTGAAAACATCTAATTTGTGGCACTCTGTGAGATCACTTAGATTGACTAAAAATGTACGTGTTCAATTCCAAAACGATGCTTCAGGAGATGTGTTTTTCAGACAACTGTTAGACATTGGTATTGGCATACTTCCCGTTGACATTTGTGGCTTTATAACGCTTCCAAATAATGTTTTCACTTTGTTGTCATCGGAGAAAGACTTGATTCAGAGAGTGTTTCCAAATATTGTACAAAGTTATGTAATACGGAACAAATAAAGATGTCAATGAGATCAACGCATCTATTTTAAATTCCATCCCAGGAGAAATGGTTGCGCATATGTACATAGGTCGATTGATACAATTACACTAATCGACAATATTGAACTTTTTATTTAGGCTGTGGCCCAAAATGATTTTACTGATAGATTTCGAGATTTAAAATTTTAAAAATTTTAACAAATATTGTATTTGTGGTAAAACTGGATGTGTGTAACGCAGAGAAGGAAAATTTTCCGACCCCATAAAGTATATATATTCTTGATCATTATCAATAGCCAAGTCGATAGAGCCATGTCTGTCTGTCCGTCTGTCTGTCTGTCCGTCCCGATGAGCGCCTGGATCTCAGAGACTATAAAAGCTAGAGCAACGAAATTTTGTTTCCAGACTCATGTCACACTGTTACAAGTGTATTTCAAAATTTCGCCCCGCCCCCTTCCGCCTTCACAAAAGACGAAAATCTGTGGCATCCACAATTTTGAAGATACGATAAAACTAAAAACGCAGTATCGTAGAGAATGACCATATCTATCAGATTGCCGAATCTGAACCAGATCGGATCATTATTATAGCCAGAATAAATAAATTAATTTTCAGTTGCTTCCCCACCTCCTCTGGCGCTGTTGACGCTATTCATTCTCTGTCTCGCTCGCACACACTCTGCCCTGTGCAATGCGCGAGCAACCCCTAGCGGAGGAGATGTAGAATCTAAATGGTAGATGTAGAATATTTGTTCTAGATGTATTATCTACATTTTACATGTAGATGTAGTTAACAAATGTAGCAAAAAAATGTAGAATGTAAAATAAAATTTTTTTTTTAAATTTTAATAATAATCTCATAAATTTATATACAGACTGAGTACTGGTATAAAAGTAGAGTCGCGACTAGAAGCGACTCACGTTCCTTCTCGTTTAATTTAAGGATTACGATTGATTTACAATTTAACTTTGCCATCAAGCCAGCAATCAAGGCGTGTATCCAGAAAACTTCAATATTCGCAAACTTTCGAGACATACAGTAGGCACACATATTATTCGGACACTCTTGTCACTCTAGTTCAAACACCTATAACTTGGCGTACGGTTAAGTTAAACAGAAAAAGTTAATTTTATATCAAAGATCAACATTTCTACTATCCGTTCACAAAAAATATTAAATAAATTATAATATTATTACTATAGTTTTCTTATAAAAATGAACTAAAGCAAAAAAGTCACTTTTTTACGCACATAAATTATTCGGACAGTCGTTATTTTTTCAAGTAATATTTGAATATTTCAGTTCAAAAATAAAATAGAATTTTTTTTTTGCCACATTCATTCTTTATGATGTCTATAAGTCCTCGGCACACCTTTTCCCCAAAGGTATTAGTGCCCTGTGCATTAATATTCACCCACTAAATAAGCAGAGCCATTTTCAAACATTCTTTCGATCAAATTTTGGGTTTCCGTATCCTTTTTTCCAAATTTCTTCAAACATGCTTCATGGAACTTACGTCAGGTAGCTGGAGCTGAGTTTTCAGCTGGTTGCAGTGGGAAATGAGCAAGATATAATCAAATAAAGATGAATTTTTTCGGTATTTTTTTGGTTGGTACAAGACTGTCTTCGGATTATGCCCAAATTTAATGGCACATGGATGCAATTTCTCACTCAAACTATCGTAGAACATGTCCTTGCTAATTTTACTAGTAATGAAGACCATTCGTACTGCTCCATTTGCACCTATACACCCACAAACTATTATGTTCCTTCCGCCATGCACTACAGTTGGTGTCCCATTTTTATACCCGTACTCAAAAAGAGTTAAGGGGTATACTGTATTTGTGGTAAAAGTGGATGTGTGTAACGCAGAGAAGGAACATTTTCCGACACCATAAAGTATATTTATTCTTGATCAGTATCAATAGCCGAGTCGATAGAGCCATGTCTGTCTGTCCGTCCGTCTGTCCGCCTGTCCGTCCCGATGAGCGCCTGGATCTCAGAGACTATAAAAGCTAGAGAAACCAAATTTTGTTTCCAGACTCATGTGATATCACACTGTTACAAGTGTATTTCAAAATTTCGCCCCGCCCCCTTTCGCCTTCACAAAGGACGAAAATCTGTGGCATCCACAATTTTGAAGATACGATAAAACTAAAAACGCAGTATCGTAGAGAATGACCATATCTATCAGATTGCCGAATCTGAACCAGATCGGATCATTATTATAGCCAGAATAAATAAATTAATTTTCAGTTGCTTCCCCCACCTCCTCTGGCGCTGTTGACGCTATTCATTCTCTGTCTCGCTCGCACACACTCTGCCCTGTGCAGTGCGCGAGCGCCCTCGCGGAGGAGATGTAGAATCTAAATGATAGATGTAGAATATTTGTTCTGTTTTGACTTTAAAAGTTCAGAAAAAGTCGAAAAATATTTCTTGGCATACATTTTTGGTTTTAGATAGACGCATTAATTAGGCGTCGTTTGAACGGCTGGGCCGATATCTGATTTAATTTATTTAATAATTTATTTAATAGTTAATTTAATTTATTTAATAATTTATTTAATTTATTGAAGTTGTCTCCATCCAGGTTAACAGAATATGGCTTCATGGCTTTTGAGATTGTCTCCGACCCGAATGAGAGAAACTTATTAAAAACATTGGAAAAAGCAACCGTGGCTCGGAAAACGTTAGTAATAGCCATTTTACACTGCCGCTTCATTGTTGAAGGTGCGGAAAAATTTTGCGAATCGTTTACACCAAAGCCGCATCTTTTTTGGCAGCATTTGTCAGCTGTTCGGCCTACTATTGTTAAAAAAACCAGTGAGAAAGAAGAAGAGAGCAAAAGCATTTTTATTGAAATTTTAAGAAATTACCAAAATAATGAGCTATTTATTATTTAATCTGGAAAACGGTGCATTTGGGAGTTTAACTACGCGCACCCAATTGTTTATGTAGCTTGCATTTGCAACCCAAGCAAATCAAAAATTTTCTCCCCCCAAAAGTCTATTAAGACATTCTCCGCCACCTCTGTCCACTTATTTTTCTTATGTTTTCCCGTGTTGCTCATATTTAAACTTTATATTGACTTTACTATTACTTTACCTTTTTGCTGTCGATACCCCTTCGATACCCCGAATAATTGCAGTATTTTCTAAAAATATTAGACAGAATACGGCAACCCTTGCCAATGATGCTCCGCATGTTTTAAAATGCGACTGCATAATTGTCTTCTTCTATCCACAGGGCTCTTATGGGCATCATTGTCGAATGTTCCATTTAAAGCCTAGTACTCAGATGCGCTAAATTTTCCGTCGACCGAAAGTGCTTCCCTCGGTGCCCAGTGTGACCAAAGTGGTACAACTGCATGCTCTTGGGTTACACTGTTTTGCGTTTGTTTACAAACAGAAATCTGTTAAAATTTCATATGTTGTATTAAAGCAAGCATAAATGTTTTCCCAATATTGCAGTGTGCATTATCGTCCTCCAGCTCGACAGCGCATATAAATAAGACATTTCTGCTTGCTACAACATATGAAATTTTAACAGATTTCTGTTTGTAAACAAAAAAACTCCAGTGTTGTCAAACGTTTGCTTGATTTTTTGTACGGAAAGTGTTAGGTTAGGTTAGGTTGAGGCGGCTGTCGGGATCGCCAGGAACCCGACACACTTAGGCCGGTTTCGGCCCGTTGTGATACCGCATGGAACATTTCCCACTTCCCTTGTGAGACTCTGTGTTATCCGTTGTCTCATCCGAATGCCCTTGTGAAGTTTGCGATCCTTCTGGGACCCATTGCAGACATGTCTGAGATGTCAATTAAGAAAGGTGAGCCCAAGTATTAAAGTCTCCTTCTGCTGAGAGCCGGACAGGAGCAGAACAGGTGTTCCACCGTCTCTTCCTCGTCATCATCTCTGCAGCTACGACAGAAGTCGTTATAGGGGGCACCCAGCCTGTTTGCATGTGTGCCTATCAACCAATGTCCCGTGAGGGAGCGTATGACTGAGCTGCACCTTTTCCTGCTGAGTTTGCAGAACTCGTCGGTGCGCTTCTTATTTATATTAGGCCATTTTTGCTGAGTTATGCGACATAGTGACACTGCTTGCCATCTGTCGTTTGTAAGTTGCTTATAATGCTCTTTTATTTTGAGCTTACAGGTGGCCATTGGCATACGAATATCCTCCTTATCGTGGAGAAGGGGGATTGTTGTACCAGCTCTGGCCCGGGATCCATATTAGGCTGATTGCAAACTGATGAGCCATCTCATCAAGAGATTTGCGACAGTTTGCCACGGTAGCCGAGCTTAATGTTATCGCATTTAGCGATTTGATCACGGATTGGCTATCACTGTAGATATTTATGTAAGTTGCCGTAGTGGCAGCTTCGTGAAGACAGCACAGGGCTTCCTTGATCGCTATGACTTCCGCTTGGAAGACACTGCAGTTATCTGGGAGCCTAAAGGAGTGTCTTATGTTTAGCTGTTCGGAGTATATACCCCCTTTCGACCTTATTGTTCAGTTTCGAACCATCTGTGAAAATTTGTATGGCTCCGTCTGGGCCAGGAGGTCCCTCGAGCCATTTGTCTCTCTGGGGAGAATTATTTCAAAAGGAGTGTCTATGTACTCCTCTCGAACGTGGAAAGTGTTACATAAATCAAAAAATTAATTCAGTTAGTACATATGAAATAAATGTTTAAAAACCGATTTGGTGAATATTCAAAAAAAAAAAAATTGCAAAACAAATATTTAACTAGAAGGAACGTGAGTCGCTTCTAGTCGCGACTCTACTTTTATACCCGTACTCAGTCAGTATATAAATTTGTGAGGTTATAATTGAAATTTAACTAGAACTTTTAAAATTTTACATTTTACATTTTTTTGCTTCATCTGTTAACTACATCTACATCTAAAATGTAGATAATACATCGTGAACAAATTGTTTATTGTTTATTTTTTAAGGTTCAACTATGTGCAGTTAAACTAATGACACGAGAAACATTGACTATGGCTATTACCCTGACCCGGTGGGACTGATTTATTGGCCCAAGCGGCCGCTATGGTCCAACTCACAGCCAAGTTGTGGTCAGGGTATAACCGATATTGCAATAAAGTTACGAGTGACTTAAAATTAAATTATTCATTAACAAGGATTTGAGCTTATTGGTACTAGTGTCAAAGGAAAACAGATGAAAGTAAGTATTATAGTTACGGCAAAGGCTACGAAAAGATTCATGGTCAGAGTAATTAGAGAGGCAGAGTTGTAGATGGAGAGGAAAGTAATGCCTAGTCGGGCGGGACGGAACAGCAATACTAATAAGGCTTGTGAGGGCAATGGAATCGACCTCACCAGAGAGTAGTTTGTGGAGAAATGTAACTCCATGGCAAATCCGTCTACTTTCGAGAGAATGGATATCGATGAGACGCAGCCTGCTCTCATAAGAGGGAAGATGTCTAGAAGGATCCCAATTAAGTCCACGAAGTGTAAAAATGAGGAATTGTTTTTGAACGGACTCGAGCATGTTCTTATATTTTTGGTACTGAGGAGACCAAACACAGGAACCATATTCTAAAATTGGCCGGACAAGAGAAACATAAAGTATTTTAGTTCTGTAAGGGTCAGTGAATTCCTTAGACCATCTTTTAATGAAACCAAGGACTCCCCTGGCTTTATTCGCAATCACAGATATATGGATGTTATAACACAAATTAGGTACAAAGACAATGCCCAGGTCAGTAACTTTGAACAGGCGTTGTAAGGAAATGTTACGGATAGTATAGTCAAAAAGGTAAGGCTTGCTGCGATAAAATGTCATGATGTTACATTTAGAAATGTTAAGCGGAAGAGTGTTTAGCAAGCACCAATTATTGAGGGCGTCCAAATCGGTCTGGAGGAATAACGGGGATACGGGATCACTATAGGAAAAACAAAGCTTCACATCATCTGCATACATGATGACTCGAGAATGAGTTAGAACTTGAGGAAGATCATTTATAAATAAGTTAAACAACAGGGGACCTAGATGGCTTCCTTGAGGTACACCAGACGACACATAAACCGGATTCGACAGAGACGAATTAAAGCGGACACGCTGAGTACGGTTGCTTAAGTAGGCACTAATCCAGAGAATAAGTTTATTAGGAAACCCGAGGAGTGATAGCTTGTGGATGAGGAGAGTATGACTAACTGAGTCGAAAGCTTTACTGAAATCGGTGTACACTACATCAGTTTGGCACTGCTTAGCAAAGCCCGCAGTAACGAAGGATGAGAACTCAAGCAGGTTAGAAGTTATTGATCGTCGTTTTACAAATCCGTGCTGAGAAACGGAAAACAAGGAACCACAAAAGTGTTGGAGCTGGGAAGTAATAATTTTTTCGAAGAGTTTGGGAATAGCCGATAATGGATTGGGACGATATACGATTCCTTCCAGGCCGAGGGAAAATCACCTAACGACAGAGACAAGTTAAACAGTTTTAAGAGGGGACAACAAAGAGAATCTGCACAAAGTTTAAGAACAGCACTGGGAACCAAGTCAGGGCCAGTAGAAAACGAAGACTTACAGGATTTTAAACCCGCCAAAAGGGCATTATAATCGATGAAGGGGGGATAGATACAGTTGGAGCTACTTAGGGGAATAGGATATGGGTTATCGGTAGATGAGGTAATGATAGATGAATGTTTACTAGTAGGAATAAGGTAGCAAAGTTGAAAAAAAGAAGCAAATAGGTTAGAAATGTCGCAATCATTATCCGCGTACCTGATATTATAGGAAAAAGTAGAAGGAAGTTGGGAGGAGCAACGTTTGGAGTTGACAAACCTATAAAATTGTTTGGGATCGCGTTTAAAGTTCATTTTGCATTTTGTCAAGTAATTATTATAGCATGATGTATTAAATAAAGAAAACAATAAAATAAACAATAGATAGAAGATGGCTTGAATGGTGATTTGATAGGACCAAGGGAAGGCAACTGAACAAGAGTATCTAGTGTACGATGGTAATGGTCCTCAGGGAAGGATAAAGGAGATCCTCTGCAGACCAGAGTACTCGATGTGTCCGTTGTAAAAACGAGGTCTAAAAACTTGCCCATATTGTTGCGTATAGTATTTACCTGACCCAACGATGAATCGGACAGAGAATCAACGAAATCATGCTGAATAGATGGAAACATCAGGTTAGAATCGGTAGAAGGAGACCAGGAAATATTTGGTAGGTTGAAATCCCCTAGGACAATAAGACGATCGGAATCATTTAGTTGGGACGAAACAGATTGGAGATATGAAGCGTGAAGCATATACGTAGAAAATTCTGAGGACGGAGGAATGTAAGAGCAGGATATGAGAAGATTAAAAGAGGTCATTCGAAGTTTAACAACAATTATTTCAATGCTGTTTTCCCTTTCGACGAAAAAGAGTTCAGACGATATGTCCGAGCGAACGGCCACAAGGACACCGCCGCCACGAGTAGGACGATCCAACCTATATATATTATATTTGTCGACTAGAATCTCGGAATTATAAATTGAGGAGTTCAGCCAGGTCTCTGAAAAAGCGATCACATCAGACTCGAAAGAAGCACTATCGGTGTACAACCTGTTTAGCTTGGTACACAAGCCACGAACATTCTGATATGATATCTTTAGAGCCAGGGGAGTGATTAGTTTTTTGATGGCAATACGGCCAGGGATGGTGTTGGACGGACTGAAGTTGAAGCAGACGATGATGGCGTAGGGAGGACACCGACTCGAGGTTCAGGGTTATGGGTGCGATTAGCAAACAAGTGACAAATTGTATGTTCCGGCCAGAAGGAGGAGTCGAGAATACTATTGACATGTTTATCAGGTACAAGAATTTTGAAGGAGGAAATATTACGTTTGACTTTAAAATTAAATTTAGAAACTACCAGACCAGAGGAATTGTCGATATTAAGTTTAGAAAAGATAAAGTCTCTAACCAGAACTTCCGTAGCCGATGCCATGAGTCGAGAGACGAAAATAGGTTTGAGTGGAGCGACAGCAGTTAAAGTTGTTAAAGGGGTGATAGGATTAATAGGTAGCAAAGGAGATTCAATCCGAGGAACTGGGTCCGAAAACAATGACCCATTTTCGGGGATGACGATGGAAGCCGTGTTGGACGGAACTTCCACATCCATGCTGACAGCAGCAGTAGAAGCCACGTTAGACGGAACTACCACATCCATACTGACAGCAGCGTCGGCGGCTTGGAGTGCGGGTCCAGAAGCGCAGCCGACGGGATTGTAGACATCACATCTGACATCGCAGTCAGGCCCGGGCACAGGAGAGGCGGTGGGTGATGAAGTAGGTGAAGTAGCTGCCTTAGTAACTGGGAGTGAGGGTGTCCCAGGAACTGCAAGATAAACATTTGTATTACCAGAGGGCAGACAGTTGTTACTCTTCTTTCTTTTCGGTGACTCAGATAAAATTTTTAAATTTTTAAAGTGAGACTCCATAGAGACAAACTTATCCTGAAGGGCACGAAACCCAGCGTTGACGGCCGCGAATTCATTATGGGTTTGTCTCATAAAGAACCGCATTTCGACTTCAATCGGCCTGCAGTCCCAACAAGTCCAGTTGAGGCCACATCGAGACTTTATCAAGTCAACAACGCGTCCACCAGTAGGACCGAGGTCGGCGCACGTAGTATGTGCCATGTTTTCAAATAGCCAGCAGTATGTGAACACTTTCCGTTGAGCTGCAGAGCAGCACTTTTTAGCACAGCATGTACTCATAACGAAAAAAGGCACTGTTTATTATTATAGAAACACAGAGAGACGAGATAAAGAACAGAGCGTAAGTCAGGTACAGAGAGGCTGCAAGTGCAGAGCGACAAAGGTGAAAGAGAGAAGAGGCGAAGTGTGAAAAGCGAAGCAAACGTCCAAATTGAGAGAGGCTCAAAAAGAGTGCGACGTGCAAGGCCTGGGTCAACAACAACACAGGTGGGAATACGAAAGCACGGAGACAGAGAGAAAGCACAAATTGGCTTTATTTACAAAATTTACTCAAGATCGCGTTTGCAGATTGAGCACAAGATAGTGGACAGATAGAATAGTCAGTTAACAACACAGGAGACACTAATAAAACACAATTACTGTCCTTTAAGCACAGAAAATAATAATTGTTAAGAGGAGCGAAGTTAAAGTCGACCAACAGCCACGATAGATATCGATAGAAATATTCTACATCTACCATTTAGATCTACATCTACATCTCCTCCGCTAGGGGTTGCTAGCGCTTTGCACATGGCAAAGTGTGTGCGAGCGAGAAAGAGAATGAATAGCAGCGCCAGAGGAGGGGTGGGGGAAGCAACTGAAAACTATATAACTGTATTCTGGCTATAATAATGATTCGATCTGATTCAGATTCGGCAATCTGATAAATATGGTCATTCTCTACGATACTGCGTTTTTAGTTTTTTTGTATCTTTAAAATTGTGGCTGCCACAGATTTTCGTCTTCTGTGGAGGCGAAATTTTGAAATACACTTGTAGCAGTGGGATATCTCATGAGTCTGGAAACAAAATTTCGTTGCTCTAGCTTTTATAGTCTCTGAGATCTAGGCGCTCATCCTGACGGACAAAAGGACAGACGGACGGACAGACAGACATACATGGCTCTATCGACTCGGCTATTGATGCTGATCAAGAATATATATACTTTATGGGGTCGGAAAACTTTCCTTCTCTGCGATACACACATCCACTTTTAACAACTAGAAAGAATTTACCTCTTAACTCTTTTTGAGTACGGGTATAAAAAGTGTCTTGAAATTGTGTGTAAAAGGTTATATAAATTTGTGGTTTTTGTGTTTGGTGTGAGTATTGTCATCATTAATATGTGTATTAGGCTAGACCAATTTTACCAAAAACATTTTGTTTGTTTTTTCAAGCGGGCACCCCCTTTTTCTGTTCTTTGTTAGTAAGTAAAATATGTTAAATGTACAGTTTAAATAAAATTAATTCGTAGGTTTTTCCAAATAATATTGAAACTTAGAAACTAGTTCATATTGATAATAAGGTGCCTTTATTTTGTTTAGGTAACGTTCAAAAATTAACGATTGGTAAAAATCAGGAAGTTCAGCGTAGGTTCATATACATATTTAGTTAAATTGTTCGGAAAAACATGTGCATTTTTTTTGGCTGCCTATAACTGATTAATCCCGATAATGATGGTATCAATATATATGCAACAGATTTCAATGCATTCTCAAATTCATAAAAAAAAAAGTTTTTTTAAAATTTTCTTGCTAAAAAAATTTTTTAAATTCCGTAGCAACCTCTAAAACAATTTTTAAAATAAAAATAACAACATAAATATTACTATCAAACCCAATATAGCAAACTTAAGGGGTATCCTGTTTAAAATTCAAAAAAACATTTTTTTGGCTCAACCTAGTGCAGTGGTCGGCTCTTCCATTATAAATATTAATTATTATGTAAAATATTCAAAATATCTTTTGAACGAAAAATGAATACCAATGAATACACAAGGGAACAAGGTTTTGTTGATTTAGAACTGAACTGTTTCTAAGGTAATTGGGGACGCTGAATCCAGCTCTGTACTTGGTTTTTTTCTATCAGATCGAGTTTATGCGATATAGTGGACATATAGTGGACTAGTTAAAAAACATCTTTAAAACTCGCCAACAGTAGTCTTTAAGTCGTGCCAACATTGGTTTTAAATTTGACCAACAGATTCAAAGCCATCGTTTTAAATTTGAAAATACAAAAAATGAAAAAAAATATTATTTTATCGTTTAAAAATTAATAATACAAAAAATAGCGACAAAAATCACGGCTTTGGTCTAAAGAAATTTAGTTTAACATATTTTGAATGTGATGAAATTTCTTTCATTCCGATCGGAGCAAAAAAAAAAATTATGAGTACTATAATATCCTGTTAACTAATCAAAAAATTTTCTTTTATAAGATTTTCTTAAATTATAATTATGATTTTTAATTTACATAACAATCCATTGTGGTTCTGCTCGGGTAATGGACAAAACGTTAGGATAAATCCATTTAGATCGATTTTTTTGTTCATGCCTTTTACGTTGACTGCGCAAAAATAACAACCATTTCTGAGGAATGTTTCCTAGAACTTTGTTGAAGCTTTTTACTAAATTGAGGTGGCTCATTTTAAATATTATCTCTATTTTTTTCAGGTCGCGTTTTTAAGTTACAGGTTTTCAAAGTATTTTAGATTTTCTTCCAAAAATTTCAAGTTCAAAACGTCATAACTTTACTCCTCACTCAGCGATTTTCAAATTTGTTTTTTCTCTCTTAAAGATGTAACTTCTACCTTTGAAAAAAGCATACTGTTTAAAATCGCTGAATGAGGAGTAAAGTTAAGACATTTTGCACTTTTATTGAATGAAAAAAGTTTTAAAAAACTATTAATACCTGTAACTAAAAAACGCGATCTGATGGAAAAAAAAATGGAGGTTAGATTTGAAACTAGCGACCTAAAATTAGTAAAAAACTTCAATCAGTTTTCAATCAACACGCAAAAAGTTCAATTTTGCTCTCTTGTAATATTATTTCTTATTAAAAGCTATTAATCGAGACAAAAAATCAAATATAGATCCTCATCAAATACCATGATATTAACTGAAACATTTTAGTGGCTCTTTGAAGAATGGGAAATTTTGTAAATTGTGAATTTTGGCTCTTCCGTCTCAAAAGGTTAAGATACGGAACAGTGCGAATCAATTAACTCATGAATATACAGTAGGCACACATATTATTCGGACACTCTTGTCACTCTAGTTCAAACACCAATAACTTGGCGTACGGTTAAGTTAAACAGAAAAAGTTAATTTTATATCAAAGATAAACATTCCTACTATCCGTTCACAAAAAGATATTAAAATTATCTACTATAGTTTTCTTATAAAAATTAACTAAAGCAAAAAGTCACTTTTTTACGCACATAAATTATTCGGACAGTCGTTATGTTTTTCAAGTAATATTTGAATATTACAGTTCAAAAATAAAATAGTATTTTTTTTGCCACATTCATTCTTTATGATGTCTATAAGTCCTCGGCACACCTTTTCCCCAAAGGTATTAGTGCCCTGTGCATTAATATTCACCCACTAAATAAGCAGAGCCATTTTCAAACATTCTTTCGATCAAATTTTGGGTTTCCGTATCCTTTTTTCCAAATTTCTGCAAACATGCTTCATGGAACTTACGTCAGGTAGCTGGAGATGAGTTTTCAGCTGGTTGCAGTGGGAAATGAGCAAGATATGATCAAATAAAGATACATTTTTTCGGTATTTTTTTGGGTGGTACAAGACTGTCTTCGGATTATGCCCAAATTTAATGGCACATGGATGCAATTTGTCACTCAAACTATCGTAGTACATGTCCTTGCTAATTTTACTAGTAATGAAGACCATTCGTACTGCTCCATTTGCACCTATACACCCACAAACTATTATGTTCCTTCCGCCATGCACTACAGTTGGTATCCCATTTTTCCCATCGATGGCTTAATTTACTTTTCGCAAGACTTTTGGAGGAACACAAAGCCAAATGCATTAATGGAGTATGTGATTGAACTGGTGAATCCAAATAGGACACATTTTGGATTGATGGACTCTTTATCTAAATTTGACTGTCGAAAATCTTTTGAGCCATTTTTCAAGTTTAGTGCCTGACTCCCCGCCCACCCATCTGTTTACCCTGCCCACACACGGTCACGATAGGCAATTATCGATATAAATCTGTGGAGTCCGCTCCTGTTGCTGGATACACACTCCAGTAAAAAGTAAACGATAAATTACTGCCAAAATTATTTTTGTATGAAGTTGGACAGGAATTTTTCGATTCCGCGGTGCTGGAGAAAGGCCTTAAAGCATGATTTACATTACTGCCACAGCAAAAACTTTTAATGGCTGAATAGCAGCAGAAGCACAAGCGACGATTGCAACTGAAATTCCAAGTAAAAGGTCACGAGATCTGGAATCATTACTATCTGATTGGAAATATGAGTAAATACATACATAGAAAGTACAATGTACCTACATACATACTCGTAATCTGGTATTTTTTTTTAGAGGTAGTGCTTATATTTTTCACATAACTTAAGTATCTTATTTCTGGTTGCATGTTACATGTTCAATTTTGTCGAGTAGTGATATTTATAATTGGTACTCAGAGAGTATAGACATAGCGGGATATTAGACATTATTCCTTTGGATTCCGCAGACAAAGCTGTTTTTGACCCGATTAAGTACATATCGTACATACATATGGCCATGTCTGTCTGTTCACAGATTGATAAAGAGTTACCGGTAAATTTTCAATATACGTGATACAAATCGTTGTCCATCATCAGTTTTTTTGTGTGGAGCATACTACAAAAAAAAAAACGAGAAGGAACGTGTGAGTCGCTTCTGGACGCGACTCTACTTTTATACCCGTACTCAGTCAGTATATAAGTTTTCACTTTCACCAAAAATATGTGATTTACTTTTTAAAACGAAAAGTCAGGCGCTCCCGCACTCGTGAAATGCAAGACCTTTCCGTTTTCAAAATTCATCGCCGAAAAGTTAACGGCGTTTTATACAACTAAACAAACCCCAATAAGAACGAGAAGGAACGTGAGTCGCTTCTAGTCGCGACTCTACTTTTATACCCGTACTTAGTCAGTATATAAATTTATGAGATTATGATTAAAATTTAAAAAAAATTTTATTTTACATGTTTTTGCTACATTTGTTAACTACATCTACATGTAAAATGTAGATAATACATCTAGAACAAATATTCTACATCTACCATTTAGATTCTACATCTCCTCCGCTAGGGGTTGCTCGCGCATTGCATAGGGCAGAGTGTGTGCGAGCGAGACAGAGAATGAATAGCGTCAACAGCGCCAGAGGAGGTGGGGGAAGCAACTGAAAATTTATTTATTTATTCTGGCTATAATAATGATCCGATCTAGTTCACATTCGCCAATCTGATAGATATGGTCATTCTCTACGATACTGCGTTTTTAGTTTTATCGTATCTTCAAAATTGTGGATGCCACAGATTTTCGTCCTTTGTGAAGGCGAAAGTGTATTTTGAAATACACTTGTAACAGTGTGATATCACATGAGTCTGGAAACAAAATTTGGTTGCTCTAGCTTTTATAGTCTCTGAGATCCAGGCGCTCATCGGGACGGACAGACAGATAGACGGACAGACGGACGGACAGACAGACATGGCTCTATCGACTCGGCTATTGATACTGATCAAGAATATATATACTTTATGGGGTCGGAAAATGTTCCTTCTCTGCGTTACACACATCCACTTTTACCACAAATACAGTATACCCCTTAACTCTTTTTGAGTACGGGTAGAAAAATGGGACACCAACTGTAGGACATGTTCTACGATAGTTTGAGTGAGAAATTGCATCCATGTGCCATTAAATTTGGGCATAATCCGAAGACAGTCTTGTACCACCCAAAAAAATACCGAAAAAATGCATCTTTATTTGATTATATCTAGCTCAGTTCCCACTGCAACCAGCTGAAAACTCAGCTCCAGCTACCTGACGTAAGTTCCATGAAGCATGTTTGCAGAAATTTGGAAAAAAGGATACGGAACCCCAAATTTGATCGAAAGAATGTTTGAAAATGGCTCTGCTTATTTAGTGGGTGAATATTAATGCACAGGGCACTAATACCTTTGGGGAAAAGGTGTGCCGAGGACTTATAGACATCATAAAGAATGAATGTGGCAAAAAAAAAATTCTATTTTATTTTTGAACTGAAATATTCAAATATTACTTGAAAAAATAACGACTGTCCGAATAATTTATGTGCGTAAAAAAGTGACTTTTTTGCTTTAGTTAATTTTTATAAGAAAACTATAGTAATAATATTATAATTTATTTAATAGTTTTTTGTGAACGGATAGTAGAAATGTTGATCTTTGATATAAAATTAACTTTTTCTGTTTAACTTAACCGTACGCCAAGTTATAGGTGTTTGAACTAGAGTGACAAGAGTGTCCGAATAATATGTGTGCCTACTGTATGTCTCGAAAGTTTGCGAATATTGAAGTTTTCTGGATACACGCCTTGATTGCTGGCTTGATGGCAAAGTTAAATTGTAAATCAATCGTAATCCTTAAATTAAACGAGAAGGAACGTGAGTCGCTTCTAGTCGCGACTCTACTTTTATACCAGTACTCAGTCTGTATATAAATTTATGAGATTATTATTAAAATTTAAAAAAAAAATTTTATTTTACATTCTACATTTTTTGCTACATTTGTTAACTACATCTACATGTAAAATGTAGATAATACATCTAGAACAAATATTCTACATCTACCATTTAGATTCTACATCTCCTCCGCTAGGGGTTGCTCGCGCATTGCACAGGGCAGAGTGTGTGCGAGCGAGACAGAGAATGAATAGCGTCAACAGCGCCAGAGGAGGTGGGGGAAGCAACTGAAAATTAATTTATTTATTCTGGCTATAATAATGATCCGATCTGGTTCAGATTCGGCAATCTGATAGATATGGTCATTCTCTACGATACTGCGTTTTTAGTTTTATCGTATCTTCAAAATTGTGGATGCCACAGATTTTCGTCTTTTGTGAAGGCGGAAGGGGGCGGGGCGAAATTTTGAAATACACTTGTAACAGTGTGACATGAGTCTGGAAACAAAATTTCGTTGCTCTAGCTTTTATAGTCTCTGAGATCCAGGCGCTCATCGGGACGGACAGACAGACAGACGGACAGACAGGCATGGCTCTATCGACTTGGCTATTGATAATGATCAAGAATATATATACTTTATGGGGTCGGAAAATTTTCCTTCTCTGCGTTACACACATCCACTTTTACCACAAATACAGTATACCCCTTAACTCTTTTGAGTACGGGTATAAAAAATGGTTTTCAAATATGAATGTGGAAGAATGGGAATTCGTACAAGAGATAATGACACGAAGCGTCAATGTGCGTATCTGGAGATGTAATGGGAGTCGATAATCTGAAGATGACGGAAATGGAATATTGGGTATTTGATACTTTCCAATTTTTGAAAAATTACTTTATATTGAACGTGTTATTCGACTCACTTGTGATTTCTGCAACCACGATGTGCCACAGTGAAGCGTGGCCCGGTATAGCTAGAAATGATTTTCATGTGGAACAAACGGATAAAACGGCGCAGCTAAAAAATTATTTTACAGTCGAAAAATAGAACAAAAGAAAATATATTTGATGTTACCGCAATCAAACTTCAGAATCATTTAAATTGCTCAATCGCAAGTTTATTAATAAATCAAAAAGGTATGGTTTTCGCAATGAAAATAGCGAATGATAGAAATTTTTTAAATTGCTTAAGTTATTAAATTAGGGCTAGGCGAAGTTCGATGGGTGCGCTAGTGTATATATATATATATACTATTTGATAAAGTATAAGTTTTATCTTAACTAAAAGACAATGAAACATATTTTAAGTTTTGCTAAGCGCTCAATAGTGATACGACTGTTTTGACCACTTTTTTGACCATGGAAAATACTTTTGCTTAAACGAATAAAGAGAGCAAGATTTTCGTGAAGGTTTGCCTCTGTCGAGAACAAACTAAACTTAGTAAAACTATATTGCTTATAGATTTTGAAGCTTGAATATATACAGTGGTGCTCATAGACTTAAGCCACAAGACTTCAACCAAGAATTTAAACGAAAATTAAGAAAAGTTTTTATTTCACAGCTCCAATTTTTGGTGTCACATTAGTTCTATATATCAGTGTTCTAATAGAAGAATAACCAAGTTATAAAAATATATATTCAACGAAAAACTTTAAAAATCTGAGACCATCTCCAAAATGTCCTGCTCACATACTTAAGCCACCTGGAAAAAATGGTTTTAAAAGTTAAAATTTGTCAAATATTCCTTATAATTTTAATAAATTTACTTTAATATTGAGTGGGATGACCTTTCTGCTTAAGAACAGCGGAGCAACGCTTTGGCATTGAATCCACAAGGCGTGCGCACTGTTGAGGGGTGATTTTCTTCCACTCTTCTTGCAAAATTCGCCACAAATCGTTTTTATTTGCTGGTTTTTTTGGCCAACGACTTGTTTAATAATTCCCCACAAGTTCTCTATAGGGTTCAAGTCGGGGCTCTGCGGTGGCCATTGCAAAACATTGATCGCCTCTTGGTTAAGCCACGACTTGACTATCTTGACATATTGGTGTGTTTCGGGTCGTTGTCCTGTTGAAATATCCAGGCAAGTGGCAAATTATCGGCATATTCTCCAGATAAATTGTTAACAAGGATGTCCCTGTACATTTCGCCGTTCATAATGCCTTCTATCTTCACTAGGGGACCTACGCCCGATGCGGTGAAACAGCCCCAGACCATAATCGAAGCGCCACCATGTTTAACGGTCTTCTTCGTGTATTTGGGGTCCAATTGTTTGTTGGGAGGACGTCGTACATATGGCTTACCATCACTCCCAAAGACATTAAACTTGGATTCGTCGCTCCAAACAATCATGTTCCAAAAATTGGGACCTTTTTGAATATGCTCTGTGGCGAATTGAAGGCGCTTTTTAACATTTTTAATAGACAGCAATGGTTTTTTTTGGGCAATGCGTCCATATAACCCGAATTCATTTAGCCGTCTTCTTATGGTCTGAGCTGACACATTCACGCCATAATCTGCCACCATTTGACCTCTGATTTGCGTCAAAGTCAAGAACGGATCGGCTTTACTGATTTTGGCACGCGAAAAATGTAAAGTCTTACAAATTTGTAGAATATTTGTGTGTTTTTCGTAATATTCCCATATTAGCTTTCTTTCGGCCGGATTTGTATTTTTATTTTTAGCCATAGCGGTCAAATTGTTTTGGGAAACGTATTTAGTATTCAATATTTTAGTTTAGAAAATAACTAGCACAACTTTCCCGGAAAAAACACAAGTTTAACGATTTTAGCTCAAGGTGGCTTAAGTATATGAGCAGAGCGCAATACTCCTTTTTGACATTTAGTCAATTTTTTGGGAACCCCCGAATTCCTACTTGTCATTTTTTACTGTGATCAGCTGCTAAAATAACAGTGTTGCAAAATGTAAAAATTTCAGGCCGAAATAAATATGTTCAAAAAAGTTATTAAGAAAACAGTTTATGGTAGTGGCAGTGGCTTAAGTCTATGAGCACCACTGTACATATTCTATTGGTTTGGATTTCGGGCTACCTTAAATTTCTGCCTTTGCTTTAAAAATTTTCGGATGAGCCCATATAAATTTTCTAAAAGTTTTTACATCCAGTAATAATAATTGATAACGCCATTTTGAAACATCGACATATAAGCCATTCAAGGCAACCACTCTAATGTACATTCCATAAAAATAACTTACCGAACAAGCTGCAACTTTGCGCCAAGTATGAGTGAAAACAGAAGCATGTTAAAGCAGACATTGAGTCGAGTATAACTATTCATATTGGCAGCTTTGTCTGGTTTCATCAAGTCTTAACTCAATAGCATTAAATGCAGTGACATCTCCAGTCTGCCTGCTTTCATTGTGATAGCAAAAACAAATTCATCAGCTGTGGTTCTTCAAAGATGACGGGTGAACGCATAACTGTTAAAGAGTCTGAGGAGGTTATGACAACCAAAATATAGCATGTACTTTAATTAATAGCGACAAGCGTTTACTTCATTTGGGGGAAAAAATAAATATATTAGTATATCGCATACAAAAAAAAATTGATTTCGGGTTAAGTTTTTGATTACTTTTAACTTAAAGTTGCTAACTTGAACAATTTTTAGTTTTTGCTGACAGATCTAAAAAAACAGTCTGAACATAACTACATATGTATCCAAGCTTATGATTTAACTTAATTATTATAAAGTGTGGCTAATAATAGCTATCAAACTTTTTTAAACCCATACTTCTAAAAATCAAACATGCCTAGATTTGCAGCCAAATGATTCCACAGTTGTTATTAAGATCGCGATGCTTTAAAATATTTTTTTGATTTTTTTGATTATTCTAATGATAGGTTGCTTTATTACCGAGGCGAGTAAGGTTAATTAATGTGAGTTTAATAAACAGTCGGACCCGAATTTGCCTCTGTTCAACAATAACAACGAGATAAATTTTTGAGTTAGAACAGTTCAGATTAGTAGCCAGCGAGGTAACTGTGTCAACCAACAAAGCGTTTATTTTAGGCGAGGTTCGATTGGAATCTGCTACGCAGACGAGCCTCTCTCACAGCTTTCGTCGGATAACGAACTTTGAGAAAGCGCAAACAACTCAAGAGCGTAGGGCAGAAGCAAGTAGACAATGCTGTGCGTAAAAGATCTGTTCTCTTTGCGCTGCCATGGGCCGGCGCTTAGCTGAACATTCTCACACCTGTTGAAGAGCACGGTTCTTCGACATCCTTTTTTGGTAGCATACACAGCTTTGGGATAGCCCTCGTGGAGCTCCCAGCAGCCGTTTTGAGCTCAGCTAAGCCATCTCTTCCAGCGATCAGATTCGTCACCCTAACCAGCGGCCACTTGATTGGAGGATATTTCTCATTCTTCATAGGGACCACGTCGCCGATGCTGACCTGCTGCCAGCGATCGAGACTATTGAAAGAGCGCTAATGAACGCTGGTGTTGAGACCTTAGCCTTTTATGCGTATAAAACTACAATCTTGAATGCCGTGTTTATATGTGTGTTTTATTTCCTTGGAATATATTCAATGTTAATACCAAAAATTTTCACTTCTCTGCTTACATACGCTTCGTTTTCTTTTACGCTCTCGACTGACTATCGACAAAGACTATACAATAAAATGCTGCATGAGCGACAAAAAACTTCCGTCGTCAGACTTCATATTTTGTTGCTGTATTCTGTCGCTCGACCCGCCGCGTGCCAAGGCATAGACGAAGGCGAAAGCAGAGCAGAGGTTAACATAAAGGAGAATGGCAGAAGTACGCCCGTACCATGAAGCGTCAAATAAAAATTGAACGAGCATTTGCTCCTCATGCAAAATCTTGGTATTTCATAGTCTTTGCTGTCGATCATACTTAGTGTGGCCATTTTTCGACCATCGTAGGAGAATAGGAAAGCATAATAAAAAAAAAATAAGTTTGCAGAATGGAAGCTTTATGAATTCTGCTTTGAATCTGATTGCATCTCGCGCTTTCAAAGAGCGGTAAAAAAAGCACAAAGGTTAGATTTTTGTTATTTCTGAAAGTGTAACAAAGCTATACGACACATTGAAATTTCTTTGGTTTAGTTAATATTTTATTTTTATAATAGTATAAAAACAATATCTAATAATAAATAGTGTAAGCCTTTGCTACCTCGACAAGGCTTTGAATTTACTAAATTTGCAAGTAAATTTTTGTCTAAAAGAGACCATTGAGCCAAAATTGCGCTTTTGAGGCTTTCGACACACTCAAATTTGTTGTTATTGGCGTATACTCGCTTGACTAAGATACCCCAAATGTTTTCAATCGGGTTTAGGTCAGGGGAGCACGCTGGCCAATCCAAAACGTTTATAAGCTGAGTCTCTCTGCTCTTGTGAATAGATGCATTATCTTGCATAAAAACAAGATTTCTTTCCTTATTTTTTTCCAAATGTGACAGAAGACGATCCTCTAAAACTTTTTTGTATTCTCCACTGTTCATCTTGGAGCTTGTGAAGCACAGATCAAGCGTTCCAGACGCATTAAAGGCTCCCCAAACCAAAGATTCCACAATACAACAAGATGCGTAACGAGGAAGAACTAAATGTATGACTGCACAGCAATTTTTCAAGAAATCTAACTCCACACTTGCGTATGTGTTAGTGCGCTACACAAAATGTATTATATTTTTAGATTCTCGCTCGGGCCACCTCTCGGCTCGATTTTATGTGTAAGCGTCGTATTTTTCTGTTACATACAAACATAGACATCCATGTGTATGATTGTGTGTTCTCCAATTTTTTCCGTCTGAATCCAAATTTCGTATTTCGTCAAAACTGCTCAATTCTTAATGATGAATTATTCTAACAACTCGGACTTTGGAAAGCTCACACAACCAAGCGCTCAAACACGGACAACACAGCGCACATATAGAAAAATCGAAAATCCACGCTAAAAATTTTGTGTGCTTTTCAGTTGTATGGGCGTTACGCATCTTGTTGTATTGTAGAGTCTTTGCCCAAACCATTGCGGATCCGCCTCCGAAATTGCGTTTGGAAAGCATAAGTGGATCCTTACGCAAATCTCTCCAATAGTGCCGAAACCCCTCTGGGCCGTCAAGATTGTTCCGGACTGTTCAAAAATTTGGTGACAGCACAACGTGTTCGACCGATTTTCCGCGATATTTCGCTCATATTAAAGACAGCATCGTTGTAGGCTTTGATTCTTCCCTTTTCCTCCTCGGATTAAATTGTTAACAGAAATATAAAAAAACGAGAAGGAATGTGAGTCGCTTCTAGTCGCGACTCTACTTTTATACCCGTACTCAGTCAGTATATAAATTTATGAGCTTAAGCCTAGTACTCAGACGCGCTAAATTTTCGGTCGATCGAAAGTGCTGTATATTCTGCTCGGTGCCTAGTGTGACCAAAGTGGGCAAACTGCATGCTCAATACTGGTTATACTGTTTTATGTTTGATTACAACAATTTCAAATTTAATATGTTGTATTAAAGCAAGCAGAAATGTCTTATTTGTGGGCGCTGTGGAGCTGGGGGACGATAATGCACACTCCAATATTGTATAAATTCGATCCTGCAGGACAGATATGCAATCAACATTGTTTTTATTTCCTTTTGATTGATTAAATTGAGTACCGCTTATAAAATTAATAAATAATAATATCCATAATGAATACTCATTCGATTGCCCTAATTAGATTACATTTGTTTTCTTTATTTCACTTTTGTAGCTGGCTTTCCATTTTTAAGGTGTGTGTGTGTGTGTATATGTGTCATTTGGACAACGTAAATGGAAATATTTCACATTTCCGATCGCGATGGGAAAATACCATCGGTTTCTTTTCTAGTATGTATCGAATAGCATTAAGCCGGAACTGAGTACCGGTCTGCGAAACGCCTTCTGCGAAATTTTCGGTCGACCGAAAAACATGGATGATTTCTTATCGGTTTCATACGAATATCATCCCTGATTTCGGTCGACGGAAAATTTAGCGCGTCTCAGTACTAGGCTTTATGATTGAAATTTAAAAATAAAATTAAAATTTTTTTATTTTTATTTTTACATTTTTTTGCTACATTTGCTAACTACATCTTCATCTAAAATGTAGATTATACATGTAGAACAGATATTCTATATCTACTATTTAGATTCTACATCGCCTCCGCTAGGGGTTGCTCGCGTTTTGCACATGGCAGAGTGTGTGCGAGCGAGAAATAGAATGAGTAGCGTCAGCATCGCCAGAGGAGGTGGGGGAAGCAACTGAAAATTAATTTCTTCATTCTGGCTATAATAATGATTCGATCTGTACCAGATTTATCAATCTGGTAGATTGGTCATTCTCTATGATACTGCGTTTTTACTTTTATCGTATCTTCAAAATTGTGGATGCCACAGATTTTCGTTCTTTCTGCAGGCGGAGGGGGGCGTGTCAAAATTTTGAAAGAATCTTGATTAAGTGTGATAACACATGCGTCGGGAAACGAAATTTTGTTGCTCTAGCTTTTATAGTCTCTGAGAACGAGGCGTCAAACAAGACGGACAGACGGACGGACAGACAGACATGGCTCTATCGACTCGGCTATTGATGCTGATCAAGAATATATATACTTTATGGGGTCGGAAAAGTTTCCTTCTCTGCGTTACACACATCCACTTTTACCACAAATTCAGTATACCCCTTATCTCTTTTTGAGTACGGGTTTAAAAACGAGAAGGAACGTGAGTCGCTTCTAGTCGCGACTCTACTTTTATACCCGTACTCAGTCAGCATATAAATTCGTGAGCTTATGATTGAAATTTTAATAGAAATGTTAAATATTTAACATTTTACATGTTTTTGCAACATCTACATTTACTACTAACTACATCTACATCTAAAATGTAGATTATACATCTAGAACAAATATTCTACATCTACCATTTAGATTCTACATCTCCTCAGCGAGATGGCGCTCGCGCGTTACACAGGGCTGAGTGTGTGCGAGCGAGAAAGAGAATTAATAGAGTCAGCAACGCCAGAGAAAGTAGGGGAAGCAACTGAAAATTTATTTCTTCATTCTGGCTATAATAATCCGATCTGTACCAGATGTGGCAATCTGGTAGATATGAAAATTTTCTACGATACTGCATTTTTAGTTTTATCGTATCTTAAAATTGTGGATGCCACAGATTTTCGTTCTTTCTGCAGGCGGAGGGGGGCGTGGCAAAATTTTGAAAGCATCTTAATTAAGTGTGATAACACATGCGTCTGGAAACAAAATTTGGTTGCTCTAGCTTAGAAATAGTCTCTGAGAGCGAGGCGTCAAACAAGACGGACAGACAGACATGGCTCTATTGACTCGGCTATTGATGCTGATCAAGAAGATATATACTTTATGGAGGCGGAAAAGTTTCCTTCTCTGCGTTACACACATCCACTTTTACCACAAATACAGTATACCCCTTAACTCTTTTTGAGTACGGGTTTAAAAACGAGAAGGAACGTGAGTCGCTTCTAGTCGCGACTCTACTTTTATACCCGTAGTCAGTCAGTATATCAATTTGTGAGCTTATGATTGAAATTTTAATAGATATTTTAAATATTTTACATTTTACATTTTTTTGCTACATCTTTTGACTACATCTACATCTTAACTGTAGATAATACATCTAGAACAAATATTCTACATCTACCATTTAGATTCTACATCTCCTCCGCTAGAGTTGCTCGCGCATTGCATAGGGCAGAGTGTGTGCGAGCGAGAAAGAGAATGAGTAGCGTCAGCATCGCCAGAGGAGGTGGGGAAGCAACTGAAAATTTATTTCTTCATTCTGGCTATAATAATAATCCGATCTGTACCAGATTTATTAATCTGGTAGATATGGTCATTCTCTACGATACTGCGTTTTTAGTTTCATCGTATCTTCAAAATTGTGGATGCCACAGATTTTCGTTCTTTCTGCAGGCGGAGGGGGCGTGGCAAAATTTTGAAAGAAACTTGATTAAGTGTGATATCACATGAGTCTGGAAACGAAACTTGGGTGCTCTAGCTTTTATAGTCTCTGAGAACGAGGCGTCAAACAAGACGGACAGACGGACGGACAGACAGACATGGCTCTATCGACTCGGCTATTGATGCTGAAAATTTTCCTTCTCTGTGTTACACACATCCACTTTTACCACAAATAAAATATACTTAACTCTTTTTGAGTACTGGTATAATTAATTGAAACCAAATCTTTCTCTCCAGTCGCAATAATTGAAATGTGTCGTTTAGCTTTGATACACTTTCAGAAATAACAAAAATCGAACTTTTCTGCTTATTTTTACCGCTACTTGAAAGCGCGAGATTCAATAAGAGATATGAACATCAGATTCCTTTTACGACTAAAAAAGTCCCATTCAATCGATTCCCACATACGAGAATGGGCGTACGTTCGGAGACAGTGTGTCTTTAGAGAGCTGTCCCATTAGTGGCGGTTTTTGAGTTGCCTTTTGCAAGTCCTAAAGTTCCTAGATACGCGGCGAACCTTCTGTCGGCAGTGCGGTATGTAATACTGTCGGAGTATTTCTTCTACTATAGTATTCTCATTCTGATGCTTCCATGTCTCGTGGTAGTGTTGCACGATTAATTAATACTGGACGCTTAGTTTTTCTCCAACAGCATATGCGTTAATAATACGCCCATTCATGCGAATCACTCCCAGTTCGTCTATAACCGGAGAAAATTTCCACAGCTTGCTATCATTTTCGACGGACTTTCCAGTCAATAGTGTCATCCGCTCATCATGAAATGAGACATTCTGTACGTTGCGGACCACTATGAGCTCGGCTTCTTCCATTTCAGCTTGATCTTCCGCTTATTCTTGCGGTTACACATCCTGTTAACCCAAGCAAATACTAGCACCAGTTTTGTGAATGATGAGAACTTCTCCAGAAGCTCCTTGAACTCTACGTTGACAGTTCCATTAGAGAGCACCTCATTAACTGATAGCAGGAACTTGCTGCGCATCTCCAGCTCCGTCTCACCTATATCTGCAGCTCTTACACTCCATAGGTTTCCGTCCAGTACCGTTGAGAATTTTATTGGGGCACACTTGGTCTTCCCCATTATAAATGTTATCTTCTATCCCAGTTGTGTACGCATACGCAAGTATGTCGCGTATGCCGACTCACTCGGGTCGCAAAATATGTGCAGTTCGATTGGCTTGTCAACCAACAATTCCATTGCTTCAAGTCATCATCCTTCTTGGGCTGGTCCCACTCTGTTCGTTTTTGCCATATTGACTGAAAGAGCAGCTTAGCGATCAGGGAATATTCAGCCAGCATTCCAAATGGGTCGAACACAAACATGACAACTCGCAATACTTCTCGTTTCGACGGTATTCTTGATTCTAAAAATACTGATGCGTCAATTTTGTTAAACGAAAGCAAGAACCGGAATTCGTTGCTATGTGTACACCATTACATTCCCAGAAACTTTTGGGAATGCGAAGATTCGTCCCTATCAAGACTTATGAGTTGGGTTGCCTGCTCATTACCAAAAATTCTGTTGAAGAAACTGGAATTAGATACAGACTTTTTAATTCGAATCCTTCTCTCTTGTGAATGTCTACGATCTCCTTCGCAGCACCCACAGCCGTTTTTTTGGACGAAAAACAATGCACCAGATCGTCTTTATTATTGCGCTCACGGCGTCTGGATACGATTCCTTAAACTCGAGTGCATTTATTTTTTCACGTACTGAGCTGAAGCCGATGAATATTTTGCTCCAAAGGTCATTACCTGCATTTCGTACATTTCTGCTATATCAGCGCAGACCCCAATCCATTTCTGCTCAACTTCATAAAAACGTTGGTTAGGAATTGACACTCGTCGGACCCAGTCATTGAGCATTGAATTAAATAACACTCCGTCGATTTCGGCGGCGGCATCAAAAACGATTCGTAGTTTGACAGGCTTGTTAGGATTAATAACTCCGAAATGGGGCAGGAACTTTTAGTTAATTTCTTGCGAGTTGCCGTAAGTAGGACTTTTCTTCGTATGATTCCATCAGGTTGTTTTGAACTTTCTTTCCAAAGATAGTTATCTCTTTAAGGCCATTTTCTTGGTATCAGGTAAAATGATGTCATCCGCTTTCCATAGTAGTCCCGTCTCAAAACGGTCACCAATACGTTTTGTCGTGGTAGATAGCAGTCGATTCGATCTCTCAGTTTTTTTACCTTCAACATGGTGCTTCACGATTCGCACATCCATTTTCGAGTTAGTGATGTAGTCTCGCACCAATTGGTCAAATGTACAACCTTAACATGTTTCATGTGTCCGTTTTCATCGCGACATTTTCCATACACAACCCAGCCCAGGTTGGTCAATGCAACGCCTGGCCCAACATATCCCATAGATCTCATTTGATTTAGAGCTATCTAATGTAGATTATCTAATCCGATTAGTATCTCAGGTCTAGAGGTTTTTGTAGCCTTTCACTGGAATATTGGTTATGCGTGGATATTTTGAACTTAGCTCAACTCTATTTACGGTCTGCTTCGGCAGCCGTAGATCCTTCATAGTCCTTACTCCGTTTAGTTCGTATACTTTGTCACCACTTTATCAGATATTCCAATGTTGAATCGACTGGCTAATTCGGTTGACCTTGTTTTTCCAAACCATTGTAGTGTTAGGCTTTTTTTTTGCTCCATGCAACCCTAGCTCGTCTGTCGGGTTTTCATTCACGAGAGTGACCGCAGATCCTTCGCCCAAGATAGCATGGCACCTCACGATTTTTCTAACCGTACACAAAACGAGTTAAGGGGTATATTGTATTTGTGGTAAAAGTGGATGTGTGTAACGGAGAGAAGGAAACGTTTCCGAGCCCATAGAGTATATATATTCTTGATCAGCATCAATAGCGAATCGATATAGCCATGTCTGTCTGTCCGTCCGTCTGTCCGTCTTGTTTGACGCCTCGTTCTCAGAGACTATAAAAGTTAGAGCAACCAAATTTTGTTTCCAGACTCACGTAATCACGTATCACACTGCTAAAAGTGTATTTCAAAATTTCGACACGCCCCCTTCCGCCTCCACAGAGGAGCCACAATTTTGAAGATACGATAAAACTAAAAATGCAGTATCGTAGAAAATGATCATATCTACCAGATTGCCAAATCTGGTACAGATCGGATTATTATTATAGCCAGAATGAAGAAATTAATTTTCAGTTGCTTCCCCTACTTTCTCTGGCGTTGCTGACTCTATTAATTCTCTTTCTCTCTCGCACACACTCAGCCCTGTGTAACGCGCGAGCGCCATCTCGCTGAGGAGATGTAGAATCTAAATGGTAGATGTAGAATATTTGTTCTAGATGTATAATCTACATTTTAGATGTAGATGTAGTTAGTAGTAAATGTAGATGTTGCAAAAACATGTAAAATGTTAAATATTTAACATTTCTATTAAAATTTCAATCATAAGCTCACAAATTTATATGCTGACTAAGTACGGGTATAAAAGTAGAGTCGAGACTAGAAGCGACTCACACGTTCCTTATCGGTTTTAAACTGTATATTTAAAAAAAAGGTGTATTTTCTATTCGTGGTAGCAAACCCTTAACATTATACAACATATTTGAAAAAAATTGTATAATTTTACTTACTAAAAACAAAACAAAAATATTTTTGGTCAAATTTTGGCTCAGCAGTATGTACATACATATATGTACATACTGACACACCTTCCCCCTCGTCATTTTATGTATTAAGCTACTAACCTAAATTTTTTTAATTTGGTAAATGTTCAACTGCGTTATTCAAATTTAATTTTTGGACCTAAAAAATGTAAACCTAATCAAGTAAGCTTTTGAATTTACGTCAACAACGACGTACCACAATATTTATTCGTTTTATTTCCCAAAAATGTGCAAATGTTGTTATTTTATCCAGATGTGGAATTTAGATGACGACAAAGTCACAACAAGATAGTAAACAAAATTGATAAACATTTCTTCTTTCATTTCTTTCATAAAAGCACTAAAAAAATTAATTTGTTAAGAAACACCATCCAATGGAGCAGTTAATGGTTAACAATTCAATTTTTTTGTTGATTTGAGGACTATGGATTAAAGGTTCAAAAATCGATTCAATGAATATCGATTTGTAATTTCGTCATTTTTAGATAAACCAATTTAGTATAAAGTACAAGAAGCTTGACTGCGTCGACGTTGCATTAATTAAATAATACATAATTCATATCAGGGAAACTTCTTAGTTTCTAGTAAGTCAAGCGTTTTGTTTAAAACAGTTTGTTTGGAATAATTCGTGAAACTCTAGGTAAAAGCATAGCGCTTTCAAGTTAATGCGGAATTATAACTACAAATGTACATCTACATATATATTTTTATGTATATATTATTCACAAAAATATGTACATATATCGGAATAAATATATATATCCAATTTCCTTATTATATGTATGAATTTACGTACACATAATCACAAGTAAATATTCATATACAAATATTTACATCTCTTGAGCCTTGTTTATTACCTCTATACATACATATATACATGTATTATGTATATAATTATTTATAATTATATGAAATATGTATCCATAAGAACCAATATCGCGAGGCAGGAAACATAAATATCAAGCACACAACATACACTCGCATTGCTTATTCCCGGTCATACCTTAGCTTCCCGTGTCCGTTTCTTTTTGGTCTACGTTTAGGTTTTTATTGATGTGTGTGAGCTTCGTCCACAGTGTGTACCTAAAAACCCTGCATATGCATATACAACAGCCGCTCGGGTTCGTTCGTTTTGACTCGGATTGCGCATTCTTTCGACACAAGTTGGTTATATGTATGTACTTTAAATGTGTGTGTTTCGCCAATAGAAGGGTGTCTGCCCTAAAAGCATGCTGTCCATTTGGAATGATACATGCAAGGGTGTGACAGAAATTTTTAATACATATATGTATACTAATGATTTTAATTTTGGCCTAAAACCTTGCTCCACAGAAAATTGTTTAATATCACATTTCCTAATCCATTGTTTCAAAGTACAAGAGTCTGTTCCAGATATTTAATTCATTGCATTCGACCCATTTGGGGGTGCCACGGATGTATTTAAAGCAGAGGCCGCCAGCGTCGTATGCACTGTGCATAGGAAAAAATTTCAGGCAGCGCAGTCGGCACACGTACAGAGTAAAGACTTCGTGTGGTTTCGTAATTCTGCCCGGCTGACGTAGCGGCAGAGAAGCCGGCTTCGGGCTATGCACAAACGGCTTTCTATTCTGCTCGCAGCGACAGCGATGCATTCGTGTGCTCTTTGCACAATTGCTCGGCATCCGCAGCGGAAGATAAATGGCTGATGTCGTCGCACACAAACGCACCAAAAAAATGTGTGAGTCTGCGTGCCGACCCCTGGTTTAACGTCCCTGTTCGGAGACGAATTTTCAAAAGGAAAAGTCATGCGCTCCCGCATTCGTAAAACGCAAGACTCTTACAATTTCAAAACGTCAACGAATTCCTCGCCGAAATGAAAAGTAAACGGCTATGTATACAATTAAACAAATCTTAATTGCAAAAGGAAAAAACTAGCTGAATTACCCAAGGGAACAAAATTGAACTTTTTGCGTGTTGATTGAAAACCGATTGATTTTTACTAATTTGATCGCTGATTTCAAATCCAATCTCCATTTTTATACCCGTAATCAAAAAGAGTTAAGGGGTATATTGTATTTGTGGTAAAAGTGGATGTGCGTAACGCAGAGAAGCAAACGTTTCCGAGCCCATAAAGTATATATATTCTTGATCAGCATCAATAGCGAATCGATATAGCCATGTCTGTATGTCCGTCCGTCTGTCTGTCTTGATGACAGAGATCTGATCAGACTATAAAAGCTAGAGCAACCAAATTTTGCTTCGAGACTCATGTGATATCCCACTGCTACAAGTGTATTTCAAAATTTCGCCTCCACAGAGGACGAAAATCTGTGACAGCCACAATTTGAAAGATACGATAAAACTAAAAATGCAGTATCGTAGAAAATGACCGTATCTACCAAACTGTAAAATCTAGTACAGATCGGATCATTATCAGATCGGTTGCGCGAACGCCATCTCGCTGAGGAGAAGTAGAATCTAAATGGTAGATGTAGAATATTTTTTCTTGATGTATTATCTACATTTAAGATGTAGATGTAGTTAACAACTGTAGCAAAAAAAAATGAAAAAAGTACAATTTTTAAAAATTTATATACTGACTGAGTACGGGTGTAAAAGTAGAGTCGCGACTAGAAGGGACTCACGTTCCTTCTCGTTTTTGTATGAAGTTTGACAGGAATTTTTAGATTCCGCGGTGCTGGAGAAAGGCCTTTAACATAAAATGTTTTCCATAAAAATCCGAGTGATTGGATATTCAGGATTAGGAAGTCAAGATGGGGTGATGGTTATTCTTGTCCTCCTCCAATTTTACCAGTTGTGTCTTTTGCCTGAATATAGTAGATTAGTCACATATGTATTTACATATACTCTATATCTAAATTTGACTGTCGAAAATCTTTTGAGCCATTTTTCAAGTTTAGTGCCTGACTCCCCGCCCACCCATCTGTTGATCCTGTCACTGGACCATAAGGCCTGTCTCCAGCACCGCGAAAAATTCATATCAGGAATTTGCTAGTTATTTCGTGAGGGTTTGAAACATAGCTAAAACAGGGTTGATGAATCAGCTGTGTTTTGTAAACAGTGCCGACTGTGAAATTCAAATAAAATTAAAAAATTAAAAATGTGACGATGAAGTGATTGTTTTGGTGCACGCATATATTGTTTTCATCTTTATTTTTTATGTTGCGTACAGTTTTTGCCTTCATCTTTCACCATCCTCTTCAGGATGGTTCTCGCAGTCCACACACGGTCCCGATAGGCAATTATCGATATAAATCTGTGGATTCCGCTCCTGTTGCTGGATACACACTCCAGTAAAAAGTAAACGATAAATTACTGCCAAAATTATTTTTGTATGAAGTTTGACAGGAATTTTTCGATTCCGCGGTGCTGGAGAAAGGCCTTAAAGCATGATTTACATGACTGCCACAGCAAAAACTTTTAATGGCTGAATAGCAGCAGAAGCACAAGCGACGATTGCAACTGAAATTCCAAGTAAAAGGTCACGAGATCTGGAATCATTACTATCTGATTGGAAATATGAGTAAATACATACATAGAAAGTACAATGTACCTACATACATACTCGTAATCTGGTATTTTTTTTTAGAGGTAGTGCTTATATTTTTCACATAACTTAAGTATTTTATTTCTGGTTGCATGTTACATGTTCAATTTTGTCGAGTAGTGATATTTATAATTGGTACTCAGAGAGTATAGACATAGCGGGATATTAGACATTATTCCTTTGGATTCCGCAGACAAAGCTGTTTTTGACCCGATTAAGTACATATCGTACATACATATGGCCATGTCTGTCTGTTCACAGATTGATAAAGAGTTATCGGTAAATTTTCAATATACGCGATACAAATCGCTGTCCATCATCAGTTTTTTTGTGTGGAGCATACCACAAAAAAAAGAGAAGGAACGTGTGAGTCGCTTCTGGACGCGACTCTACTTTTATACCCGTACTCAGTCAGTATATAAGTTTTCACTTTCACCAAAAATATGTGATTTTCAAAGAAGCACCATCCAATGGAGCAGTTAATGGTTAACAATTCAATTTTTTTGTTGATTTGAGGACTATGGATTAAAGGTTCAAAAATCGATTCAATGAATATCGATTTGTAATTTCGTCATTTTTAGATAAACCAATTTAGTATAAAGTACAAGAAGCTTGACTGCGTCGACGTTGCATTAATTAAATAATACATAATTCATATCAGGGAAACTTCTTAGTTTCTAGTAAGTCAAGCGTTTTGTTTAAAACAGTTTGTTTGGAATAATTCGTGAAACTCTAGGTAAAAGCATAGCGCTTTTAAGTTAATGCGGAATTATAACTACAAATGTACATCTACATATATATTTTTATGTATATATTATTCACAAAAATATGTACATATATGGCAATAAATATATATATCCAATTTCCTTATTATATGTATGAATTTACGTACACATAATCACAAGTAAATATTCATATACAAATATTTACATCTCTTGAGCCTTGTTTATTACCTCTATTCATACATATATACATGTATTATGTATATAATTATTTATAATTATATGAAATATGTATCCATAAGAACCAATATCGCGAGGCAGGAAACATAAATATCAAGCACACAACATACACTCGCATTGCTTATTCCCGGTCATACCTTAGCTTCCCGTGTCCGTTTCTTTTTGGTCTACGTTTAGGTTTTTATTGATGTGTGTGAGCTTCGTCCACAGTGTGTACCTAAAAACCCTGCATATGCATATACAACAGCCGCTCGGGTTCGTTCGTTTTGACTCGGATTGCGCATTCTTTCGACACAAGTTGGTTATATGTATGTACTTTAAATGTGTGTGTTTCGCCAATATAAGGGTGTCTGCCCTAAAAGCATGCTGTCCATTTGGAATGATACATGCAAGGGTGTGACAGAAATTTTTAATACATATATGTATACTAATGATTTTAATTTTGGCCTAAAACCTTGCTCCACAGAAAATTGTTTAATATCACATTTCCTAATCCATTGTTTCAAAGTACAAGAGTCTGTTCCAGATATTTAATTCATTGCATTCGACCCATTTGGGGGTGCCACGGATGTATTTAAAGCAGAGGCCGCCAGCGTCGTATGCACTGTGCATAGGAAAAAATTTCAGGCAGCGCAGTCGGCACACGTACAGAGTAAAGACTTCGTGTGGTTTCGTAATTCTGCCCGGCTGACGTAGCGGCAGAGAAGCCGGCTTCGGGCTATGCACAAACGGCTTTCTATTCTGCTCGCAGCGACAGCGATGCATTCGTGTGCTCTTTGCACAATTGCTCGGCTTCCGCAGCGGAAGATAAATGGCTGATGTCGTCGCACACAAACGCACCAAAAAAATGTGTGAGTCTGCGTGCCGACCCCTGGTTTAACGTCCCTGTTCGGAGACGAATTTTCAAAACGAAAAGTCATGCGCTCCCGCATTCGTAAAACGCAAGACTTTTACAATTTCAAAACGTCAACGAATTCCTCGCCGAAATGAAAAGTAAACGGCTATTTATACAATTAAACAAATCTTAATTGCAAAAGGAAAAAACTAGCTGAATTACCCAAGGGAACTGAAGGGATTGAAGTTTTTTTTACTAATTTGATCGCTGATTTCAAATCCAATCTCCATTTTTATACCCGTAATCAAAAAGAGTTAAGGGGTATATTGTATTTGTGGTAAAAGTGGATGTGCGTAACGCAGAGAAGCAAACGTTTCCGAGCCCATAAAGTATATATATTCTTGATCAGCATCAATAGCGAATCGATATAGCCATGTCTGTATGTCCGTCCGTCTGTCTGTCTTGATGACAGAGATCTGATCAGACTATAAAAGCTAGAGCAACCAAATTTTGCTTCGAGACTCATGTGATATCCCACTGCTACAAGTGTATTTCAAAATTTCGCCTCCACAGAGGACGAAAATCTGTGACAGCCACAATTTGAAAGATACGATAAAACTAAAAATGCAGTATCGTAGAAAATGACCGTATCTACCAAACTGTAAAATCTAGTACAGATCGGATCATTATCAGATCGGTTGCGCGAACGCCATCTCGCTGAGGAGAAGTAGAATCTAAATGGTAGATGTAGAATATTTTTTCTTGATGTATTATCTACATTTAAGATGTAGATGTAGTTAACAACTGTAGCAAAAAAAAATTAAAAAAGTACAATTTGTAAAAATTTATATACTGACTGAGTACGGGTGTAAAAGTAGAGTCGCGACTAGAAAGGAACTCACGTTCGTTTTTGTATGAAGTTTGACAGGAATTTTTAGATTCCGCGGTGCTGGAGAAAGGCCTTTAACATAAAATGTTTTCCATAAAAATCCGAGTGATTGGATATTCAGGATTAGGAAGTCAAGATGGGGTGATGGTTATTCTTGTCCTCCTCCAATTTTACCAGTTGTGTCTTTTGCCTGAATATAGTAGATTAGTCACATATGTATTTACATATACTCTATATCTAAATTTGACTGTCGAAAATCTTTTGAGCCATTTTTCAAGTTTAGTGCCTGACTCCCCGCCCACCCATCTGTTGATCCTGTCACTGGACCATAAGGCCTGTCTCCAGCACCGCGAAAAATTCATATCAGGAATTTGCTAGTTATTTCGTGAGGGTTTGAAACATAGCTAAAACAGGGTTGATGAATCAGCTGTGTTTTGTAAACAGTGCCGACTGTGAAATTCAAATAAAATTAAAAAATTAAAAATGTGACGATGAAGTGATTGTTTTGGTGCACGCATATATTGTTTTCATCTTTATTTTTTATGTTGCGTACAGTTTTTGCCTTCATCTTTCACCATCCTCTTCAGGATGGTTCTCGCAGTCCACACACGGTCCCGATAGGCAATTATCGATATAAATCTGTGGATTCCGCTCCTGTTGCTGGATACACACTCCAGTAAAAAGTAAACGATAAATTACTGCCAAAATTATTTTTGTATGAAGTTTGACAGGAATTTTTCGATTCCGCGGTGCTGGAGAAAGGCCTTAAAGCATGATTTACATGACTGCCACAGCAAAAACTTTTAATGGCTGAATAGCAGCAGAAGCACAAGCGACGATTGCAACTGAAATTCCAAGTAAAAGGTCACGAGATCTGGAATCATTACTATCTGATTGGAAATATGAGTAAATACATACATAGAAAGTACAATGTACCTACATACATACTCGTAATCTGGTATTTTTTTTTAGAGGTAGTGCTTATATTTTTCACATAACTTAAGTATTTTATTTCTGGTTGCATGTTACATGTTCAATTTTGTCGAGTAGTGATATTTATAATTGGTACTCAGAGAGTATAGACATAGCGGGATATTAGACATTATTCCTTTGGATTCCGCAGACAAAGCTGTTTTTGACCCGATTAAGTACATATCGTACATACATATGGCCATGTCTGTCTGTTCACAGATTGATAAAGAGTTATCGGTAAATTTTCAATATACGCGATACAAATCGCTGTCCATCATCAGTTTTTTGTGTGGAGCATACCACAAAAAAAAAAAGAGAAGGAACGTGTGAGTCGCTTCTGGACGCGACTCTACTTTTATACCCGTACTCAGTCAGTATATAAGTTTTCACTTTCACCAAAAATATGTGATTTTCAAAGAAGCACCATCCAATGGAGCAGTTAATGGTTAACAATTCAATTTTTTTGTTGATTTGAGGACTATGGATTAAAGGTTCAAAAATCGATTCAATGAATATCGATTTGTAATTTCGTCATTTTTAGATAAACCAATTTAGTATAAAGTACAAGAAGCTTGACTGCGTCGACGTTGCATTAATTAAATAATACATAATTCATATCAGGGAAACTTCTTAGTTTCTAGTAAGTCAAGCGTTTTGTTTAAAACAGTTTGTTTGGAATAATTCGTGAAACTCTAGGTAAAAGCATAGCGCTTTTAAGTTAATGCGGAATTATAACTACAAATGTACATCTACATATATATTTTTATGTATATATTATTCACAAAAATATGTACATATATGGCAATAAATATATATATCCAATTTCCTTATTATATGTATGAATTTACGTACACATAATCACAAGTAAATATTCATATACAAATATTTACATCTCTTGAGCCTTGTTTATTACCTCTATTCATACATATATACATGTATTATGTATATAATTATTTATAATTATATGAAATATGTATCCATAAGAACCAATATCGCGAGGCAGGAAACATAAATATCAAGCACACAACATACACTCGCATTGCTTATTCCCGGTCATACCTTAGCTTCCCGTGTCCGTTTCTTTTTGGTCTACGTTTAGGTTTTTATTGATGTGTGTGAGCTTCGTCCACAGTGTGTACCTAAAAACCCTGCATATGCATATACAACAGCCGCTCGGGTTCGTTCGTTTTGACTCGGATTGCGCATTCTTTCGACACAAGTTGGTTATATGTATGTACTTTAAATGTGTGTGTTTCGCCAATATAAGGGTGTCTGCCCTAAAAGCATGCTGTCCATTTGGAATGATACATGCAAGGGTGTGACAGAAATTTTTAATACATATATGTATACTAATGATTTTAATTTTGGCCTAAAACCTTGCTCCACAGAAAATTGTTTAATATCACATTTCCTAATCCATTGTTTCAAAGTACAAGAGTCTGTTCCAGATATTTAATTCATTGCATTCGACCCATTTGGGGGTGCCACGGATGTATTTAAAGCAGAGGCCGCCAGCGTCGTATGCACTGTGCATAGGAAAAAATTTCAGGCAGCGCAGTCGGCACACGTACAGAGTAAAGACTTCGTGTGGTTTCGTAATTCTGCCCGGCTGACGTAGCGGCAGAGAAGCCGGCTTCGGGCTATGCACAAACGGCTTTCTATTCTGCTCGCAGCGACAGCGATGCATTCGTGTGCTCTTTGCACAATTGCTCGGCTTCCGCAGCGGCAGATAAATGGCTGATGTCGTCGCACACAAACGCACCAAAAAAATGTGTGAGTCTGCGTGCCGACCCCTGGTTTAACGTCCCTGTTCGGAGACGAATTTTCAAAACGAAAAGTCATGCGCTCCCGCATTCGTAAAACGCAAGACTTTTACAATTTCAAAACGTCAACGAATTCCTCGCCGAAATGAAAAGTAAACGGCTATTTATACAATTAAACAAATCTTAATTGCAAAAGGAAAAAACTAGCTGAATTACCCAAGGGAACAAAATTGAACTTTTTGCGTGTTGATTGAAAACCGATTGATTTTTACTAATTTGATCGCTGATTTCAAATCCAATCTCCATTTTTATACCCGTAATCAAAAAGAGTTAAGGGGTATATTGTATTTGTGGTAAAAGTGGATGTGCGTAACGCAGAGAAGCAAACGTTTCCGAGCCCATAAAGTATATATATTCTTGATCAGCATCAATAGCGAATCGATATAGCCATGTCTGTATGTCCGTCCGTCTGTCTGTCTTGATGACAGAGATCTGATCAGACTATAAAAGCTAGAGCAACCAAATTTTGCTTCGAGACTCATGTGATATCCCACTGATACAAGTGTATTTCAAAATTTCGCCTCCACAGAGGACGAAAATCTGTGACAGCCACAATTTGAAAGATACGATAAAACTAAAAATGCAGTATCGTAGAAAATGACCGTATCTACCAAACTGTAAAATCTAGTACAGATCGGATCATTATCAGATCGGTTGCGCGAACGCCATCTCGCTGAGGAGAAGTAGAATCTAAATGGTAGATGTAGAATATTTTTTCTTGATGTATTATCTACATTTAAGATGTAGATGTAGTTAACAACTGTAGCAAAAAAAAATGAAAAAAGTACAATTTTTAAAAATTTATATACTGACTGAGTACGGGTGTAAAAGTAGAGTCGCGACTAGAAGGGACTCACGTTCCTTCTCGTTTTTGTATGAAGTTTGACAGGAATTTTTAGATTCCGCGGTGCTGGAGAAAGGCCTTTAACATAAAATGTTTTCCATAAAAATCCGAGTGATTGGATATTCAGGATTAGGAAGTCAAGATGGGGTGATGGTTATTCTTGTCCTCCTCCAATTTTACCAGTTGTGTCTTTTGCCTGAATATAGTAGATTAGTCACATATGTATTTACATATACTCTATATCTAAATTTGACTGTCGAAAATCTTTTGAGCCATTTTTCAAGTTTAGTGCCTGACTCCCCGCCCACCCATCTGTTGATCCTGTCACTGGACCATAAGGCCTGTCTCCAGCACCGCGAAAAATTCATATCAGGAATTTGCTAGTTATTTCGTGAGGGTTTGAAACATAGCTAAAACAGGGTTGATGAATCAGCTGTGTTTTGTAAACAGTGCCGACTGTGAAATTCAAATAAAATTAAACGAGAAGGAACGTGTGAGTCGCTTCTGGACGCGACTCTACTTTTATACCCGTACTCAGTCAGTATATAAATTTATGAGCTTATGATTGAAATTAAAAAAAAATTTTAATTTTACATTTTACATTTTTTTGCTACATTTGTCAACTACATCTACATGTAAAATGTAGATAATACATCTAGAACAAATATTCTACATATACCATTTAGATTCTACATCTCCTCCGCTAGGGGTTGCTCGCGCATTGCACAGGGCAGAGTGTGTGCGAGCGAGACAGAGAATGAATAGCGTCAGCAGCGCCAGAGGAGGTGGGGAAGCCACTGAAAATTAATTTCTTTATTCTGGCTATAATAATGATCCGATCTGGTTTAGATTCGGCAATCTGATAGATATGGTCATTCTCTACGATACTGCGTTTTTAGTTTTATCGTATCTTCAAAATTGTGGATGCCACAGATTTTCGTCCTTTGTGAAGGCGGAAAGGGGCGGGGCGAAATTTTGAAATACACTTGTAACAGTGTGATATCACATGAGTCTGGAAAAAAATTTCGTTGCTCTAGCTTTTATAGTCTCTGAGAACGAGGCGCTCATGGGGACGGACAGACGGACAGACGGACGGACAGACAGACATGGCTCTATCGACTCGTCTATTGATACTGATCAAGAATATATATACTTTATGGGGTCGGAAAATTTTCCTTCTCTGCGTTACACACATCCACTTTTACCACAAATACAGTATACCCCTTAACTCTTTTTGAGTACGGGTATAAAAATTAAAAATGTGACGATGAAGTGATTGTTTTGGTGCACGCATATATTGTTTTCATCTTTATTTTTTATGTTGCGTACAGTTTTTGCCTTCATCTTTCACCATCCTCTTCAGGATGGTTCTCGCAGTCCACACACGGTCCCGATAGGCAATTATCGATATAAATCTGTGGATTCCGCTCCTGTTGCTGGATACACACTCCAGTAAAAAGTAAACGATAAATTACTGCCAAAATTATTTTTGTATGAAGTTTGACAGGAATTTTTCGATTCCGCGGTGCTGGAGAAAGGCCTTAAAGCATGATTTACATGACTGCCACAGCAAAAACTTTTAATGGCTGAATAGCAGCAGAAGCACAAGCGACGATTGCAACTGAAATTCCAAGTAAAAGGTCACGAGATCTGGAATCATTACTATCTGATTGGAAATATGAGTAAATACATACATAGAAAGTACAATGTACCTACATACATACTCGTAATCTGGTATTTTTTTTTAGAGGTAGTGCTTATATTTTTCACATAACTTAAGTATTTTATTTCTGGTTGCATGTTACATGTTCAATTTTGTCGAGTAGTGATATTTATAATTGGTACTCAGAGAGTATAGACATAGCGGGATATTAGACATTATTCCTTTGGATTCCGCAGACAAAGCTGTTTTTGACCCGATTAAGTACATATCGTACATACATATGGCCATGTCTGTCTGTTCACAGATTGATAAAGAGTTATCGGTAAATTTTCAATATACGCGATACAAATCGCTGTCCATCATCAGTTTTTTTGTGTGGAGCATACCACAAAAAAAAAAGAGAAGGAACGTGTGAGTCGCTTCTGGACGCGACTCTACTTTTATACCCGTACTCAGTCAGTATATAAGTTTTCACTTTCACCAAAAATATGTGATTTTCAAAGAAGCACCATCCAATGGAGCAGTTAATGGTTAACAATTCAATTTTTTTGTTGATTTGAGGACTATGGATTAAAGGTTCAAAAATCGATTCAATGAATATCGATTTGTAATTTCGTCATTTTTAGATAAACCAATTTAGTATAAAGTACAAGAAGCTTGACTGCGTCGACGTTGCATTAATTAAATAATACATAATTCATATCAGGGAAACTTCTTAGTTTCTAGTAAGTCAAGCGTTTTGTTTAAAACAGTTTGTTTGGAATAATTCGTGAAACTCTAGGTAAAAGCATAGCGCTTTTAAGTTAATGCGGAATTATAACTACAAATGTACATCTACATATATATTTTTATGTATATATTATTCACAAAAATATGTACATATATGGCAATAAATATATATATCCAATTTCCTTATTATATGTATGAATTTACGTACACATAATCACAAGTAAATATTCATATACAAATATTTACATCTCTTGAGCCTTGTTTATTACCTCTATTCATACATATATACATGTATTATGTATATAATTATTTATAATTATATGAAATATGTATCCATAAGAACCAATATCGCGAGGCAGGAAACATAAATATCAAGCACACAACATACACTCGCATTGCTTATTCCCGGTCATACCTTAGCTTCCCGTGTCCGTTTCTTTTTGGTCTACGTTTAGGTTTTTATTGATGTGTGTGAGCTTCGTCCACAGTGTGTACCTAAAAACCCTGCATATGCATATACAACAGCCGCTCGGGTTCGTTCGTTTTGACTCGGATTGCGCATTCTTTCGACACAAGTTGGTTATATGTATGTACTTTAAATGTGTGTTTTCGCCAATATAAGGGTGTCTGCCCTAAAAGCATGCTGTCCATTTGGAATGATACATGCAAGGGTGTGACAGAAATTTTTAATACATATATGTATACTAATGATTTTAATTTTGGCCTAAAACCTTGCTCCACAGAAAATTGTTTAATATCACATTTCCTAATCCATTTTTTCAAAGTACAAGAGTCTGTTCCAGATATTTAATTCATTGCATTCGACCCATTTGGGGGTGCCACGGATGTATTTAAAGCAGAGGCCGCCAGCGTCGTATGCACTGTGCATAGGAAAAAATTTCAGGCAGCGCAGTCGGCACACGTACAGAGTAAAGACTTCGTGTGGTTTCGTAATTCTGCCCGGCTGACGTAGCGGCAGAGAAGCCGGCTTCGGGCTATGCACAAACGGCTTTCTATTCTGCTCGCAGCGACAGCGATGCATTCGTGTGCTCTTTGCACAATTGCTCGGCTTCCGCAGCGGCAGATAAATGGCTGATGTCGTCGCACACAAACGCACCAAAAAAATGTGTGAGTCTGCGTGCCGACCCCTGGTTTAACGTCCCTGTTCGGAGACGAATTTTCAAAACGAAAAGTCATGCGCTCCCGCATTCGTAAAACGCAAGACTCTTACAATTTCAAAACGTCAACGAATTCCTCGCCGAAATGAAAAGTAAACGGCTATTTATACAATTAAACAAATCTTAATTGCAAAAGGAAAAAACTAGCTGAATTACCCAAGGGAACAAAATTGAACTTTTTGCGTGTTGATTGAAAACCGATTGATTTTTTTTACTAATTTGATCGCTGATTTCAAATCCAATCTCCATTTTTATACCCGTAATCAAAAAGAGTTAAGGGGTATATAGTATTTGTGGTAAAAGTGGATGTGCGTAACGCAGAGAAGCAAACGTTTCCGAGCCCATAAAGTATATATATTCTTGATCAGCATCAATAGCGAATCGATATAGCCATGTCTGTATGTCCGTCCGTCTGTCTGTCTTGTTGACAGAGATCTGATCAGACTATAAAAGTTAGAGCAACCAAATTTTGCTTCGAGACTCATGTGATATCCCACTGCTACAAGTGTATTTCAAAATTTCGCCTCCACAGAGGACGAAAATCTGTGACAGCCACAATTTGAAAGATACGATAAAACTAAAAATGCAGTATCGTAGAAAATGACCGTATCTACCAGATTGTAAAATCTAGTACAGATCGGATCATTATCAGATCGGTTGCGCGAACGCCATCTCGCTGAGGAGTTGTAGAATCTAAATGGTAGATGTAGAATATTTGTTCTTGAGATATTATCTACATTTAAGATGTAGATGTAGTTAACAACTGTAGCAAAAAAAAAAATGAAAAAAGTACAATTTTTAAAAATTTATATACTGACTGAGTACGGGTATAAAAGTAGAGTCGCGACTAGAAGGGACTCACGTTCCTTCTCGTTTTTGTATGAAGTTTGACAGGAATTTTAGGATTCCGCGGTGCTGGAGAGGTTAAATTAGGTTAGGTTGACGCGGCTGTCGGGATCGCCAAGAACCCGACACACTTAGGCCGGTTTCGGCCCGTTGTGATACCGCAAGGAGCATTTCCTCCACCCCTCATGTGAATCTATGTTATCCGTTGTCCCATCCGGATGCCCTTATGAAGTTTGCGATCCTTCTGGGAATCATTGCAGACATGTCTGAGATGTCAATTAAGAAAGGTGCGTCCAAGTATTGGAGTCTCCTTCTGCTGAGAGCCGGACAGAAGCAGAACAGGTGTTCCACTGTCTCCTCCTCGTCTCTCATCTCTACAGCTCCACAGAAGTCGTTGTAGGGGGCGCAACCTGTTTGCATGTGTGCCTATCAACCAATGTCCCGTGAGGGAGCGTATGACTGAGCTGCACCTTTTCCTGCTGAGTTTGCAGAACTCGTCGGTGCGCTTCTTATTTATATTAGGCCATTTTTGCTGAGTTATGCGACATAGTGACACTGCTTGCCATCTGTCGTTTGTAAGTTGCTTATAATGCTCTTTTATTTTGAGCTTACAGGTGGCCATTGGCATACGAATATCCTCCTTATCGTGGAGAAGGGGGATTGTTGTACCAGCTCTGGCCCGGGATCCATATTAGGCTGATTGCAAACTGATGAGCCATCTCATCAAGAGATTTGCGACAGTTTGCCACGGTAGCCGAGCTTAATGTTATCGCATTTAGCGATTTGATCACGGATTGGCTATCACTGTAGATATTTATGTAAGTTGCCGTAGTGGCTGCTTCGTGAAGACAGCACAGAGCTTCCTTGATCGCTATGACTTCCGCTTGGAAGACACTGCAGTGATCTGGGAGCCTGAAGGAGTGCCTTATGTTTAGTTGTTCGGAGTATATACCCCCTCCGACTTTATTGTCCAGTTTCTAACCATCTGTGAAGATTTGTATGGCTCCGTCTGGGCCAGGAGGTCCCTCGAGCCACTTATCTCTCTGGGGATGATTATTTCAATAGGAGTGTCTATGTACTCCCTTGGAACGCAGTAGTCCGTTTTTGTGGGGACAATATTGTTTCCGTTAAGGATGGAAGCGTGACCGATGTGCTGTGACACCCATTGGTCTGAGTCTCTTAGACGAATTGCTGCCATTTCTGCCTTCTCCATACCCGCATGGTCAAGGCTCTGGAGGCATAGGCTGGCGTTTAGCGCATCGTTAGGTGTGGTGCGTAAAGCCCTACTGATGCATAAGTCGGCAGTACGCTGTACCTTGCCCAGTAGTTGGTGATTGTCCTTTTTGATAGGGAAGGCCACCACACGGTAACTCCGTAGAGTAGTATTGGCCTAACTATTGCTTGGTATATCGCGCGAGCTTTGCGGTCATTAGGTCGCAAAGTGTCTGAGGGAATTTTCTCGAAAACATTATGGCAACGTCGTCCGCGTATGCCGCCACTTTGCAGCCCCCCCTTCCAAGTTACGTAGAATCTTGTTGACTGCTTTGTTCCATTGAAGGGGAGACAGGACAATGCCTTGCGGGGTGCCTCTGTTGACATACCTTGATTGAGTGGATGATCCCATCGATGATGTCACCGTCCTGCATGTGAGCAATTGATCAATGAGCCTCACCGAGTGACGATCCACCCCCAGGTCAGTCAGAGCATCCGTGATGGCCCCCGGAGTGACGTTGTTAAATGCACCCTCGATGTCGAGGAACGCAACTAAGGAGTATTCTTTGACGCCTATGGAATTCTCCACCGCCGAGATTACTTCCTGGAGTGCCGTTTCCGTGTATTTTCCTTTCCGGTAGGCATGTTGTGCGCCTGACAGCCACTGAGGATTTATGGCTGCCCTCAGCTGTAGCCCGACCAGTCTCTCAAAGGTTTAGAGAAGAAAGGACGATAGACTTATTGGTCTAAAGTCTTTAGGGGTTGTGTGTGACGCTTTCCCTGCTTTTGGAATAAAGACTATTTTAGCCTTGAGCCAGAGCTTGGGGATTTTTCCCACTACGAGTATCTTCTTGAAGATACATTGTAGCCAGTTAATGGCCATATTCCCTGCTTTCTGTAATTGAGCCGGAAAGACCTGATCGGGACCAGGTGATTTGAAGGATTTGAAGCTGTTTACAGCCCAGCTAATGTTCCGTCTTGTGAGGATGTGCGCCATCGAGGCTACTGAGCCCTTGCTTGGGAGATCTGCAGGCTCGATGGTTGTGCACCCAGGAAAATGGGTGTCGAATAGGATATGTAGGGAGTCCTCACTTGAGTTTGTAACGAACCATGGGAACCATGGATCGCTACATTTCCTTAGGCTATACTATCTACACCCTAATATAAGAAGTACCGTATATCTAGAATAATCCCCTGCCAAGAAGAGTTGGAAGAACCCTCGTTGCACTTCCCATATCACGTGTTGCACAATCGACAAATCCAATACAAAACGGTTTCGCAAACAGAAAAACTAGAACACCTCATCCGTTGCACTATGTCGCAATATAGCACTCGTAGACTTTATTTCGATATTTCACAATCGCCAGCGTCAGTTGACCGGCATAAGAAATATCAGGGCATAATTGCACAAGAAGTCAAGCCAGCATATTTCGATATTTCACAATCGCCAGCGTCAGTTGACCTGCATAAGAAATATCAGGGCATAATTGCACAAGAAGGCAAGCCAACAGAAACAGCTTACGCCAAATTCTCGCAACTAATAAACCCCTATTCACCATACGATTTCCGGAGTGCAGACACAACAGAAATCACTCCTAAACCCACTGACCCATCTTTATGGAAGGGGAGTACACCATGTTCTACTGAGTAAGCATAAAATTGTAACATACGACCAAAACAGAAATCAATCAAAACCCACTGACCCACCTTTATGGAAGTGGTACCATATCTTTTACCGATTAAGCATAAAAATAAGTAACACCCGAGAACAAAGAAGCGGAAATCAAAAGTCGCTGACGCCAAGATCTGACGTACGATGTCGACCATCGGCGAATGAGATATAAAGCGCAAGATGCGCCAAAGAAGGGGCAGACCATCAGCCAGAGACCCAGCGACAATACCTGGGCAGACCATCAGCCAGAGACCCAGAGACAATACCTGGGCAGTACATCAGCCAGAATCCCAGAGACAATACTTGGGCAATTCACCAGATACCATACCTGGGCAGTCCACCAGCCACCGCTTCTGGTTACAACACATCAATGTAAACAAAAACCCGAATAAAAAGTGAATTAAAGTGAGTCATTCTTGATAGTAAGAATTCTACGATTTCTTCAGCACACCTTACTCTCTCAATTCAAAGGCGAGTCCGGAACTTTAAAGTCCCTAACAAATACAAATTCCTTGTAAACGGACCCTGGACAGGACTGATGCATATCCCAGCCTGAAATAGGATCTCACAAGTGGCGCCCGAGCAGGGACTTTAAAGGACTGTTTGGAAACTTAAAAGGACTTCGTGGATTAAAGACCCACTGCCGACCGAAAAAGACGAGATAGTAAGGACCAATAACCGTGAGACCTAAAATCGTGCCCCGCGAAAATCCGAACAAGTATACGCGGCGAACAAAAGTGAGAAAGTGTAACACAACAAGTAAGTCAAGTACCAAAGAATACAGAAGTACAACATGGAGGGATACAGGCACGAACCACTCGTCGATCTCTACCCGGAAGGACACCTCACCAATCCAGGGGTCTCCACCAGCTGGATTTACAAACTCCGGAAAGACGAGCTCGAAACTGTCGCTGAGGAGTTCGGATTTGGTAACGAGGGAACAGTCGAGGATCAACGAAAGAGATTTGCCACATTAGTCGCCGGGACACTCTCCCAGGATGCCTGGGCTCGACTAGGAAACCTTGAGCGGATCTACACCAAGCCAGGACGCCCCAGGGTCACCCATGCCAGGCACGCCTGGGCCCTCAGCCAGACGGAAAACGGACACCGGGGCAGGATTGCAAGTACCCGCAGCCGCCGACACAAGCACGCCAGCCCCACCCGTCGTAGTAACGGCCGCCGAGTTGCCAAGGCCCCCAGTTACCGAGACCAGCCGATCGCCCACACAAAGGATCGTGTCAGTCAACGACGCACCCATGGATGGACACTACCACAGCCACGGTCCACCCATGGCGGAACGCATCCGGAAATGGGGAATCAGGTTCGACGGACAAGATGATCCACTGTCATTCCTAGAACTGCTCGAGGAACGTGCCCTTTCATATGGGGTGGACACCAATCAACTGCCACGGGCTATGACGGAGCTTCTCACCGATCGGGCCAGCCGTTCGTACCGTACCAGTCAACTGCAAGGCAGCTCATGGGCCTATTTTCGCTAGGAATTTTTGACGTTCTTCTTGCCGCCGCGGTATTTCGAACAATTGGAGGACCAGATCCGAGCCCGCAAACAGGCGACAAGAGAATTATTCAAGGATTACCTTATAGAAATACGGCTTCTCATGCACCATGCCGGGTATGATGCATCCAAGGAACTGACAAGGATCTATGACAATGCCCTGCCAGCCTACCAAATGTACGTGCGGAGACACGAACTACAAAGCTTGTCGCAACTGACACTATGGGCCACAGAACTCGAAAGTATCCAAGAGCGGAGCATTTCTACTCCTCTCGCACCCCCGCAGCATACACCAAGATACACAAGACCGACTACAGAGCAGAGGAGCGGAGACTCGAACCGGACGACATTCCGGAGACCCCACTGGGAGTCGGGACACGCACCAGAGAGACCGCCAGCTAATGCAACCAGTACGGTGAATCCCGATATCGCCCATCACATGATCACGACCCCCGTTGCCAACCCACGCGCAGCCTGTCGCAGGTGTGGTGAAGCCGGTTATGCGACATACGACTGCCAAAATCCTTCCATCCTATTCTGCTGGGAATGTGGCAAACGCGGCACACGAACCGTCGATTGCTGCCGTCACAACACGTCGGGAAACGACATGCGTCCCCAACTGATCAGCCGGATCAGCCGGGAACGACGCCTCCTCCGACCCGCGACTAAAGAATTCCCTACACGTGAACAACGGCCGGATAGTGGCGATGGTGACCATAGGGGGACACGCAACGGAAGCCACAATCGACACAGGGGCATCCAGAAGCTTTATCAGTGAAAACCTCGCCCGACGACTAGACAACAACACCAACCTGCAAGATGCATGCGTCCGCATACGCCTGGCCGATGGCTCGGTCAGAGAGATCACACAAGTTCTACTGGCGCACATCAAGCTGGATCAACGAGAGGTTCAAATCCCGCTCCTGGTCTTGCCAAACATGTTGGGACAAGTAATTGTCGGCATGGACTTCCTAGGTGCCACTGAAACGACGATCCAATTCGGAACCACGCGGCTACAGCTACGAGACCGCCGTCCCATGCCCACTGAACCCGTGCTTACTACCAGCCACGTACAAGACACCGAACCCCGATACAAGAAACCCGAACAAATCGCAACAAACCTACGTTTACGACCTACCACAATGAATACGGCACCCAATAACGCAACGCAGCACTTGACACCCAAACCAATCGGAACGGACACGAAGCACCAGCACACAACGGATAAAACGAATCTGAACCCAGCACAAACAAACAGCAACGCAGCAATCGGGAAAACGAGTCCCACGGTCACTACGGAGCAACCGCGTCCAAGGCCGAACACAGGGAACACGCATCCCAAACAAACCACGAGGATCTCACACACGAGACAAACACACTTGAACCCGGCGCTTGACACAGGAAGCCCAGGTACAAGACAAGCAACAGAACAAGCAAGCACAGGATCCACAACGAAGAGATTGAACACACAGACTGCCTCAGAGCCGACCACCAGCACCGAACAAGAACAACAATCCGACAACCCAGCAACACGGGAAACAGCCACGCTAACCCCACGCTGGTCGGGGCCCATAATTGAACTGATATCCACAGAGCCTCTCAGCCAGCGCCCGGAAACCAGAACAATAACCCGCCGAAACACCAACTGCAGCCCTGCCGCATCCATGACCGACAACACACAGATCTTCGCCAACTCACTGGAGTACCTTCCGCGTACAGACGTGACCCTAACGCCATGCACCAAGCCATGCCTAGAGCCACGTCCGAGATCTTCGTCGCCCATACAAGTAGTTGTTCCGACACCAGAGGCATCTTCGAGACTCACCTGTTCATGCACCAGTCTGGAGACAATGCAACCCAAGTATTGCATCAGAGACACGAAACTTCTCCACCCAACACCAACGACGCACCGATCATCGCCCACATAAGCGATTCCCACCGTAGGATCGAACCGCCCAGCGTATTCGACACAACCATCCTGCCGAAAGACCCGAATCAACGATCTTGCAAGCACCAGCCTAATTCACATCCACCCGGAAGAAAGGGGGGGGGGTGTAACGAACCATGGGAACCATGGATCGCTACATTTCCTTAGGCTATACTATCTACACCCTAATATAAGAAGTACCGTATATCTAGAATAATCCCCTGCCAAGAGGTTGGAAGAACCCTCGTTGCACTTCCCATATCACGTGTTGCACAATCGACAAATCCAATACAAAACGGTTTCGCAAACAGAAAAACTAGAACACCTCATCCGTTGCACTATGTCGCAATATAGCACTCGTAGACTTTATTTCGATATTTCACAATCGCCAGCGTCAGTTGACCGGCATAAGAAATATCAGGGCATAATTGCACAAGAAGTCAAGCCAGCATATTTCGATATTTCACAATCGCCAGCGTCAGTTGACCTGCATAAGAAATATCAGGGCATAATTGCACAAGAAGGCAAGCCAACAGAAACAGCTTACGCCAAATTCTCGCAACTAATAAACCCCTATTCACCATACGATTTCCGGAGTGCAGACACAACAGAAATCACTCCTAAACCCACTGACCCATCTTTATGGAAGGGGAGTACACCATGTTCTACTGAGTAAGCATAAAATTGTAACATACGACCAAAACAGAAATCAATCAAAACCCACTGACCCACCTTTCTGGAAGTGGTACCATATCTTTTACCGATTAAGCATAAAAATAAGTAACACCCGAGAACAAAGAAGCGGAAATCAAAAGTCGCTGATGCCAAGATCTGACGTACGATGTCGACCATCGGCGAATGAGATATAAAGCGCAAGATGCGCCAAAGAAGGGGCAGACCATCAGCCAGAGACCCAGAGACAATACCTGGGCAGACCATCAGCCAGAGACCCAGAGACAATACCTGGGCAGTACATCAGCCAGAATCCCAGAGACAATACCTGGGCAATTCACCAGATACCATACCTGGGCAGTCCACCAGCCACCGCTTCTGGTTACAACACATCAATGTAAACAAAAACCCGAATAAAAAGTGAATTAAATATTACAGAAAAAAAAATCAAAACAACCAGCTTTGAGTCATTCTTGATAGTAAGAATTCTACGATTTCTTCAGCACACCTTACTCTCTCAATTCAAAGGCGAGTCCGGAACTTTAAAGTCCCTAACAAATACAAATTCCTTGTAAACGGACCCTGGACAGGACTGATGCATATGCCAGCCTGAAATAGGATCTCACAAGTTGGTCCACGTACCATCCATTCGCTTGAGTGTTGTTTTCGAGAGAATCTTTCGTAGCCTTGCGGCTTCCGACGTGTCCTCCATGTCGGAGCAGAATTTTTGCCAAGAGGCCCTTATTGCTTTCCTAGTTTCTTTCTTGTATAGGTCTAGACTGCTTTTGTAGTTTGCACAGTGTTCATCCTCGCTGTTGCTTTTGGCTCTGTTGAAGAGAGTCGTGGAGTCTTTGCGTAGAATAGGACTCTAGGACTCTCTAACTTGTAACTACGTCTGACAGTTTGTCAGACAGTAAGGTGAGGTCAATAACCTCTTGTCGGTTTTTAATAATAAAGGTAGGGTCGTTACCTCGATTGCAGATAACTAGATTAGAGCTAAGGATGAAGCTGTCGGAGCTCCCCCACTGAGTGTGGTGAGCGTTGGCATCGCAGCCTATTAATAGGCCTGTGTCCGACCTTTCGCTATCGCAGGTTATCTTGTGAACGAGGTCACTGGGAGGATCGCTTTCCTCGTGAGCCATGTAGGACGACACCAGGTTTAGGTGTGTCCCCTGTAGCTCTAGGCTAGCCGCCGTGTTGTCGCCATTGCTAAAATTATGGAGCAGAAAGATATTTAGATGCTTTCTTGCCAGAATGCAGGTACGAGTTTTACCTTCAGTTGGGGCTACTAGTAGCTTGTACTCCTTCGTCGCTAATCCACAGACCTTGCCTCCCACTACTCAAGGCTCTTGGATTAGTACTATCTCCGCTCCGCTTGCGTTCAAGCGGAGCATAAGTGCAGCAGATGCTGCCTTACAGTGGTGGAGATTTATCTACAGAAGTCTGAGTGACTTCATTAGACTCACTCTCCACCACTGTAGTGTCGGCGTCGGAGTCGTCGATGATCTCGTCCCGACACAACGTCTCAAAGTCGAGCATCAGCTCTGTGTCCGAGGAGTAACTCTCCCGGTCCAGCTCCAGGTCTACCTCGGGTGCCTCGATCTCCGAGGCAACGTCCTGCTCAACTGGGTTGTTGACAGGACGCGCCTCGGCCGCTGCATCCGATTTATAGACCTTCATGGTCACCGAGCTGAACCTTTAGGTGTGTCCCCTGTAGCTCTAGGCTAGCCGTTGGGTGTGTCCCCTGTAGCTCTAGGCTAGCCGCCTTTCTCGTTTTTGTTTTGTTTTTTTTTTGTATTTTTTCGTATATATCCATATGTTTCCCACGAGCTGCAGAGAAGGGGAACGGTCCACCCCGGTAGAGCTCCACGTTACCCGGGTAAGGCATCACTAGAACAGGGGGCTGCCAAGTCCCTGAGCTCTCCGTTCGCGACTGGGCTAGTTTTTATACCGGGCCCCCAGCCAGGCTGACTCTCGGCACGGGTCGAATGACACCTTAGTCCGGCCCGGTGTAGGGTGAGTGTTGGGGTTGGGATGTGGGTAGGTATGTGTAGGGAGAGGGAGTGTGTGAGCTACTTAATGAGAGGCGGAACCACAAGCGCATCGTCAGTATTGCTGTCTCGCAAACACCCGCTGGCTGTCCGGGACTGCTTAGTTCGATACTCTCCCTCAGAGACAGCTTGGTTGCTTCTCTTTGGGATGCCCGCTTATTCACAGTTGACCTACCCACAGGGTAGGCCGTTCATATCCGCAACCTGCGGCCCGTCCGTGGCCTCAGCTAGGCCCCCTCTGAGCCACCTCAAAGCCCAATAGGATCATCGGATCATCGGTGCTGGAGAAAGGCCTTTAACATAAAATGTTTTCCATAAAAATCCGAGTGATTGAATATTCAGGATTGGGAAGTCAAGATGGGGTGATGGTTATTCTTGTCCTCCTCCAATTTTACCAGTTGTGTCTTTTGCCTGAATATAGTAGATTAGTCACATATGTATTTACATATACTCTATATCTAAATTTGACTGTCGAAAATTTTTTTCATTTTTCAAGTTTAGTGCCTGACTCCCCGCCCACCCATCTGTTGACCCTGTCACTGGACCGTAAGGCCTGTCTCCAGCACCGCGAAAAATTCATATCAGGAATTTGCTAGTTATTTCGTGAGGGTTTGAAACATAGCTAAAACAGGGTTGATGAATCAGCTGTGTTTTGTAAACAGTGCCGACTGTGAAATTCAAATAAAATTAAAAAATAAAAAATGTGACGATGAAGTGATTGTTTTGGTGCACGCATATATTGTTTTCATCTTGGTAGGCCTGCTCTGTTGCTACTGAGGCGGTGGCACAGTGCACTTTGCTTGCCAATTTACCGTACACGATTCGCGTTTTTTTTCAGTTTCGCGTTTATACCGTGTACGATCGACTCGAGACGCACTTTATAACTCCTCCAGGCCTTAAAAGGTACTGCTCCTCAACACTTCCCGTCAACCTAGCTTGGACCTTTCGGACCCGATCCGATTCGGGGATTCGTGGCTTTACCACTCATTGTTCTTTGAGTGAAAGCCTCTGGGTAGGATGGCCCTTTCTATTCCACATACTTTTAGGCCGACAAGCCACACTACATGTTCTTCTGTCCAGGCCCATCTTTGGTTCTTTTTGAGAAGGCTCGTCATCGGTTGTGTGACGCCCAGCGCCATACACAGACAGCCCCGTCGCCACAAACTTATATTACAATGTAATGAGAGACCAACATTCCAATCCGCGCGCCAACAGTGTGACCAACGACCCGCACAAACGGCCACACTCAAACATTCAAATCTACGCGCCCACAGTGTGACCAGACTCAGAACTCGAACGGCCACACTACCAGCTGATCAGCAAAACGCGTTAGGAACAAGGAAGAGGCACAACAGCTGACTTTTGGCAATAAAAGCAGCGTCACCAGAGCAAACAGGGCAGTCCATCTGGACTCGCCGAGGGTCAAGATCAGCCTTCTTGATCACCCTATTTTTACTGCTGTGGTAGAGCGTACGATTCCTCTACGATCAATCAGCATTGCAATAAATATTCCCCCGGAGCGCATTATCCTCCGTTTTCCCTTCCTACTCGGAGCGCATTATCCTCCGTTTTCCCTTCCTACTCGGAGCGCATTATCCTCCGCCTCCCTCTCGTCTAACGGAGCGCATTTTCCTCCTCAACATTTATTCTCCTCGGAGCGCATATTCCTCCGCAACATTTATTCTCCTCGGAGCGCATTTTCCTCCGCAACATTTATTCTCCTCGGAGCGCATTTTCCTCCGCAACATTCGTCACCTCGGAGCGCATTTTCCTCCGCAACATTGATTCTCCTCGGAGCGCATTTTCCTCCGCAACATTTATTCTCCTCGGAGCGCATTTTCCTCCGCAACGTTTCTTCACATCGGAGCGCATTTTCCTCCGCACCCGTATCTCTCTCAGAGCGTACGCACCCACGTATCTGTCCTTGGAGCGCATTATCCTCCAGGATCGATATCCCTTCGAGAGATACCGCAACCCCGAGACGACCTACGCACAGCGAGTAGCCACGTGCGGCCCTGAAGACCCTGAAGGAAGACCTCGAGTACAAGCCAGCGAATACCCCAAACTCTGTAATTTAAGACAAATAAATAGAACAACCTACTTTTGCCACCTTACTCTTGTCGCCTTATTCTTGCACCAGGAGACCTTTTCTTTCAGCTACCACATCCAGAGATCAAACAAATTTCTGTGGACCCGGCGCGGCGAGAATACCCCGGCCGAAGTGCCGTCCAGTTGGACCACCGTAGCGAAGTTGGGGACAAAACGGCGATACCAAGATGCCATCCCGATGCAACGTCGTAGCTCCTTTAGGTTGCTGGGTGGTGCCAGTTTCCTGACGGTGATGACCTTGTCTGGATCCGTGTGGATTCCCTGCTCGCTGATAACGTGTCCGAGGTAGACCAGGCTTTTCCTAAAGAAACTGCATTTGTTTCTGTTCAGCCGGAGGTTGGCTTCTCGCAATCTCCTGAAGACTTCTCGAACGTTCTCGACGTGTTCCTCCAGAGTGGCTCCTATGACGATATTGTCATCCAGATACGCATAAGCGTATGGTTCCATGGTGGGTCCTATGACGCTATCCAGCGCTCGTTAAAAGGTCGCCGGTGCCGAGTGGAGGCCGAAAGGCATGACGTTTCGCTTCTTTCCTCCCATTTTCTTTTTTTGCCATGAAGGCGTCACAGGCATTTTCCATTGCTGTCCCTAGCAAGATTGCCCGCTGTTCTGCACTTCCGTGAATATTGTCGCTGCTGTTCCGGAACATGAGTAGCAGGCACTGTGTGTCCATTCCTTCCGTGTTCCAGGCTGTGTGCCTTATGGTTTTGATCCGTCTGGTGGGTCCGTCGTCTATGCAACATGTTATGGCCCTGTGGTCACTGTGCGTGTAAACACTTGCGACTTTCCAGGTGGCACACCTAGCTAGTTTCGGGCTGGCGAACGTGACGTCGATTACCGATCCCCGTTCGCCCTTAGTATAGGTTTGGGTACTTCCGTAGTTTAGGAGCACGACGCTTAAGGTCGCGAACACGTCGAGTAGGACGCTTCCGCGTGCATTTGTCCTCGAGCTCCCCACTCGGTTGCCCATGCGTTGAAGTCACCGGCGATGATCACTAGGGAACGACTGCGTGCATCTTCCGCTAGTCCTTCCAGTATGTTGGCGAACTCTTCCAGTTGTATACTCTTGCCGGCAATCTTTGCTCTGGCGGGGTGGCGGGGTTCCACAGCTCCAGATCGCTGCTCCGTAGTTTGCATTTGCATTTCCTATCCAGGCGTCTGGTTGCATCGCTAGGTGCGGCTCGCTCAGGATGGCGACTTCGACGTCCTCTTCTCTTCTCTTAGCCCGACTCGGGCTTTCGGCAACAATTTATGGTCCGGACTCCTCGGCGGCCGCACTCCCAACAAAACAGTTGATTGTTGCAATCGCTGCAAAAGTTGCCTCTTCACACTTCCGACAGGCCCGTCGCACGTCAACTGATCCTTCTTCCTCCTGACTGATCCCTTGATGGGCGGCTTCTGACTTCCCGAACGCCTCGTGGATGGCACCTCGTTGCTTTGTGGGACTTGAGCCTTACGATGCTCGCTGTAGGTACGTCGGTGCAGATACGTTTGTGCGCGAGGAGCCGCGGTCCCTGGCGGTCTCATATGCTGAGATGAGCTTGGTTAGTTCCGTCAGTGAGTGGAAATCTTGTCGGCGAGTATACAATTGATACTCCGTCCGGAGGTTCTCATAGATCATGATAGTGTTCTCTAAGCGTTGAAAGTATCGGGGCGGCAAGAAGAACTCCAACAATTCCTTCCGGAAATCTGTCCAGTTCCGGCCTTGCATCTGGAACGTACGAAACCATCCCTCGGCCTTACCTGTCAAGACCCCGGAGATGGCTCGGGGCAGCTGCTCAGGGCTCCCTCCGTACGACTCTTCTCGCTTCTCTAGCCGCTCGATGAATGCCAAGGGGTCCGTGTGGCCATTGAACGTGAGCCCCCACTTCCTGAGCTTGTCTGCCAGCAGGGAATATGAGACCGCGCCTCCTGTGCGGGGGCCTTGCTGTCCCTGGGACAGACCAGGTTGGCAGTGGCTGTCGATGATTGATGGCTGACCCACGATCGGGCGGGGTCTGGTAGTGCTAGGTCCTGGTATCCGAGGCAGGCTGCATTGTTCCGTTCCGGCCACTTGTGGTGGCTCCTGGCGGTGGGGCTGCTGATGCCTGCGGCTCATCTGTCGTGTCCCGGGGTCCTGTGGTGCAAATGTCCACTCCTTGGCTTTTGCTGGGCAACTCGGGGACTGCCCATTGTGGTGGTTCCCGAACTGGGCCATGCTGGAGATTGTCGTCGATCGGCGGTGGCTCGGAGGCCTCCATTCCTCTTCCTGAAGGGGTCCTGAGGGTCATGGGGCGACCTGGAGATTTGGGCCCTGCCTGTCGGGTCATGCTGGCTGGAACGGAGATTGACAACAAGAGCTGCTTCCTATCTCTGCCTCCTTCCTCCTTGGCTCGTGTCTCTGGTCCCGGAAACGTTGCGGGGCTCCGTGGGTCCCTGGGGTTAGGGATACTGCCGAAGTGGGCGTCCAACTCAGCTATCCGTTCCTGAACTTCCTCGGAGTGGCAGCCGCGTGAAATAAACGCGGCTATTCGGCTTCGGAGCTCATCCACTATTCCAGTAGCCTCGAGTCTAAACTCCTGGGCTCATCCTTGTAGCTCGTCCCTCCGGCGGTAGGATATCCAGCGCAACCCATGTTTCTCCTTTGGTGTTCGTAACGTGTAGGGATTCGTGGCTTGGTGTGTGCGAATACTCCTCCTGGAAACGGGTGTACATCACGGTGTTGGGAATCGGTGTTCCTTGGTAAGGATTATGGGCACAGCACTAGGGATCGGGGCTCCTTGAAAGAAGGCGCGGCGCGTTACCAAACAGTTGGTATCAATGAGGGTTGCACTGCGGAAGGATGTTTTGATCTTGCCCTAAAGATTCTTGATCTTTTGTCAGGATTCGCGGCGTAATGTATGGTATTGATCCTGCGGAAAGATCTTTGGTTACACACGAAGGACGTATGATCGGAGTCTCTGTTTTTAAAATGTCTCAGCTGAAAGTTGGAGCTTTAATTTTTGTTCACTGTCCTCGTCGAAGGCTGGCACTTCACTCCCTTTTCCGGGCTTGGGCGCTGCCTTATATTTTTACCGTGTCGTTACCGTCGCCGTGTAGTTGTGTCGCTGCTGCTCATCTCGGTCGTCGTTGCACCGTTGCCGATTTTTCTAGACGAGTCCGCCGCACGTGGCTATTCTACGGCAACGTGGTAGCGCTGTTGCTGAAATTCCCCGCGTCACTCGCCGTCTCTGTCTCGCCTGTCTGCCGATTTATTCCTCGCGTCGCTGCTTCTGCGGACGACCGTGAAACGGGGTTCTGCGGTGGCCGATTTTCTGGGCCGCTGCTGCTGCGGGTAGACCGAGAGAAAGATCGCCGTTTTCCGCGTCACTTGCCGTCTCCTTCTAACATGTGGCCAAATTTTCGTCGTCACTTGCTGTCTCCTTCTTGCAGGTACGGTTATTTATCTCTGGGCGCCGCTGTTGTTGTGGCCGTTGCGAGCACGAGCATGGTTTCCGATTTTCTTGGCGCGTGGCTGCTAGGAGCTAAGAAAACCAGCCTCAGCTGTACATGAGTCGAAGGGTCGAAAAAAGATGAATGGTGCTGATACCTTCTGCCTGTGGTTTTGCGGGTGTTGTTTCCCGGCTCTTTGTTCTTGGGTTCTGCTATGATATCCCTGTCGTAGTCCCACGAGGTATAAGGGTCGGGGTGTGTGATCTTGGCTTTGGGGTGGGTGCTCGCCTGAGGCTGGTCTACGTCGTACGGGTGTTCTATCACTTATCGCCGGCTGCTCCTACAATCTCCCTGCACTAGTTTCCACCAAATTCTTTTCTCAAAAGTCCCTGCTCGGGCGCCATCTGTAAGGAAGCTTTTCAGGCCGGGGTACAGTCTCTCAGTCTGTCCAGGGCCCGATCCTAATACAGCCTATTTGTATTTTTGGGACCTAGAGATGTGGATTGGGGAGCTAGGGGAAAAAGCGGCGTGCCGCGATTTGAAAACGGAAAAATACACAATCTAGGGAGGAGGGGGATCCAGTATCATGAATACCGTGTGCTACCGCGTACGCACCATTAGATTGGTCTTCCGGGGGGGGGGGAAAAGAAAAGGTGGCTAAGAGAAAATGCTACGAGAAAGGGGAGGGCCGGGCTACAGTCACCGTGCTTGGCCGCGTACCGATGCTATAGCCGGTCTCCCAAGGATAGTGGGAGGAGGTAGAGAAATGTAGGGGTTCGCTGCCTGTTTGTCTCACCCGCTGGCAACAGTTATGACGGACCAAAACGTTTATCAGGCAGGCTCAGTTTTCACATTCACTTTGCGTTTTACTTTTCAGCAAAAAGTATGACTTTTCATTTCGACGAGCTCTGGAATCCACTTATGTGAATTCGTTGACACTTTGTACTGTTTAGTTGTATAAAAAGACGTTTACTTTTCATTTCGGCGAGGAATTCGTTGCCGTTTTCAAAACGAAAAAGTCATGCATTTCACGTGTGCAGGAGCGCCATACTTTTCGTTTTAAAAATTAAATCACATTTTCTTGGTGAAAGTGCGATGGCGAGGCACTTGGGCACTGTTTCAAAACACGAATGGGTCTGACTCCCGCTCTTATGCATCCGCTCTCTAGCCGTTCGCTCTCGCTGGCTCCTCAGAGCTGGTTCGTATGTGCTGGTTCGTAGGTGCTGGTTCGTATGTTCCGGTTCGATGTGCTGGTTCTTACGTGATGGTTCCCCCGAACTAATTTCTAGTTATGTTACTTAGTTTTTATGGTTATATTTGTAAATTTAACAAAAGCTAGGCTTCAGCCTTAGTCTTACGAACTAAAACAAAAATATTGGTACTAAGAAATAAAAAATTAAAAGATAAACAGAAAATAAAAATAAAAAGGATAAAAAGGAATAAAAATGAATTTCTGCAGTCCCGTCTGCTAAGTCTCGCCCTGATGGGCCCGTGATGACGTCGTCATCCCCGTTGGAGGACGGTGATCCCTGCCCTACTTTGTGGAGGGGCCAACTCCTTCACAAGGGTGGCAAGAAAGAGAAGAGAAGGTACGGACACTGCTTAGACAGGTCAACTGGAGCAGCGAGTATCAGAGCGGGCTCGAAGACGAAATTTGAAGAGGGAAAAGTTATTAAATAGACGGCATCAGGACGCCATTACATCATTTCCAATCAAGGTTTTCATAGATAGCCTTTTAGAGCAATAACAAGTTGAAAATCTTTTTTTCAAGTGAGAGTGAAATATATAAAGACCCATTTACCGCACCATCGGAGAACTAATTCAACATGAACTGGTAAACGAAGAAAATGGAAAAAAAGAAAGGGTATGAACTTAGGTGATGTGATTCCTACAAGTAGATCAGCCTTGAAGGAGGCTCATCATAAGTCAGCCGTTCCGATCAGCCTTGGAAGAGGCTCTACATCCACACCTTACCAGCTGGGACGACAACGTAATTCGCCGGAGCTTTTAGAATCGCTGCGCAACGCAAGCAAGCGGAGAGGAAGAGGCGTTTAGTACCTGGCAGACAGCGGCATCTGAACCAGCATCGATGCGTCGCTTAACAGTATACCCGTGCAGGAGGGAAAAAACGAAACGAACCCATACCAACAACAACAACAGAACAAAGAAGAGCGAGAAAAAAAAGAGAAGGAACGTGTAGACGCTTCTAGTCGCGACTCTACTTTTATACCCAAGCTTATGATTGAAATTTTAATAGAATTTTTAAATATTTTACATTTTACATGTTTTTGCTACATCTGTTTACTACATCTACATCTTAAATGAATATTACGCATCTAGAACAAATATTCTACATCTACCATTTAGCTTCTAAGAGATGGAGCTCGCGCATTGCACAGGGCTGAGTGTGTGCGAGCGAGAAAGAGAATAAGTAGCGTCAAAAGCGCCAGAAGAGGTGGGGGAAGCAACTGAAAATTAATTTATTCATTCTGGCTATAATAATGATCCGATCTGTACCCGATTAGATAATTTGGTAGATGTTGTTGCGACTTCTATTCTCCAGACTTTTCTTAATAATGAGTCCTGATCGAAGGACCACAAATGGTGTTGTTGATGAGACGAGTTATAAATTCGAACTGTTTTATTCTCAAAACTTATGGACCATATATAGGAAGCTCTAACATAATTAAACTAAGACCAACGCTAAGAAAAGAACAAATGTGCGGAACTTGTTCCCACGATCATCCTTGATAGTGACAAGTGTGTGTGACTGTGCGACAAGTGTGTCGACAGATTCGGTTTCGACGCGACCCATGTAGATGACTTTATGGTCGAACCGATCCTAGATTTAGGTGTCCCTTTTCTCAAGTGGCCTCCTCTATTATTTATGGGGTGGCCTGTGTCGTTCCTGTTCATGTTTATTAACAGTAGATATGGTCATTCTCTACGATACTGCGTTTTTAGTTTTATCGTATCTTCAAAATTGTGGATGCCACAGAATTTCTTCATTTGTGAAGGCGGAAAGGCGAGTGGAAAATTTTGTAACAAACTTGGTTCAGTATGATAACACATGAGTCTGGAAACAAAATTTGGACAGACGGACAGACGGACGGACAGACAGACATCGCTCTAATGACTCGGCTATTGATGCTGATCAAGAATATATATACTTTATGGGGTCGGAAAATTTTCCTTCTCTGCGTTAAACATATCCACTTTTACCACAAATACAGTATACCCCTTAACTCTTTTTGAGTACGGGTATAAAAACCCCGCATATATATTTAAACAGACATTTAATTATATTCTGCCTATCAAACGTTCTTTTTTCCCGATAATTTTTGCTCTCCCCTTAACTTGCGCTAATAAGTGCGAAGCAAAAAAAATAGCGGTGCACGATAGACACAGAGGATCGAAGAAGATAGAGCAGATGGAAAAAGAGTAAAGAAAGAAAGTGAAGATGAATTAGTGCGAGAGTTGAAGCTTAAGAAACGGCAATAGCCTACCTCAAGGCGACATTTCTCTGGTGCATATTTGTGTGTGTGGGGCGGAGCGAACTGTTTTTGTTCTTGTTTTTTTGTGTGTATCATTTCAGTGGCCAAAAATCGGAGGCGCTTCGACGATGGAGGTACCTCTCTTGTGAGTAAAAGTAAAAGTTTTGTATTATTGTTGTTAGTTTCTCAGTAATTTTGTTGTGTAAAATACTCTATAGAGAGAATGAGAAAACAGAAGAGGGAGAATAACATCTTTGCCGCCGGAACCCATACACCCACGCCATTAATTAGAGGGTATCCGATTTTAAATGAATGCACAAGATTTTTTTACATTTCTGTGGGAACCGAAGATCCAGGGGTGCACGGGAGAGCGACACGTAGCGGTCAGACATATTAGGCGATGTTCAAAAATGCAACCTTGGTCATCGGCTACGTCACGAACAAAATATCGCATTGCTCAGAGAGAAGAAGAAGAAGGGAAATACGGCAGTCGTCTGTGCAAGCTCGTGACAGAAACACCACTGTATAAACTTAAGCCAGAACCCATTATAATAGTACATAATTAAAGCATAAGAAATTGTTAATCAAACAAATAAACGAAAAGCAGTTCAAACCCCGAAAGTTTAGAACCGAGACATAATATAAAACATTAAGTAGTTCAAACTCTAAAGGTTTAAAACTCACAATTGGGGGCTCGTCCGGGATTGAATGGCTTCAAAAATTAACATTAATACGGTGGTGTGAAAGTGTCTACTGCAAAGTATAAAACTGCGTGCAAATTCGTTTTATAACAACAAAATTGTTAATAAAACAAACTAAAACACTAAAGCACAGGCAGCAGAGCGAGCGGGACAGAAAGTGACGCCACGCAGTCTACGGCGTTCGAAATTCAAGACGTACATGTGTGTATGCAGTTGAGCGAGCGAGACAAAGAGTGACGCCACGCAGTCTACGGCACCCAAAATTCAAGACGTGCATGTGTGTGTGCAGCTGTGTGAACGAGACCGAGAGTGACGCCACGCAGACTACGACGTCCAAATTCGAGACTGTATTGTACCGTTCTAGACTGTACGCAGGCAAGAGGGCCGGTGCGTGAGACAGGAAGAGACGGCAGTAGCAGCAAAGCAATTGTGGAGATCGGTTACGCAGGCAGAAGAGCCGGTGCGTTAGGAAACGAAAGTGAACTGTACCGTTCTAGACTGTACGCAGGCAAAAAGGCCGGTGCGTGAGACAGGAAGAGACGGAAGCAGCAGCAAAGCAATTGTGGAGATCGGTTACGCAGGCAGAAGAGCCGGTGCGTTAGGAAACGAAAGTGTACTGTACTGTCCCAGGCTGTACGCAGGCGAGAAGGCTGGTGCGTGAGACAGAAAGAGACGGCGGTAGCAGAACACAAAATTTTGTACAGCGAGAACGCAGGCGGAAGAGCTGGTGCGTGAGACAGAAAGAGCCGGCGGTAGCAGAACACAAAATTTTGTACAGCGAGAACGCAGGCGGAAGAGCTGGTGCGTGCAACAGAAAGAGACGGCGGGTAGCAACAACCGACGAGGCCGTTGTGTCGTCAAGCTGTCTGGAAGTAGCAAAATTTGGTGGTGAGTTGCAGAGGAACGCAATTGCGAAGTGGAGCGGCCATCTTGAAAATACAAAACAAATTGTGTTGGCGGCGGCAGAGACCAAGAATCTTGCGCGTCGCATACACAATTTCCGAAAGAGGAACCAAGAAACGAAGTCACGGACCGTGACACGAGGCGCTATAAGATTTAAGTACTAAGTAATTAATATTAATTAATTAAGATTTACGTACTAAGTAATTAGTATTAATTAATTAAGATGGAGCGCAACGAGATTCTTAGCCTTCGCGTCGAAGAGTTAAGGGCAAAGTTGGCAGAGCTAGGGCTAGGAACAATGGGCCGTAAAGCTGAATTGCAGGCAAGATTGATTGATCATTTCGGCATAGAGGAGTTAGATTGCGAGGATTCAGCTGGTACAGCGCCAATCATTCATATTCCTAGACCATTTTTTACACTAAAAGATGTAGAAGGTAGTATTTCCAAATTCAGTGGGTCAGACTCGGTTGATATCGATCAATGGGTCGAAGAATTAGAAGAATGTGCCATTACTGTACAGTGGAGTAATTTACAGGTTTTTATTTATGCAAAGCAGATGGTCGAAGGTGCCGCTAAGTCATTTATTCGTAGTCAGCGAGGTATTAACAGTTGGACGTCATTAAAACGATCATTGACAGAAGAATTTAAGGTCAAGGTGTCATCAGCGGAAATTCATAAGCAGTTAGGAAAGCGACAGCAAAGAAAAAGTGAGACGTTACAAGAGTTTTTATACGCGCTCATGGACATCGCAAAGCCAATAGATCTCGAGGATGAGAGTCTCATTGAATATTTTGTTGAAGGTATACCTGATTCCAGGACAAATATTGTATCAGGCGAAGACAGTAAAGCAGTTGAAAAATCAGATAGAGACTTATCAGAAAGCTCGTGGTCCATATTTGTCATCAAACAAACAGGGACCGACAGTTGAGAAAAGGGATTCGGCAGCAGCTAAAGGATCGAAAACAGGACAAGTTCGAAAGTGTTTCAAATGTGGTGACGAATCCCATATGAAGAGAGATTGCCCTAAAAACGATTTTAATTGTTTTAAGTGTGGTAAGCCAGGACACCGCTCGGCGCAATGCAAAGCGGAGTATCAAAACAAGGCAGGGAATCCGACGAACATTGTCCAAGACGAGAAGCAGCCAGAGATCAAGTATTCAAGCAAGTTCACAACTTCGGGCCTTGAGCTAAAAGATGTCCATTGTGGTGCAGTAATTTGCGAAGGTCTCATTGATACTGGAGCGGACCTATGTCTCATGCGTAAATGTGTTTTTAGAAAGCTGGGAATTCGGCAGTTAACTGGTCGGAGTAAGTGTCTTACAGGAATAGGCGAAAGTCAAGTTCTTACGTTTGGCAGCTTTGAAATTCCAGTAAAAGTCGATAATGTAAAGATGAATGTTGAGTTTCATGTAGTGCCGGCTTTGAAGCAATCCTCGGCAGAACCATTTTAATGTGGATATGAAGATAACACAGGCGGGTACGGTACTAATACCCAGAGTAGTAAAGCAAGTCCAAAAGCCTTTTGAGGAAATCGAGATCGTTAGTGGTGGTGGTTCTTGTCGTGAACTGATAGATGAGTTCAGTAGCATGTGTATGCTTAGTTCAGATGAGGACACACAGGTTTGCAAGCAAGATTTGACACATTTGAGCAAGGTGATTCAGAGAGAGGTAGAGGAACTCATAACGGCATATGAGCCGAAACGAAACACAAGTGCTCAAATCGAAATGAAGATCATTTTAACAGATGAGTTGCCAGTGTATCAACATGCGAGGCGTATGGCAGCGTGCGATCAAAAAGTTGTTGACGATCAGGTGCAGGAGTGGCTAGATGAGAAAATTATCAGACCTAGCATGTCAGAGTATTCTTCCCCGGTTGTCCTAGTGTCTAAGAAAAATGGCAAGAAGCGTTTATGCTGCGACTACAGGAAATTGAACGAAAAAGTGATTCGTGATAATTTCCCAATGCCGCAAATGGATACGGTTTTGGAAAAGTTACAAGAGGCGTCAGTTTTCACAACATTGGATTTGACCAATGGATTTTTCCATGTGCCAGTTGAGTCAGGCTCGCAGAAATTTACATCATTTGTGACACAAAATGGTCAGTATGAGTTTTTATACGTTCCGTTTGGGATATCAAACTCGCCAGCAGTATTTACAAGATTCATAATGGCGGTAATGCGAGAGTTGATCCAGAGTAGCGATGCTGTTGTCTATATGGATGACGTCATTATCCCAAGTATGGACGTCGGAGATGGATTAGAAAAGCTTAAAAGAGTTTTAGGAGTTGCAGGGAAGAATGGTTTGCGCATAAATTGGTCTAAGTGTCAGATATTGCAAGAAAGAGTAAAGTTTTTGGGTTACATAGTAGAGAAAGGTACAATAACGCCAAGTGAGGAGAAAACGCAGGCTGTTTCTAATTTCCCAATACCACGAGACAAAAAGGCTATTCAGCGATTTATAGGATTAACTTCATATTTTCGAAGATTTATATAAGGGTATGCAGTTATGGCAAAGCCATTGTCTGATATTTTGCGAAAGGATGCAAAGTTTGAGTTTAAAGAGTTGCAGCACGTGGCATTTGAACAGTTGAAATCAGCGTTAAAGTCAGGCCCAGTTCTCAAGTTGTATAGTCCCAGATTTGAAACAGAGATTCACACGGATGCGAGCAAATATGGATTTGGAGGAGTGTTGCTCCAGAAAGATCCTGAAGATGGCTTGTTTCATCCAGTCCAGTATATGAGCCGCAAAACCTCAGCAGCCGAAGAAAAGTACAATTCCTATGAATTGGAAGTTCTTGCTGTTATGGGAGCTTTGATCAAGTGGCGGGTGCATGTTTTAGGCATACGGTTTAAGATCATAACAGATTGTAACGCATTTACAATGACTATGAAGAAAAAAGAAATTCCTTTGCGTGTGGCCAGGTGGGCGCTGTATTTACAAGATTTTGATAACCAAATAGAGCATCGATCAGGGTCAAAAATGAGACACGTGGATGCGCTCAGTCGCGTATCATGTTTTGTGTTGACTGATAGTGTAGTACATCGGTTGAGAGAAGCTTAGTTAAGAGACGATTGGACAAAAGTTGTGCGGAGCATTGTGGAGGACAAAGGTCACGAAGATTTCTATATGGAGAATCAAATATTGTTCAAAGATCCGAATCGTCAACTTATTGTCGTTCCAAGTCAGATGGAAGTAGAGATTATTCAAATTGCACACAAACAGGGTCATTTCTCAGCTAGGAAAACGCAAGATCTCATAGAAAGAAGCTATTATATTCCAAGGATTAAAGGAAAGGTAGAGCGTGTTGTCAGCAGTTGCGTTGAGTGTATTATTGTAAATGCAAAATCTGGGAAAAGAGAAGGATTTCTGTCGCCAATAGATAAGGGAGATAGGCCATTGTCAACATATCATATTGATCATGTTGGACCAATGGAATTGACTAACAAACGGTATAATCACATCCTAGTACTTGTAGATGGTTTTTCGAAATTCGTATGTTTATATCCAACTCGAAGCACAGGAGCCGACGAAGTGGTCAATTGCTTAGAAAGGCAAGCTATTCTGTTTGGAAATCCTGAGAGGATTATCTCAGATAGGGGAACCGCGTATACGTCACATGTTTTTAAGGAGTATTGCGAGAAACAACGCATAGCACATTTACTTATAGCCACCGGACATAATATAAAACATTAAGTAGTTCAAACTCTAAAGGTTTAAAACTCACATTTCTCTCATATCTCTTCTATCGGATATCCACTACCTATGCTCTTTCTCTGTTTCCATTTTCCCGTCTTATTAGCTGTTAAGACCTTTTCTTTTCTTTTATTTTATTTGATTTTAAATAAATTTTCTTATTTATTTTAAATTTTGTTTAAATACCTAAACCTTTAAATTTTTTTTACATTGAGCTATATTTAATACTGTGGAAAAATATGGGAATTATTACAGGGAACGTGTCCATGGACCTTTTAATCTTTAGAGTAAAATAAACCTTTTTAATGTTTGAGTAAATAATTAGAGTTTGATCTCCAGCTGCATGCTCCTGTAGTCCGCTTAACCATGAAGGGGTCTTGTAAAAGAATTAGGTTACTTGGCACAAACAAGACCAAGTTAGGGGGGTGGGGGGGGGGACAGTGTTCTTCAAAGAAATCAGACGAATGTTGTCCGTATCACTATTGTGGCTTTTGTCTTTTGTTTTAGGTTTTGTGCTTTACGTCCGGTTATTATTGGCTTAGTCATTGTGCACGCGTTAGAATTTTAAAGTAATAATAGGGTAGGCCTTAGCTTTGATAAAAATAAACGAACACGACACTCGTAGCCGACGAGCCAGCAGCCGGAAAATCAATAAGCGTGTCGTCTAATAGTTAGGAGTGACATCTTGCCTACACAGTGGGGTATCCATTACATATTCCGACGCTCTGTGTGGACCCCTGCTTAAACTATTCAGTGTTTAAGTCCATTAACTCTTCACGCTTCCCCCAATCAGGAAGGAATCTTTTATTATTCATCTCCATAAGAAAGGTGGCAAGTCTGATGCTAATAATTATAGAGGTATATCTAAGTTATCCACTCTTCCCAAAATTTTTGAAACAATTTTAGCTGCAAATCACATATATCTCTCAGCACGGATGTATAAAGCGACGATCAACAACCACAAATGCGATATTAGAGTTTACCTATTTTACCATTAAAGGCTTCCAACGTAACTTTCAGATTGATGTTATCTACACTGATTTCAGTAAAGCATTCGTCTCTGTAAACCACTCCCTTCTAGCTCAAAAACTTGACCTTTTAGGGTTTCCACCTAATCTTTTAAGATGGATTTCTAGCTACCTTTGTTCTAGGTCTCAACGAGTCCTCTTCAAAAAATCCTGCTCTTCACCTGTTAAGGTGAAGTAAGGTGCAGTGGTACTTCTGGAGTACCACAGGGCAGCCATCTATGCCCCCTACTTTTCACACTCTTTAATTATGACCTGCTTTCAGTATTAACAAATTCTCGAGTACTCATGTATGCGGATGATGTTAAACTCTGTGTATAGTACAAGGACCAGGACCAGGACCGTATAGAATCAGTCCAGAAAAACTGTTTGCTCTGCGTGGCCTCAACTGGCATGCAGGTGTGAGACTGCCAAACATATGAAGTGGACTTCCAACATACTATGACGGCAATATTATCATAGTTCCAACGTTTTGTGCATTACCATCGTTCTTAATGGCATCATGCGAATGAACATACTCTTCGGAACGTAATTTGGCTTGGTTGAATCGAAGAAAATTGAACCGTTCCGATTCAATTTTTCCATACATGTTGAAAAAGTGCTGTGAACCTCAATTTGTGGTTGTCTTGATTATGCCGTATCTACAGCCTGTATGCGTAATAATTCATAGCACTTACTTTCTTTGTTTCTTCTCGACCTACAATTGAATAAAATTTAACTTAATTTAATTTCAATTAAATTAAAAATAAATCATAAATTATTCATCAATTTACCGTTTACTGGCTTTATCATTTTAATGTTGATATTATAGAAGCACAGTATTACGATTATAAAATCGCTCAACAATTATGACTATTGCCACTTCGTTAACTTTTTGTGCATTGAAACGCCTTGCATGTTCGCCAACTGGTGTTTTATCAGCTCAAATAACAATAGTATGTTCGTCATATGGCATTTGATCAAGCGACTGAAACAATTCGTTGTGCTCATGGAACATATCTTGCAAATCGAAAATAATTTTTCTCCGCGTGTTTGTAGTAATGGCACACCGACGATCAGCTTCGTCTTACGCGTTCCCGATAAAATATAATTGCAACGAGAAGGAACGTGAGTCGCTTCTAGTCGCGACTCTATTTTTATACCCGTACTCAGTCAGTATATAAATTTGTGAGCTTATGATTGAAATTTTAATAGAAATTTTAAAATTTTATATTTTACAATTTTTTGGTACATCTGTTAACTACATCTACATCTTAAATGTAGATTATACATCTAGAACAAATATTCTACATCTACCATTTAGATTCTACATCTCCTCCGCGAGAGGGCGCTCGCGAATTGCACAGGGCAGAATGTGTGCGAGCGAGAAAGAGAATGAGCATCAGCAGCGCCAGAGGAGGTGGGGGAAGCAACTGAAAATTAATTTCTTCATTCTGGCTATAGTAATAATTTGATCTGTACCAGATTTGGTAATCTGTTAGATATGGTCATCCTCTACGATACAGCGTTTTTAGTTTGATCGTATCTTTAAAATTGTGGCTGTCACAGATTTTCGTCCTTTGTAGTAGCAGGAGGAGGCGGGGCGAAATTTTTAAATACACTTGTAAACGTGTGATATCACATGAGTCTTGAAAAAAAATTTGGTTTTATAGTCTCTGAGATCTAGGTGCTCATTGAGACGGACAGACGGATGGACAAACATACATTGCTCTAATGACTCGGCTATTGATGCTGATCAAGAATATATATTGTAACGAACCATGGATCGCTACATTTCCTTAGGCTATACTATCTACACCCTTATATAAGAAGCACTGTATATCTAGAATAATCCCCAGCCAAGATGAGTTGGAAGAACCCTCGCTGCACTTCCCGTATCACGTGCCGTGCAATAAGCGCTTATAATTTAAGAACAAGCCTCGATCCCCCATCCACTGCGTTATGTCGCAATGATATATGCTCGATCAGCTATGTCTCCCTACCTCTTGCGCTATTTCGAAACAGGAAGCGAGAGCACTAGCTTGACCCACATAAATATTATTGCAATATCACACAATAAGTAAAAACCAGAAAATAAATATAATTGCATTATTTCGCAATAAAGTCATGCAGCATAAAATTCTAGATTCCCCCCTTCTCCTTTCATAACCACTGTAATTCGAGCCAAAACCAACGCTTTTGATCCATTTATGTCCACGCGCCGATTCTCGGTCTGTCCCTCGCTTACGATATTTCATAATCAGCCGGGACAGTGACCGCTGACATAAATAAGAAATAACATTGTTTACAAATAAGCAGGTCTTACTCAGCATTGTTAGCAATTAAGCAGGCAAATATTAATAATAATATAAACGAATAATAATAAGTTAGCACATCAGCAGAAACTCTTCCTGGTCACCAGACAACCCGTGGGAGAGCACGGTGTCAACTTCACGATCGGCAGCTGCTTAAAAAGGGCAAGCTCGGCCGAAGAAGGGGCAGATCATCACCCAGAATCCCAGAGACAATACCTGGGCAGTTCATCAGCCAGAAACACGGGGACAATACCTGGTCAGATCATCAGCCAGAATCCCAGAGACAATACCTGGGCAGTTCATCAGCCAGAAACACAGGGACAATACCTGGTCAGTTCACCAGCCAGCGATTCACGTTACCACACTGACAAACGTCAACAAAGCTACAAATAAAACGAATTAAATATTCCAAACATACAAAAAAAACCAGCTCTCGAGTCATTCTCTACAGTTAATTCGACGCTTTCTCCAGCCCACCTTACTCTCTCTCACTTTGGTACAAGGCCAGTCCAGGACTAAAAGTATATCCCAGCCTGAAATAGGACCTCACAATATACTTTATGGGGTCGGAAAATTTTCCTTCTCTGCGTTACACACATCCACTTCTTCCACAAATACAATATACCCCTTAACTTTTTGAGTACGGGTATAAAAACCGCATGCTATTTGGTGCACACGTTGCAGAGAAATGAAATGAAATAGGCGCGTTTTAAGAGGTAGACGGTTACACACACGATTTTTTCTACAAATTTATAATATAGACTAAATTAAATTTTGGAACTACTCTGTTGGCATGGCTTGGATGCCGTTCGCCCAATTAGTATTGCTAGTTTACTTTGTTTTATTTTTGATATTTTCGCCTACTCTAAAACCGCTCTCTCAATACATCCTCTCTGTAAAGCAACATTTCCTTGACGAATTGCCAGTTTGTGCCAGTTCGTGCCAGCCCGTTCCGTGGAGCAGGGCAGTCAAGCTCTGGGCTGTTAGAGATGGACTTCCGCAGTGTTTTACCCTAATCTCCTGTAGGATAGGACATGTCGCCAAAAAGTGCATTGTATCCTCCGGTGCGTGCATTATGTACTGAAGATGAGTGATATGAGGTTTGCATCAATGCTATCTGTGAAATAGTTTTAGTCTTCCACATTATGGGTACTGTATAAAGGTAGAGAGGTAGAGAGGTAGAGGAACTCATAACGGCATATGAGCCGAAACGAAACACAAGTGCTCAAATCGAAATGAAGATCATTTTAACAGATGAGTTGCCAGTGTATCAACATGCGAGGCGTATGGCAGCGTGCGATCAAAAAGTTGTTGACGATCAGGTGCAGGAGTGGCTAGATGAGAAAATTATCAGACCTAGCATGTCAGAGTATTCTTCCCCGGTTGTCCTAGTGTCTAAGAAAAATGGCAAGAAGCGTTTATGCTGCGACTACAGGAAATTGAACGAAAAAGTGATTCGTGATAATTTCCCAATGCCGCAAATGGATACGGTTTTGGAAAAGTTACAAGAGGCGTCAGTTTTCACAACATTGGATTTGACCAATGGATTTTTCCATGTGTCAGTTGAGTCAGGCTCGCAGAAATTTACATCATTTGTGACACAAAATGGTCAGTATGAGTTTTTATACGTTCCGTTTGGGATATCAAACTCGCCAGCAGTATTTACAAGATTCATAATGGCGGTAATGCGAGAGTTGATCCAGAGTAGCGATGCTGTTGTCTATATGGATGACGTCATTATCCCAAGTATGGACGTCGGAGATGGATTAGAAAAGCTTAAAAGAGGGAAGAATGGTTTGCGCATAAATTGGTCTAAGTGTCAGATATTGCAAGAAAGAGTAAAGTTTTTGGGTTACATAGTAGAGAAAGGTACAATAACGCCAAGTGAGGAGAAAACGCAGGCTGTTTCTAATTTCCTAATACCACGAGACAAAAAGGCTATTCAGCGATTTATAGGATTAACTTCATATTTTCGAAGATTTATATAAGGGTATGCAGTTATGGCAAAGCCATTGTCTGATATTTTGCGAAAGGATGCAAAGTTTGAGTTTAAAGAGTTGCAGCACGTGGCATTTCAACAGTTGAAATCAGCGTTAAAGTCAGGCCCAGTTCTCAAGTTGTATTGTCCCAGATTTGAAACAGAGATTCACACGGATGCGAGCAAATATGGATTTGGAGGAGTGTTGCTCCAGAAAGATCCTGAAGATGGCTTGTTTCATCCAGTCCAGTATATGAGCCGCAAAACCTCAGCAGCCGAAGAAAAGTACAATTCCTATGAATTGGAAGTTCTTGCTGTTATGGGAGCTTTGATCAAGTGGCGGGTGCATGTTTTAGGCATACGGTTTAAGATCATAACAGATTGTAACGCATTTACAATGACTATGAAGAAAAAAGAAATTCCTTTGCGTGTGGCCAGGTGGGCGCTGTATTTACAAGATTTTGATAACCAAATAGAGCATCGATCAGGGTCAAAAATGAGACACGTGGATGCGCTCAGTCGCGTATCATGTTTTGTGTTGACTGATAGTGTAGTACATCGGTTGAGAGAAGCTTAGTTAAGAGACGATTGGACAAAAGTTGTGCGGAGCATTGTGGAGGACAAAGGTCACGAAGATTTCTATATGGAGAATCAAATATTGTTCAAAGATCCGAATCGTCAACTTATTGTCGTTCCAAGTCAGATGGAAGTAGAGATTATTCAAATTGCACACAAACAGGGTCATTTCTCAGCTAGGAAAACGCAAGATCTCATAGAAAGAAGCTATTATATTCCAAGGATTAAAGGAAAGGTAGAGCGTGTTGTCAGCAGTTGCGTTGAGTGTATTATTGTAAATGCAAAATCTGGGAAAAGAGAAGGATTTCTGTCGCCAATAGATAAGGGAGATAGGCCATTGTCAACATATCATATTGATCATGTTGGACCAATGGAATTGACTAACAAACGGTATAATCACATCCTAGTACTTGTAGATGGTTTTTCGAAATTCGTATGTTTATATCCAACTCGAAGCACAGGAGCCGACGAAGTGGTCAGTTGCTTAGAAAGGCAAGCTATTCTGTTTGGAAATCCTGAGAGGATTATCTCAGATAGGGGAACTGCGTATACGTCACATGTTTTTAAGGAGTATTGCGAGAAACAACGCATAGCACATTTACTTATAGCCACCGGACATAATATAAAACATTAAGTAGTTCAAACTCTAAAGGTTTAAAACTCACATTTCTCTCATATCTCTTCTATCGGATATCCACTACCTATGCTCTTTCTCTGTTTCCATTTTCCCGTCTTATTAGCTGTTAAGACCTTTTCTTTTCTTTTATTTTATTTGATTTTAAATAAATTTTCTTATTTATTTTAAATTTTGTTTAAATACCTAAACCTTTAAATTTTTTTTACATTGAGCTATATTTAATACTGTGGAAAAATATGGGAATTATTACAGGGAACGTGTCCATGGACCTTTTAATCTTTAGAGTAAAATAAACCTTTTTAATGTTTGAGTAAATAATTAGAGTTTGATCTCCAGCTGCATGCTCCTGTAGGCCGCTTAACCATGAAGGGTCTTGTAAAAGAATTAGGTTACTTGGCACAAACAAGACCAAGTTAGTGGGGAGGGGGGGGGGGGGGGTGGGGGCAGTGTTCTTCAAAGAAATCAGACGAATGTTGTCCGTATCACTATTGTGGCTTTTGTCTTTTGTTTTAGGTTTTGTGCTTTACGTCCGGTTATTATTGGCTTAGTCATTGTGCACGCGTTAGAATTTTAAAGTAATAATAGGGTAGGCCTTAGCTTTGATAAAAATAAACGAACACGACACTCGTAGCCGACGAGCCAGCAGCCGGAAAATCAATAAGCGTGTCGTCTAATAGTTAGGAGTGACATCTTGCCTACACAGTGGGGTATCCATTACATATTCCGACGCTCTGTGTGGACCCCTGCTTAAACTATTCAGTGTTTAAGTCCATTAACTCTTCACGCTTCCCCCAATCAGGAAGGAATCTTTTATTATTCATCTCCATAAGAAAGGTGGCAAGTCTGATGCTAATAATTATAGAGGTATATCTAAGTTATCCACTCTTCCCAAAATTTTTGAAACAATTTTAGCTGCAAATCACATATATCTCTCAGCACGGATGTATAAAGCGACGATCAACAACCACAAATGCGATATTAGAGTTTACCTATTTTACCATTAAAGGCTTCCAACGTAACTTTCAGATTGATGTTATCTACACTGATTTCAGTAAAGCATTCGACTCTGTAAACCACTCCCTTCTAGCTCAAAAACTTGACCTTTTAGGGTTTCCACCTAATCTTTTAAGATGGATTTCTAGCTACCTTTGTTCTAGGTCTCAACGAGTCCTCTTCAAAAAATCCTGCTCTTCACCTGTTAAGGTGAAGTAAGGTGCAGTGGTACTTCTGGAGTACCACAGGGCAGCCATCTATGCCCCCTACTTTTCACACTCTTTAATTATGACCTGCTTTCAGTATTAACAAATTCTCGAGTACTCATGTATGCGGATGATGTTAAACTCTGTGTATAGTACAAGGACCAGGACCAGGACCGTATAGAATCAGTCCAGAAAAACTGTTTGCTCTGCGTGGCCTCAACTGGCATGCAGGTGTGAGACTGCCAAACATATGACGTGGACTTCCAACATACTATGACGGCAATATTATCATAGTTCCAACGTTTTGTGCATTACCATCGTTCTTAATGGCATCATGCGAATGAACATACTCTTCGGAACGTAATTTGGCTTGGTTGAATCGAAGAAAATTGAACCGTTCCGATTCAATTTTTCCATACATGTTGAAAAAGTGCTGTGAACCTCAATTTGTGGTTGTCTTGATTATGCCGTATCTACAGCCTGTATGCGTAATAATTCATAGCACTTACTTTCTTTGTTTCTTCTCGACCTACAATTGAATAAAATTTAACTTAATTTAATTTCAATTAAATTAAAAATAAATCATAAATTATTCATCAATTTACCGTTTACTGGCTTTATCATTTTAATGTTGATATTATAGCCATCTTTTCCGCTCCAAAACAATATGGGATATTGTAGTGCATCATTACAGCGAAGCGTCTTGGATACACGTTGAAGTTGTTAATTTCTACGATGAAGCACAGTATTACGATTATAAAATCGCTCAACAATTATGACTATTGCCACTTCGTTAACTTTTTGTGCATTGAAACGCCTTGCATGTTCGCCAACTGGTGTTTTATCAGCTCAAATAACAATAGTATGTTCGTCATATGGCATTTGATCAAGCGACTGAAACAATTCGTTGTGCTCATGGAACATATCTTGCAAATCGAAAATAATTTTTCTCCGCGTGTTTGTAGTAATGGCACACCGACGATCAGCTTCGTCTTACGCGTTCCCGATAAAATATAATTGCAACGAGAAGGAACGTGAGTCGCTTCTAGTCGCGACTCTATTTTTATACCCGTACTCAGTCAGTATATAAATTTGTGAGCTTATGATTGAAATTTTAATAGAAATTTTAAAATTTTACATTTTACAATTTTTTGGTACATCTGTTAACTACATCTACATCTTAAATGTAGATTATACATCTAGAACAAATATTCTACATCTACCATTTAGATTCTACATCTCCTCCGCGAGAGGGCGCTCGCGCATTGCACAGGGCAGAATGTGTGCGAGCGAGAAAGAGAATGAGCATCAGCAGCGCCAGAGGAGGTGGGGGAAGCAACTGAAAATTAATTTCTTCATTCTGGCTATAGTAATAATTTGATCTGTACCAGATTTGGTAATCTGTTAGATATGGTCATCCTCTACGATACAGCGTTTTTAGTTTGATCGTATCTTTAAAATTGTGGCTGTCACAGATTTTCGTCCTTTGTAGTAGCAGGAGGAGGCGGGGCGAAATTTTTAAATACACTTGTAAACGTGTGATATCACATGAGTCTTGAAAAAAAATTTGGTTTTATAGTCTCTGAGATCTAGGTGCTCATTGAGACGGACAGACGGATGGACAAACATACATTGCTCTAATGACTCGGCTATTGATGCTGATCAAGAATATATATTGTAACGAACCATGGATCGCTACATTTCCTTAGGCTATACTATCTACACCCTTATATAAGAAGCACTGTATATCTAGAATAATCCCCAGCCAAGATGAGTTGGAAGAACCCTCGCTGCACTTCCCGTATCACGTGCCGTGCAATAAGCGCTTATAATTTAAGAACAAGCCTCGATCCCCCATCCACTGCGTTATGTCGCAATGATATATGCTCGATCAGCTATGTCTCCCTACCTCTTGCGCTATTTCGAAACAGGAAGCGAGAGCACTAGCTTGACCCACATAAATATTATTGCAATATCACACAATAAGTAAAAACCAGAAAATAAATATAATTGCATTATTTCGCAATAAAGTCATGCAGCATAAAATTCTAGATTCCCCCCTTCTCCTTTCATAACCACTGTAATTCGAGCCAAAACCAACGCTTTTGATCCATTTATGTCCACGCGCCGATTCTCGGTCTGTCCCTCGCTTACGATATTTCATAATCAGCCGGGACAGTGACCGCTGACATAAATAAGAAATAACATTGTTTACAAATAAGCAGGTCTTACTCAGCATTGTTAGCAATTAAGCAGGCAAATATTAATAATAATATAAACGAATAATAATAAGTTAGCACATCAGCAGAAACTCTTCCTGGTCACCAGACAACCCGTGGGAGAGCACGGTGTCAACTTCACGATCGGCAGCTGCTTAAAAAGGGCAAGCTCGGCCGAAGAAGGGGCAGATCATCACCCAGAATCCCAGAGACAATACCTGGGCAGTTCATCAGCCAGAAACACGGGGACAATACCTGGTCAGATCATCAGCCAGAATCCCAGAGACAATACCTGGGCAGTTCATCAGCCAGAAACACAGGGACAATACCTGGTCAGTTCACCAGCCAGCGATTCACGTTACCACACTGACAAACGTCAACAAAGCTACAAATAAAACGAATTAAATATTCCAAACATACAAAAAAAACCAGCTCTCGAGTCATTCTCTACAGTTAATTCGACGCTTTCTCCAGCCCACCTTACTCTCTCTCACTTTGGTACAAGGCCAGTCCAGGACTAAAAGTATATCCCAGCCTGAAATAGGACCTCACAATATACTTTATGGGGTCGGAAAATTTTCCTTCTCTGCGTTACACACATCCACTTCTTCCACAAATACAATATACCCCTTAACTTTTTGAGTACGGGTATAAAAACCGCATGCTATTTGGTGCACACGTTGCAGAGAAATGAAATGAAATAGGCGCGTTTTAAGAGGTAGACGGTTACACACACGATTTTTTCTACAAATTTATAATATAGACTAAATTAAATTTTGGAACTACTCTGTTGGCATGGCTTGGATGCCGTTCGCCCAATTAGTATTGCTAGTTTACTTTGTTTTATTTTTGATATTTTCGCCTACTCTAAAACCGCTCTCTCAATACATCCTCTCTGTAAAGCAACATTTCCTTGACGAATTGCCAGTTTGTGCCAGTTCGTGCCAGTTCGTGCCAGCCCGTTCCGTGGAGCAGGGCAGTCAAGCTCTGGGCTGTTAGAGATGGACTTCCGCAGTGTTTTACCCTAATCTCCTGTAGGATAGGACATGTCGCCAAAAAGTGCATTGTATCCTCCGGTGCGTGCATTATGTACTGAAGATGAGTGATATGAGGTTTGCATCAATGCTATCTGTGAAATAGTTTTAGTCTTCCACATTATGGGTACTGTATAAAGGTAGAGAGGTAGAGGAACTCATAACGGCATATGAGCCGAAACGAAACACAAGTGCTCAAATCGAAATGAAGATCATTTTAACAGATGAGTTGCCAGTGTATCAACATGCGAGGCGTATGGCAGCGTGCGATCAAAAAGTTGTTGACGATCAGGTGCAGGAGTGGCTAGATGAGAAAATTATCAGACCTAGCATGTCAGAGTATTCTTCCCCGGTTGTCCTAGTGTCTAAGAAAAATGGCAAGAAGCGTTTATGCTGCGACTACAGGAAATTGAACGAAAAAGTGATTCGTGATAATTTCCCAATGCCGCAAATGGATACGGTTTTGGAAAAGTTACAAGAGGCGTCAGTTTTCACAACATTGGATTTGACCAATGGATTTTTCCATGTGTCAGTTGAGTCAGGCTCGCAGAAATTTACATCATTTGTGACACAAAATGGTCAGTATGAGTTTTTATACGTTCCGTTTGGGATATCAAACTCGCCAGCAGTATTTACAAGATTCATAATGGCGGTAATGCGAGAGTTGATCCAGAGTAGCGATGCTGTTGTCTATATGGATGACGTCATTATCCCAAGTATGGACGTCGGAGATGGATTAGAAAAGCTTAAAAGAGGGAAGAATGGTTTGCGCATAAATTGGTCTAAGTGTCAGATATTGCAAGAAAGAGTAAAGTTTTTGGGTTACATAGTAGAGAAAGGTACAATAACGCCAAGTGAGGAGAAAACGCAGGCTGTTTCTAATTTCCCAATACCACGAGACAAAAAGGCTATTCAGCGATTTATAGGATTAACTTCATATTTTCGAAGATTTATATAAGGGTATGCAGTTATGGCAAAGCCATTGTCTGATATTTTGCGAAAGGATGCAAAGTTTGAGTTTAAAGAGTTGCAGCACGTGGCATTTGAACAGTTGAAATCAGCGTTAAAGTCAGGCCCAGTTCTCAAGTTGTATAGTCCCAGATTTGAAACAGAGATTCACACGGATGCGAGCAAATATGGATTTGGAGGAGTGTTGCTCCAGAAAGATCCTGAAGATGGCTTGTTTCATCCAGTCCAGTATATGAGCCGCAAAACCTCAGCAGCCGAAGAAAAGTACAATTCCTATGAATTGGAAGTTCTTGCTGTTATGGGAGCTTTGATCAAGTGGCGGGTGCATGTTTTAGGCATACGGTTTAAGATCATAACAGATTGTAACGCATTTACAATGACTATGAAGAAAAAAGAAATTCCTTTGCGTGTGGCCAGGTGGGCGCTGTATTTACAAGATTTTGATAACCAAATAGAGCATCGATCAGGGTCAAAAATGAGACACGTGGATGCGCTCAGTCGCGTATCATGTTTTGTGTTGACTGATAGTGTAGTACATCGGTTGAGAGAAGCTTAGTTAAGAGACGATTGGACAAAAGTTGTGCGGAGCATTGTGGAGGACAAAGGTCACGAAGATTTCTATATGGAGAATCAAATATTGTTCAAAGATCCGAATCGTCAACTTATTGTCGTTCCAAGTCAGATGGAAGTAGAGATTATTCAAATTGCACACAAACAGGGTCATTTCTCAGCTAGGAAAACGCAAGATCTCATAGAAAGAAGCTATTATATTCCAAGGATTAGAGGAAAGGCCAAGGGCAGTGTTCTTCAAAGAAATCAGACGAGATGTTGTCCGTAGCGCCACTATTGTGGCTTTTGTCTTTTGTTTTAGGTTTTGTGCTTTACGTCCGGTTATTATTGGCTTAGTCATTGTGCACGCGTTAGAATTTTAAAGTAATAATAGGGTAGGCCTTAGCTTTGATAAAAATAAACGAACACGACACTCGTAGCCGACGAGCCAGCAGCCGGAAAATCAATAAGCGTGTCGTCTAATAGTTAGGAGTGACATCTTGCCTACACAGTGGGGTATCCATTACATATTCCGACGCTCTGTGTGGACCCCTGCTTAAACTATTCAGTGTTTAAGTCCATTAACTCTTCACGCTTCCCCCAATCAGGAAGGAATCTTTTATTATTCATCTCCATAAGAAAGGTGGCAAGTCTGATGCTAATAATTATAGAGGTATATCTAAGTTATCCACTCTTCCCAAAATTTTTGAAACAATTTTAGCTGCAAATCACATATATCTCTCAGCACGGATGTATAAAGCGACGATCAACAACCACAAATGCGATATTAGAGTTTACCTATTTTACCATTAAAGGCTTCCAACGTAACTTTCAGATTGATGTTATCTACACTGATTTCAGTAAAGCATTCGACTCTGTAAACCACTCCCTTCTAGCTCAAAAACTTGACCTTTTAGGGTTTCCACCTAATCTTTTAAGATGGATTTCTAGCTACCTTTGTTCTAGGTCTCAACGAGTCCTCTTCAAAAAATCCTGCTCTTCACCTGTTAAGGTGAAGTAAGGTGCAGTGGTACTTCTGGAGTACCACAGGGCAGCCATCTATGCCCCCTACTTTTCACACTCTTTAATTATGACCTGCTTTCAGTATTAACAAATTCTCGAGTACTCATGTATGCGGATGATGTTAAACTCTGTGTATAGTACAAGGACCAGGACCAGGACCGTATAGAATCAGTCCAGAAAAACTGTTTGCTCTGCGTGGCCTCAACTGGCATGCAGGTGTGAGACTGCCAAACATATGACGTGGACTTCCAACATACTATGACGGCAATATTATCATAGTTCCAACGTTTTGTGCATTACCATCGTTCTTAATGGCATCATGCGAATGAACATACTCTTCGGAACGTAATTTGGCTTGGTTGAATCGAAGAAAATTGAACCGTTCCGATTCAATTTTTCCATACATGTTGAAAAAGTGCTGTGAACCTCAATTTGTGGTTGTCTTGATTATGCCGTATCTACAGCCTGTATGCGTAATAATTCATAGCACTTACTTTCTTTGTTTCTTCTCGACCTACAATTGAATAAAATTTAACTTAATTTAATTTCAATTAAATTAAAAATAAATCATAAATTATTCATCAATTTACCGTTTACTGGCTTTATCATTTTAATGTTGATATTATAGCCATCTTTTCCGCTCCAAAACAATATGGGATATTGTAGTGCATCATTACAGCGAAGCGTCTTGGATACGCGTTGAAGTTGTTAATTTCTAGCAGAATGTGTGCGAGCGAGAAAGAGAATGAGCATCAGCAGCGCCAGAGGAGGTGGGGGAAGCAACTGAAAATTAATTTCTTCATTCTGGCTATAGTAATAATTTGATCTGTACCAGATTTGGTAATCTGTTAGATATGGTCATCCTCTACGATACAGCGTTTTTAGTTTGATCGTATCTTTAAAATTGTGGCTGTCACAGATTTTCGTCCTTTGTAGTAGCAGGAGGAGGCGGGGCGAAATTTTTAAATACACTTGTAAACGTGTGATATCACATGAGTCTTGAAAAAAAATTTGGTTTTATAGTCTCTGAGATCTAGGTGCTCATTGAGACGGACAGACGGATGGACAAACATACATTGCTCTAATGACTCGGCTATTGATGCTGATCAAGAATATATATTGTAACGAACCATGGATCGCTACATTTCCTTAGGCTATACTATCTACACCCTTATATAAGAAGCACTGTATATCTAGAATAATCCCCAGCCAAGATGAGTTGGAAGAACCCTCGCTGCACTTCCCGTATCACGTGCCGTGCAATAAGCGCTTATAATTTAAGAACAAGCCTCGATCCCCCATCCACTGCGTTATGTCGCAATGATATATGCTCGATCAGCTATGTCTCCCTACCTCTTGCGCTATTTCGAAACAGGAAGCGAGAGCACTAGCTTGACCCACATAAATATTATTGCAATATCACACAATAAGTAAAAACCAGAAAATAAATATAATTGCATTATTTCGCAATAAAGTCATGCAGCATAAAATTCTAGATTCCCCCCTTCTCCTTTCATAACCACTGTAATTCGAGCCAAAACCAACGCTCTTGATCCATTTATGTCCACGCGCCGATTCTCGGTCTGTCCCTCGCTTACGATATTTCATAATCAGCCGGGACAGTGACCGCTGACATAAATAAGAAATAACATTGTTTACAAATAAGCAGGTCTTACTCAGCATTGTTAGCAATTAAGCAGGCAAATATTAATAATAATATAAACGAATAATAATAAGTTAGCACATCAGCAGAAACTCTTCCTGGTCACCAGACAACCCGTGGGAGAGCACGGTGTCAACTTCACGATCGGCAGCTGCTTAAAAAGGGCAAGCTCGGCCGAAGAAGGGGCAGATCATCACCCAGAATCCCAGAGACAATACCTGGGCAGTTCATCAGCCAGAAACACGGGGACAATACCTGGTCAGATCATCAGCCAGAATCCCAGAGACAATACCTGGGCAGTTCATCAGCCAGAAACACAGGGACAATACCTGGTCAGTTCACCAGCCAGCGATTCACGTTACCACACTGACAAACGTCAACAAAGCTACAAATAAAACGAATTAAATATTCCAAACATACAAAAAAAACCAGCTCTCGAGTCATTCTCTACAGTTAATTCGACGCTTTCTCCAGCCCACCTTACTCTCTCTCACTTTGGTACAAGGCCAGTCCAGGACTGAAAGTATATCCCAGCCTGAAATAGGACCTCACAATATACTTTATGGGGTCGGAAAATTTTCCTTCTCTGCGTTACACACATCCACTTCTTCCACAAATACAATATACCCCTTAACTTTTTGAGTACGGGTATAAAAACCGCATGCTATTTGGTGCACACGTTGCAGAGAAATGAAATGAAATAGGCGCGTTTTAAGAGGTAGACGGTTACACACACGATTTTTTCTACAAATTTATAATATAGACTAAATTAAATTTTGGAACTACTCTGTTGGCATGGCTTGGATGCCGTTCGCCCAATTAGTATTGCTAGTTTACTTTGTTTTATTTTTGATATTTTCGCCTACTCTAAAACCGCTCTCTCAATACATCCTCTCTGTAAAGCAACATTTCCTTGACGAATTGCCAGTTTGTGCCAGTTCGTGCCAGTTCGTGCCAGCCCGTTCCGTGGAGCAGGGCAGTCAAGCTCTGGGCTGTTAGAGATGGACTTCCGCAGTGTTTTACCCTAATCTCCTGTAGGATAGGACATGTCGCCAAAAAGTGCATTGTATCCTCCGGTGCGTGCATTATGTACTGAAGATGAGTGATATGAGGTTTGCATCAATGCTATCTGTGAAATAGTTTTAGTCTTCCACATTATGGGTACTGTATAAAGGTAGAGAGGTAGAGAGGTAGAGGAACTCATAACGGCATATGAGCCGAAACGAAACACAAGTGCTCAAATCGAAATGAAGATCATTTTAACAGATGAGTTGCCAGTGTATCAACATGCGAGGCGTATGGCAGCGTGCGATCAAAAAGTTGTTGACGATCAGGTGCAGGAGTGGCTAGATGAGAAAATTATCAGACCTAGCATGTCAGAGTATTCTTCCCCGGTTGTCCTAGTGTCTAAGAAAAATGGCAAGAAGCGTTTATGCTGCGACTACAGGAAATTGAACGAAAAAGTGATTCGTGATAATTTCCCAATGCCGCAAATGGATACGGTTTTGGAAAAGTTACAAGAGGCGTCAGTTTTCACAACATTGGATTTGACCAATGGATTTTTCCATGTGTTAGTTGAGTCAGGCTCGCAGAAATTTACATCATTTGTGACACAAAATGGTCAGTATGAGTTTTTATACGTTCCGTTTGGGATATCAAACTCGCCAGCAGTATTTACAAGATTCATAATGGCGGTAATGCGAGAGTTGATCCAGAGTAGCGATGCTGTTGTCTATATGGATGACGTCATTATCCCAAGTATGGACGTCGGAGATGGATTAGAAAAGCTTAAAAGAGGGAAGAATGGTTTGCGCATAAATTGGTCTAAGTGTCAGATATTGCAAGAAAGAGTAAAGTTTTTGGGTTACATAGTAGAGAAAGGTACAATAACGCCAAGTGAGGAGAAAACGCAGGCTGTTTCTAATTTCCTAATACCACGAGACAAAAAGGCTATTCAGCGATTTATAGGATTAACTTCATATTTTCGAAGATTTATATAAGGGTATGCAGTTATGGCAAAGCCATTGTCTGATATTTTGCGAAAGGATGCAAAGTTTGAGTTTAAAGAGTTGCAGCACGTGGCATTTGAACAGTTGAAATCAGCGTTAAAGTCAGGCCCAGTTCTCAAGTTGTATAGTCCCAGATTTGAAACAGAGATTCACACGGATGCGAGCAAATATGGATTTGGAGGAGTGTTGCTCCAGAAAGATCCTGAAGATGGCTTGTTTCATCCAGTCCAGTATATGAGCCGCAAAACCTCAGCAGCCGAAGAAAAGTACAATTCCTATGAATTGGAAGTTCTTGCTGTTATGGGAGCTTTGATCAAGTGGCGGGTGTATGTTTTAGGCATACGGTTTAAGATCATAACAGATTGTAACGCATTTACAATGACTATGAAGAAAAAAGAAATTCCTTTGCGTGTGGCCAGGTGGGCGCTGTATTTACAAGATTTTGATAACCAAATAGAGCATCGATCAGGGTCAAAAATGAGACACGTGGATGCGCTCAGTCGCGTATCATGTTTTGTGTTGACTGATAGTGTAGTACATCGGTTGAGAGAAGCACAGTTAAGAGACGATTGGACAAAAGTTGTGCGGAGCATTGTGGAGGACAAAGGTCACGAAGATTTCTATATGGAGAATCAAATATTGTTCAAAGATCCGAATCGTCAACTTATTGTCGTTCCAAGTCAGATGGAAGTAGAGATTATTCAAATTGCACACAAACAGGGTCATTTCTCAGCTAGGAAAACGCAAGATCT
>JAWNNB010002157.1:0-39773 GCA_035043285.1 Drosophila subsilvestris | reverse complement strand
GTTCAATAGCTCAACAAAGGCCTTTGATAAAGTTTCTCACAGTGCCCAGATAGCCAAGCTATATCAACTAGGGTTTCATTCCTGCCTGCTCGGTTGGTTTAGTTCTTACCTTGAAAGACGGGAGTATGTGGTCATGATAAATGGAAAGCGTTCGGACCCATATGTGGCTACTTCCGGCCTTCCTCAGGGAAGTGCACTTGGTCCCCTGCTGTTCTTAATATTTATCAATGACATTTGTCTCAGCATTCAAAACTCTGAGTATCGGCTCTTTGCTGATGATTTGAAAATATTTCGTGCTGTCAAAACCGTAGGCGACAGTATCCTGCTGCAGCGTGATCTAGATGGAGTTTCTCGCTGGTGCAGACTTAACTCGCTCCCTCTCAACATTAGCAAATGTTCCTCTGTCTCTTTTAGCAAGAGTATCTTCAATGTGCTGGCCTCATATACAATAGATGGCCAACCGCTTTTAAAGCAGACGGAGATACTTGACCTTGACTTTATGAAGAAAGTGATCTTTTTGGCTAGGATTCGCTCAAAAAGCTTCGACACATTACTAAGTTTAGCAATTGGTCTATAATTGGAGATCTCATTCTTAGCCCCTTTTTTAAAAATTGGCGTAATCGTGGCAGCCTTCCACCTCTCACAGAAACGACCCGTGGTAAGAGACATTGTGAAGAGTATTTGAGAGGATCACAAAAAGCAACACCACAGTTGCGAAGAAGGAAGGGAGAAATGTTCGACTCAAAACTTCTCTTTATTGAGCATCTGAATTTTATTCCTCCAAAGGCCTACGCTATGTTCGGATTTGTTAAGCGAAATGCATCCCAGTTCAGAGACCCATATACGAGGCTATGTCTGTACTCGTTCCTTGTACGGTCACGGCTCGTATACGCTTCCGTTGTTTGGAACCCCTCCGGAGTCGTTCAAATTGCACGTATCGAGAGACTGCAAAGAAAGTTTCTGAAGTTTGGGCTCCAGCCCTTGAACTTTTCTCTCCCCCTGCCGTCGTATGAGCGCAGATGTCGTCTCGTGCACCTCTCCTCTCTCGAGGATCGTAGGACCATCGCGGCACAGATATTTCTGTATGACTTAATAGTTAATAATATTGATTGCCCAGACTTGCTTGGTAGGATAGGCTTTAGTGCGCCTGCAAGGAGCCTAAGAATACATGCACCTTTTGTTATTGATCGGCATCGGACCAACTATGGCAATAATGAGCCCATCTCCAGGGCTCTCCGCCAACATAATGCGCTGCCAGCAGGGATGCGGTTTGACTTTTTTCAGGGGAAAGGAGCCGTCAGACGGATACTTTCAGATTTTTTTCTATTTCATGTTTGATTTGTTATATTTTGTTTTTTGTATAATGTAAGTTAGAGTTAAGTTAGTTTAGCCAGTTAAGGATTTTAAATCTGTTGGCGAATATAAATATAAATAAATAAATAAATAGGAAATGCTGTAACTATAGTAGCTACAAAAGTAGAGTCAATCCAATCATAATTAATAACGAGAAGGAACGTGAGTCGCTTCTAGTCGCGACTCTACTTTTATACCCGTATTCAGTCAGTATATAAACTTGTGAGCTTATAATTGAAAATTTTACATTTTTTTGCTACATTTGTTAACTACATCTACATGTAAAATGTAGAAAATACATCTAGAACAAATATTCTACATCTAGCATTTATATTCTACATCTCCTTCGCTAGGGTTGCTTGCGCATTGCACAGGGCAGAGTGTGTACGAGCGAGACAGAGAATGAATATCGTCAGCATCGCCAGAGGAGGTGGGGGAAGCAACTGAAAATTAATTTCTTCATTCTGGCTATAATAATGATCCGATCTGTACCGGATTTAGCAATCTGGTAGATATGGTCATTCTTTACGATACTGCGTTTTTAGTTTTTATCGTATCTTCGAAATTGTGGCTGCCACAGATTTTCGTCTTTTGTGTGGGCGGAAGGGGCGGGGCGAAATTTTAAAACACACTTGTAACAGTGTGATATCACATGAGTGTAGAAACAAATTTTCGTTACTCTAGCTTTTATAGTCTCTGAGATCTAGGCGCTCATCGGGACGGACAGACGGACGGACAGACAGACATGGCTCTATCGACTCGGCTATTGATGCTGATCAAGAATATATATACTTTATGGGGTCGGAAAATTTTCCTTCTCTGCGTTACACACATCCACTTTTACCACAAATACAGTATACCCCTTAACTCTTTTGAGTACGGGTATAATAATCATTATTTACGGTCCCTGAGCAAAAGTGTGTTTGCAGATCACAGCAGACCGCCTGCACATTTCCCAGCAAGCATTTTATGAAATTTCAGATCAAAAAGAGTCTTATTCGAGTCTCCTTGCTGATCAAAATGAGCATAAATGCGCTCGTTTTCTGATCATAAATGATTCCCTCGGCGGGAGAAAGTGGTATGCTAGCCGCGACTCTTCCAGAAGAGTCTTTTATAACCCTTGTTTTGATAACAATTGACTCTTATTCGTCAAATTTCAGTCGAATTTCGATCGTTTTGAAGTTATAAGCGACTCTTATTCGAGTCTTATTGCAATCGATTTCCGATCGTTTTGGTGTCATATTTCTGCTCATGTGTAACCAAAACGAGAAGGAACGTGAGTCGCTTTTGGTCGCGACTCTACTTTTATACACAGCTTATGATTGAAATTAAAAAAAAAATTTTTAATTTTACATTTTAAATTTTTTTGCTACATATGTTAACTACATCTACATGTAAAATGTAGATAATACATGTAGAACAAATATTCTACATCTACCATTTATATTCTACATCTCCTCCGCTAGGGTTGCTCGCGCATTGCACAGGGCTGAGTGTGTGCGAGCGAGACAGAGAATGAATATCGTCAGCAACGCCAGAGGAGGTGGGGGAAGCAACTGAAAATTAATTTCTTTATTCTGGCTATAATAATGATCCGATCTGGTTCAGATTCGGCAATCTGATATATATGGTCATTCTTTACGATACTGCGCTTTTAGTTTTATCTTATGTTTAAAATTGTGGATGCCACAGATTTTTGTCCTTTGTGGAGGCGGAAGTGGGCGGGGCGAAATTCTGAAATACACTTGTAACAGTGTGATATCACATGAGTCTGGAAACAAAATTTGGTTGATCTAGCTCTTAAGGTCTCTGAGATCTAGGCGCTCATCAAGACGGACAGACAGACAGACGGACAGACAGACAGACAGACAGACGGACGGACAGACAGACATGGCTCTATCGACTCGGCTATTGATACTGATCAAGAATATATATACTTTATGGGGCCGGAAGATTTTCCTTCTCTGCGTTACACACATCCACTTTTACCACAAATACAGTATACCCCTTAACTCTTTTTGAGTACGGGTATAAAAAAGAATAATGTAATTGAAAATTTTATTTATTTTTCTGTATTTGAAATAAAGTTACATGTTTGTGTTTAAATATTTTTGGGCCAACGAAAATTTACAAATTATACGTTAATATATTAATAACTAAATAATAATAATTCATTGAAAAATGAAAAATTAACTTAAGCTTACAAACTATAACAAAAGTAAAAAAATTATTCTGATCGTTTCCTCTTTGTGGCTCGCTCTTTAGCGTGGACAAAAAAATTTTGAAGTACAGAATTCATGTCCTTGTCTGTGCAATTGTATTTGGTGTGGCAGATGTCTAAGAGAAAAATATATTTGTTTAATATCTCAATAATACATAAATTTACTTACTTTAAAAATGGGTACGAGGAAGCATTTTTCCGCACTTGGCTTTACGCGGGTCCCCTTCTGCTATAAGCAGAAGCCAATTCGTCTGAAAAGACCTTGCGAATGGCAGCTCTTATAAATGGTGTAGCTCCATCTCCACCTGTTTTTCCAATAAATTGTTTCTGAAAGAATTTTGTAAAATTTATAAATAAATGGAAATGTGATCCTGTAAATAATTATTTTACTTACAAATTGATTCAGTTTTGCATCGTCTTTCTGGACCTCCTCATCAAAATTTGCAATTTCCTTTACACTGGTGAAAGGAAATCGTTGATGATTCAGTAAATCGTTACACTCAATTTGTCCAATATTGCTGTGGAGCTTTCTATTTTCCAGTTTGACTGAAATAACCTCTTCTGTCAATTTGGTAATAGACCGCTTCAGCTCATCCTGATTTTGCTTTAGTTCCGAAACTTCAGTCCTCAACAGACGTTTTTCCTTTGTATCTCCAGTAAAAGATTGTACATTTTGTCTAGACTTGGTGCGTTTTGTGTACACCGCCCACAGGAGTAGTATCCACTATGCCGCTTTGATCCCAAAATATAGGATTTTGCCGGTGCATCCATCACAAAACAGCGCACAATAATTTTTTAAAAATTATTACAAAACACAACACCCTCTTGCGAAAGAATATTTATTTCAGAAATAAATTCTTGAAGAAATTCAATGGCGCAGTTCGGCTTTGAAGTTCCTTCATATACGCCTACAAGGAAAACGTAACTAGTGTCTACAACACTGGCCAGTATTGGCCAAACTTGCTTGGAGCTACTTTTAAATAAAGAAAGGCCGTCAATACCAAAGTCTAAAACTAAATTCGGCAAATTCCAATCCTTTATTGTGAAAATGTGTCAATCCGCTTTTTACTCCATAGTGTACGTATTTACCCTCTCCAACTGTTCTCTCTGTTACAGAGCCAGGTTTTTTCAAAATCGTTCGCGCATCTTTTGCCACTGTAATGTTCGCGCAATAATGAGAACAGTGCATTGATGGCAGCAAAGCTAACTCCAAATTGGGAAGCCCATTTCGAAATTTTTTCGGATAAACTTTCTTCTTCACTTTCCCTATTACTATCGGAAGAACAGCTGTCACTTGTGGTGTTATTACATAAATAATTATCAATTATTGGCTCTACGTCGTTCTGCGTCACGTGCTGCGCTCTTTTCGTTGTACCCGATAATGCATTGTCTTTGACGAACAATAATTTGGCTTGTTTTTTTTCCAACCTTCTTATTTGTTGGACTGACATTATTATACCCGTACTCAAAAAGAGTTAAGGGGTATACTGTATTTGTGGTAAAAGTGGATGTGTGTAACGCAGAGAAGGAAAATTTTCCGACCCCATAAAGTATATATATTCTTGATCAGTATGAATAGCCGAGTCGATAGAGCCATGTCTGTCTGTCCGTCCGTCTGTCCGTCCGTCCGTCTGTCCGTCTGTCCGTCTTGATGAGCGCCTAGATCTCAGCGACTATAAGAGTTAGAGCAACCAAATTTTGTTTCGAGACTCATGTGATATCACACTGCTACAAGTGTATTTCAAAATTTCGCCCCGCCCCGTTCCGCCCTCACAAAGGACGAAAATCTGTGGCATCTACAATTTGGAAGATACGATAAAACTAAAAACACAGTATCGTAAGAAATGACCATATCTACCAGAGAGCCAAATCTGGTACAGATCGGATCATTATTATGACCAGAATGAAGAAATTAATTTTCAGTTGCTTCCCCCACCTCCTCTGGCGTTGCTGACGATATTCATTCTCTGTCTCGCTCGCACACACTCTGCCCTGTGCAATGCGCGAGCAACCCCTAGCAGAGGAGATGTAGAATCTAAATGGAAGATGTAGAATAGCTGTTCTACATGTATAATCTACATTTTAGATGTAGATGTAGTTAGCTGATGTAGCAAAAAAATGTAAAATTAAAATGTAATTAAATTAAACATTTTTTTAAATTTTAATTATAAGCTCACAAATTTATATATTGACTGAGTACGGGTATAAAAGTAGAGTCGCGACTAAAAGCGACTCACGTTCCTTCTCGTTTTCTTTTGTTTTCTTTGGTTTTATGAATTTATGAATATTTATTAATTTAATTTTAGTTAATTTTTCAACTCACTTCACTGCACTCAACTGATAAAGTGAAACCAAAGAACAAAAAGGCATAGCTTTAGAGCAAGAGCTTAAAGTTTTCACACAGAATTACCGGTTGAAAAAGATGAACGAGATAAGAGATACCGATTTGCAACGACTTGTACAAAGCAAAACGCTAACAATCACATTTCAATTACCTGGATGATCGATTTTGGATTGCTTTACATTTAAATCATTTCAATGACTCGAAAAAGACTTCTCAAGACGATCAATTTTCGATCTCTGTACGTTTTGTTAGTGGTATTCCAAAGAATCGCATTTTAAGCATATGCGCGAGTCATTTTCGAGTCTCCTTTTGATCACCAATCCCTTTTTAATCAGTGAGGTGACTCGAAAAAGACTCGTCAAGGTGATTGTTGAGCTAGCGAGCTTTTTCCCTAGCTGCTTTCTTTATTTTGTAAATAAGAAGTCGATGGTCTTAGTTAAGTATATTTAGTTTATTAGTTGCGCGGTATAGGGGCCGGCAACGATCAATAATGCCTTTGTAGATAGAACGCGATTCGTATGTCCGTATGTAAGACCGAATATATGCTGTTATGTATTATACAAGGTGCGAAGGTATGTTCTTGCAGGTTCAGGACCAGATCAAGACGAAAGAACGTGAGTGCGATAATGATGACGATCAATTTAAGACTAAAAGAGGGCAGACGGACCGAATTGCCCTTATGAAAGCGAGAGATAGAACGAAAGAAGCGATAGAAGCTCGGGCTGCTGCTGAGCCGAGTACGAGCGATAGATAGACAGAGAGAGAGTGCGAGAGAATAGCATAGGTGCAGCAGCTGCATTAGCATAACGAAAAAGGCGATATAAAGAGGCGAAAGAACGGCCGCTGCCGTGTGTAAGCATAAGCGGTTAACAATATGTATGTACAGTGGGCAGTGCAAAATAATGAACAATAATTAGATTTACGTTAGGCTGCACCACTATGATTGAGCTGATGATGTTTGTAGAATATATAGGGGAATATAAGGCTGAGAAACCAAACAGTGATTTATCTAAAAACGCTCTTCCAATTGCTTGCTCATTCGCAGATCTCAGCTCGTTGCATTCGGACGTGCGCGCTTGAAAAGTTATTTTTGCAAGTGACCAACACAACCTCTTATCTCTTGATCTCTTTGTGCTTTTCTTGCACAATTTTTAGCCACTGCTTGCGGTGGCGGCAAATTATTGCGGTACTTTACCTAAGATAAGCCAGACTTAAACGGTGCTTAGTTTGCCCCTCGCCCTGCGCTCCGCGCAAGCGAGAGGTTGGTTCCGTTAATTCTTATCTTTTGATCAGTAAAAGTGGACGACAATTGCATTATTTGACTCTAAATAATAACAATTGAAGCTATGGACTATAACTCATCGAATCAGTCGCTACCTAGTAATAGGCAAGCTGTACTGGAGGAGATGAGAAAAGCAGCTGGAGTAAGTCCTGAAACTCTACGCTCTCAAATCCGCGGTAGCGTAGCATTCATTTCTGCGGAAAACTACAGCTTATTACCAAATTCGGTGATAACTGTCCCGACTGTAACAACAAGCACTGATACCAGCGTTACGTGCACTATCTCTATGTCGCAAGCAAGTATGACATCTACATCTACGTATACTGTAGCGGAAACTGTGGGGCCTAACACTTCCTCGACTACGTCACTTGACAACACATTGGGCGAATTCTTGTCAGCAGCAACTCGTAAGACGAAGTGCTCGTTTCAAGCCCGTGGCCTGCCTGCTAGTAAAAAACATAAAGGAGTTAAAAACACATCTAAATCTATACAGAAAGCTAAGACGAAGCCCGCTGAGCTGCTCAAGGAAGTAGCCAAAGACACGGCATCCACCTCGATTGCAGCAGCACTGAGTAAAAACTGTTTTGCAGCTCTGGACGAAGAAGCGGACAACATGATGGATCAAGGATTGTCAGAAAGCGGTTCTGACGACGAAGATGAAGCTCGTGTTGTTGGCAATGGGAACAAACAATCCTCAAAATCGCTCTCAAAGCCTCCAGAAATATGTGTACCACAAGTCGACAATCCCTTAGGCATGGAACAAGCACTAGACTCGTGCGTGGGTGCCAACAACTATAGCATTCACACATCTAAGTTCGGTGTATCACGGATATACACCGCAAACTCTGACGCTTTCCGAGCAGTTGTAAGACATTTGACAAAACTTAACTGTCAATTCTGGCACCATCAACTTAGGGAGGAAAAGCCTTGCAGGTTGTCGTCAAGGGCGTTCATGCCAACGTCCCCAAACCACAAATTGCGCAAGCTTTTACTGACCAGGGTTTCGAAACTCTCAATATATATTGCCCAAGAAAGGCAGATTGGCGTAACGTTCAGGTCAACGAGACAGACGATGAAGCGACGATCAACTACAAGACTAGGCAAAATCAATTTTTTGTCAATCTAAAACAGGGACCCAATGTGTCTAATGCTTTGAAAATTACACAACTCGGCAGATACAGAGTTTCAGTGGAGCGTGCTCCGCGCAGAAAAGAAGTTCTACAATGTCTGAGATGCCACATCTTCGGTCATTCCAAAAATTATTGTCTCCAGGACCCAATCTGTGGCAAATGCGCTGGCTCTCATATGACTGGTTCTCTGCTTTGCACGAGTGAAAATTTCCTGTGCGTCAACTGCGGTGGTGATCACGCATCGACCGACAAAGACTGCCCTGTCAGAATTGAGAAAAGTAAAAAACTGAAACCGATCCCAAGACTTCCTGCTACTGGCAACACTGCCAGGCCAAAATATAACCAAGGCCCATCACGTGGCTTTATCCCGGCTGAGACTGTCAGATGCAGTATGTCTTACGCCGACGTTGCTCCGCCCAACAAGGCCGTGTCTGGTCCAAATGCTGACAAGCATCTTCACCGAGAATCAAACTCACTTCCTGACAGGAAATTGGATGCGCTGGAGAGCTCCATACGGGATCTCAACTCCAGAATGGACCAATTATTCAAGTTGGTTCAGGAGACTATGGAGGCTAACAAGGCCTTCCGAGAATTGGTCCAGGTTCTCATTTCAAGTATCCAAAAATGATGCAACCGATCATTAAAATCGGATTGTGGAACGCACGGGGACTAGTTAGGGGCTCTGGAGAGCTCCGGCTGTTTCTCAGTGCAAATAATATAGATGTAATGTTTGCCACAGAGACACACATGAAAGAGGGACAGCGTGTCATCCTGCCAGGCTACTCCACCTACCATGCCTTCCATCCCAGCGGTAACAGCAAAGGTGGCGCCACAGTCATTGTGCGCTCCAGCATGTGCCACATTCCTCAGCCTCCCATCTCAGCAAACAACATACAGCTAGCAAGAGTGAACCTGCAGACATCGGAAGGGCCCGTTGCTCTAGCATCTTTGTATCTTCCTCCCAAAGAGCCTTGTACTAAAGCGGAATTTGAATCCCTGTTTGCCATGCTAGGTAACAAATTCATTGCAGGAGGTGACTACAACGCCAAACACTCATGGTGGGGCAACTCAACAAATTGCTCCAGAGGAAAAATATTGCAGGATGTCGTGGCGAATGATCGGTACCAAATTCTTGCAACGGGTGAGCCTACATTCTACTCATCCAACTCCCTAGTATCAACATTAGCAGGCTTAATGTGAAAACTTTTCATGAGCTCTCTTCGGATCACACACCACTTATAGCTGATTTACACGCCACTCCGATAAGCAAGTCAAAGCGCTCTTGTATACTAGCACGCGGTTCTGATACAGAAATTTTCAGGGCCCATCTAGAGCAGCTGATTGATCTAAATATGGAAATTCAAGACGCAGATGATATTGATAACGCAATTGATATTTTTATGAGCAAGCTGAAAGATGCTGCAACAAGAGCTGCTCCTAGGCATCAACAAAATCTGCATGGAGATAGATCGCCTCAGCTTCCTGCTATAATCGTCGAGCTCCTGCGTCTCAAGCGTAAAGTAAGAAAGGAGTGTGCAAGAACAGGAGATGCCCGAATCCAACAGATTCACAACAGGCTGCCTAATCGTCTTCACAAAGTTCTGGCCCGCAGGAAAAGAATTCAAATTGATAACATGTTGGAAAACTTGGGTACTGATGTCTCTACTAATTACTCTCTGTGGAAAATTACTAAGAGATATAAGGCATTGGCAACGCCGAAATCGGCTTTAAGAGACCCTTCAGGGAGCTGGTGCCGTACTAGTCTTGATAAATCGGAAGTATTTGCAAACAATCTTGAGCAACGATTCAGGCCGCATGACTTTGCACCTGAGAGTCACTGCAGGATAGTTGCGGAGGCATTGGAAACACCGTTTCAAATGGCTTTGCCCTCAGATACTGTAACACTGGACGAAGTGAAGCAATTGGTGTCAAAGCTAAAACCCAATAAGGCCCCTGGCGAAGACTTACTTGATAACAGAACCATAAGACTCCTACCAGATCAAGCATTGCTGTTTTTGGTGCTTATTTTCAACAGCGTCCTAAGTGTGGGATACTTCCCGAGAGCCTGGAAGTCGGCCAACATTATTATGATCCTCAAGCCTGGAAAACAACCAACTGATGTGGACTCTTATAGGCCGATCAGCCTGCTTCCTTCACTGAGCAAAATAATGGAGAGGTTGATCCTAAACAGAATGCTGGATCTCGAGACAGTTACCCTTGCGATCCCTAAATTTCAATTTGGATTTCGTAAGCAGCATGGCACTCCAGAACAGCTGCATAGAGTTGTTAACTTTGCGTTAGAGGCCATGGAGAAGAAAGAGTATGCGGTCGCTGTCTTCCTGGACATACAGCAAGCTTTCGACAGGGTGTGGCACCCTGGACTTCTTTACAAAGCCAAGAGCCTTTTAACCCCTCAGCTGTTCCAGGTTATAAAGAGCTTCTTAGAAGGGCGCACTTTCCGAGTGACTGACGATGGGTGCAAGTCCTCCATTAAATCTATCGAAGCTGGCGTTGCACAGGGCAGTGTTCTAGGCCCCACATTGTACTCGATATTTTCTGCGGATATACCAACCCATATGGCAATCAACTCAGTTGATAAAAGTGATACGCTAATAGCGACCTACGCCGACGACACTGCGGTGCTCACAAAAAGCAGTTGCATCCTTCTAGACAAAAGTGCACTGCAGGAGTTTTTGGACGCATTTCAGGAATGGGCATCGAAATGGAATGTATGCATAAACGCTGGTAAATGTGCAAATGTGACATTCACAAATCGAGTGCAGAACTACCCAGTCGTATCACTTAATGGAAGAGTACTGGAGCATTCATCTGCGTACAGGTACTTAGGTGTCATCCTAGACAGAAGCCTTACCTTTGAAAGACATGTCACGTCACTGCAGCACTCATATAGAGCCGAATTAAAGAGGATGTCCTGGTTACTCTCCGCCAAAAACAAATTGTCGCTGGAGAACAAGGTCAAAATTTATAAGTGCATTTTAGCTCCCAGCCTTTTCTATGCCATACAGGTGTACGGTATTACCGCCAAATCGCACCTGAATAAGATCCGTGTGCTACAAGCTAAGACTCTGAGGATGATCTCTGGGTCTCCATGGTACCTAAGGACAAGTAATATTGAGCGCGACCTCAAGGTGCCCAAAATAGGAGACAGAATCCAAGCGATTGCCCAAAAATATACGGAGAGGCTAGGAGCTCATCCAAACTGTTTAGCTAGATGCCTAACTACTGCCTGTCACCGTAGAAGAGTAAGGAGGAGACTTAAACGCCATCACCCTCAAGACCTCCTGAACCGGGTCTTAACATAAATTTAAACGATCTCCCAGTATCACTTAACCCTTCACATTATAAGTTTTCTTTAATTCATTGTTATGTACTATCATAAATTATTTTGTTATTTTTAGTTTTATTTCTGATTAGTTTAATTTGCCTTGTAAGGTAGCAGTACATTATCTTTTGCTAAATAAATTTCATTATTATTAAAAAAAAAAAAAATTGCTTGCTGGGTTGGTACACCACGGGAAACTTTGTTTTTGAAAATGTAGGTAGCGTTGTATTGCTGTGTGTGTGTGTTTCAGGTGTATGTGCTCCAAAATGCAGATTTCGCGCGAAAACTTAGTTTTTTTTTATTGTTTATTTTTAAAGGTTCAACTATGTGAAGTTAAACTACTGATACGAAAAACATTGACTATGGCTATTACCCTGACCCGATGGGACTGATTTATTGGCCCAAGCGGCCGCTATGGTCCAACTCACAGCTAAGTTGTGGTCAGGGTATAACCGATATTGTATAAAGTTAAGAATAACTTAAAATTAAATTATTCGTTAACAAGGATTTGAGCTTAATAGTACTAGTGTCAAAGGAAAACAGATGAAAATGAGTATTATAGTTACGGCAAAGGCTACGAAAAGATTCATGGTCAGAGTAATTAGAGAGACAGAGTTGTAGATGGAGAGGAAAGTAATGCCTAGTCGGGCGGGACGGAACAGCAATACTAATAAGGCTTGTGAGGGCAATGGAATCGACCTCACCAGAGAGTAGTTTGTGGAGAAAAATAACTCCATGGCAAATCCGTCTACTTTCGAGAGAATGTATATCGATGAGACGCAGCCTGCTCTCAAAAGAGGGAAAATGTCTAGAAGGATCCCAATTAAGTCCACGAAGTGTAAAATATGTTTTTGAACGGACTCGAGCATGTTCTTATATTTTTGGTACTGAGGAGACCAAACGCAGGAACCATATTCTAAAATTGGCCGGACAAGAGAAACATAAATAAGTTTAGTAGTGTAAGGGTCAGTGAATTCCTTAGACCATCTTTTAATGAAACAAAGGACTTCCTGGCTTTACAAATTAGGTACAAAGACAATGTCCAGGTCAGTAACTTTTAACAGGCGTTGTAAGGAAATGTTACGGATAGTATAGTCAAAAAGGTAAGACTTGCTGCGATAAAATTTCATGATGTTACATTTAGAAATGTTAAGCGGAAGAGTGTTTAGCAAGCACCAATTATTTTGGGCGCCCAAATCGGTCTGGAGGAATAACGGGGATACGGGATCACTGTAGGAAAAACATAGCTTCACATCAACAGCATACATGATGACTCAAGAATGAGTTAGAACTTGAGGAAGATCAATTATAAATAAATTAAACAACAGGGGACCAAGATGGCTTCCTTGAGGTACTCCAGACGACACATACATCGGATTCGACAGAGACGAATTAAAGCGGACACGCTGAGTACGGTTGCTTAGGTAGGCACTAATCCAGAGAATAAGTTATTAGGAAACCCGAGGAGTGATAGTTTGTGGATGAGGAGAATATGACTGAGTCGAAAGCTTTACTAATATACACTACATCAGTTTGGCACTGCTTAGCAAAGCCCGCAGTTACGAAGGATGAGAACTCAAGTAGGTTAGAAGATATTGATCGTCGTTTTACAAATCCGTGCTGAGAATCGGAAAACAAGGAGCAACAAAAGAGCTGGGAAGTAATCATTTTTACGAAAAGTTTGAGAATAGCCGATACGATGGAAATTGCCCGGTAATTAGAAACATCAGATTTAGACCCCTTTTTATGGATTGGGACGATAGTACGATTCCTTCCAGGCCGAGGGAAAATCACCTAGCGCCAGAGACAAGTTATACAGTTTTAAGAGGGGCAAACAAAGAGAATCTGCACAAAGTTTAAGGACAGCACTGGGAACCAAGTCTGGGCCAGTAGAAAACGAAGACTTACAGGATTTTAAACTAGCTAAAAGGGCATTATAATCGATGAAGGGGGGATAGATACAGTTGGAGCTACTAAGGGGAATAGGATATGGGTTATCGGTAGATGAGGCAATGATAAATGAATGTTTACTAGTAGGAATTAGGTAGCAAAGTTGAAAAAAATAAGCAAATAGGTTAGAAATGTCGCAATCATTATCCGCGTACCTGCTATTATAGGAAAAAGAAGAAGGAAGTTAGGAGGATATAAAATTGTTTGGGATCGCGTTTAAAGTTCATTTTGCATTTTGTCAAGTAATTATTATAGCGTGATGTATTAAATAAAGAAAATTTTGATTTTGCAACGGAATACCTAGAGAAATCAGATTGCGAACCAGATTGTTTAGATTTTTTGTACAGACGAGATTTTATATTACGTAGGTTAATTAACCGAGGAGTAAACCAAATTGGGCCAGATAGATTTCTGGATGGTGAAACTAAAGGGACTAAAGAATTGAAGATGGAGAAAGTAGTTGAATAGAATGCTTTAGTGGCAGATTCAATCTCTTTAAAGTCGTCAAGGAATGACCATTCAATCTGAGAAACTGCCATATTCAAGCTGATGAAATCGGCCTTCCTAAAACAGTAGATAGAAGATGGCTTAAATGGCGATTTGATAGGACCAAGGGAAGGCAACTGAACGAGAATATCTAGTGTGGGATGGTAAGGGTCCTCAGGGAAGTATAAAGGAGATCCTCTGCAGCTCAGAGTACTCGATGTGTCCGTTGTAAAAACTAGGTCTAAAAACCTGCCCATATTGTTGCGTTTTGCATTTACCTGACCCAACGATGAATCGGACAGAGAATCAACGAAATCATGCTGAATAGATGGAAACATCAGGTTAGAGTCTGTAGAAGGAGACCAGGAAATATTTGGTAGGTTGAAATCCCCTAGGACAATAAGACGATCAGAATCATTTAGTTGGGACGAAACAGATTGGAGATATGAAACGTGAAGCATATACGTAGAAAATTCGGAGGACGGAGGAATGTAAGAGCAGGATATGAAAATATTAGAAGAGGTCATGCGAAGTTTAACAACAATTATTTCAATGCTGTTTTCCCTTTGGACGAAAAAGAGTTCAGACGATATGTCCGAGCGAACGGCCACAAGGACACCGCCGCCACGAGTAGGACGATCCAACCTATATATATTATATTTGCCGACTAGAATCTCGGAATTATAAATTGAGGAGTTCAGCCAGGTCTCTGAAAAAGCGATCACATCCGACTCGAAAGAAGCACTATCGGTGTACAACCTGTTTAGCTTGCTACACAAGCCACGAACATTCTGATATGATATCTTTAGAGCCAGGGGAGTATTTAGTTTTTTGATGGTAACGCGGCCAGGGATGGTGTGGGATGGACTGAACTTGAAGCGGACGATGATGGCGTAGGGAGGACACCGATTCGAGGTTCAGGGTTATGGGAGCGATTAGAAAACATGTGACAAATTGTATGTTCCGGCCAGAAGGAGGGGTCGAGAATACTATTGACATGCTTATCAGGTACAAGAATTTTGAAGGAGGAAATGTTACGTTTGACTTTAAAATTAAATTTAGTAACTACCAGACCAGAAGAATTGTCGATATTAAGTTTAGAATAGATAAAGTCTCTAACCAGAACTTCGTAGCCGATGCAGAGTCGAGAGACGAAAATAGGTTTGAGTGGAGCGACAGCAGTTAGAGTAGTTAAAGGGGTGATAGGATTTTTAGGTAGCAAAGGAGATTCAATCCGAGGAGCTGGATCCGAAAACAATGAGCCATTTTCGGGGATGACGATGGAAGCCGTGTTAGACGGAACTTCCACATCCATACTGACAGCAGCGTCGGCGGCTTGGAGTGCGGGTCCAAAAGCGCAGCCGACGGGATCGTAGACTTCCAGTCTGACATCGCAGTCAGGCCCGGGCACAGGAGAGGCGGTGGGTGATGAAGTAGGTGAAGTAGCTGCCTCAGTAACTGGGAGTGAGGGTGTCCCAGGAACTGCAAGATAAACATTTGTATTACCAGAGGGCAGACAGTTGTTACTCTTCTTCTTTCGGTGACTCAGATAACATTTTAAAATTTTTAAAGTGAGACTCCATAGAGACAAACTTATCCTGAAGGGCACGAAACCCAGCGTTGACGGCCGCGAATTCATTATGGGTTTGTCTCATAAAGACCCGCATTTCGCCTTCAATCGGCCTGCAGTCCCAACAAGTCCAGTTGAGGCCACAACGAGACTTTATCAAGTCGCCAACGCGTCCACCAGTAGGACCGAAGTCAGCGCACGTAGTATGTGCCATGTTTTCACATAGCCAGCAGTATGTGAACACTTGCCGTTGAGCTGCAGAGCGGCACCTTTTAGCACAGCATGTACTCATAACGAAAAAAGGCACTGTTTATTATTATAGAAACACTGAGAGACGAGATAAAGAACAGAGCGTAAGTCAGGTACAGAGAGGCTGCAAATGCAAAGCGTCAAAGGTGGAAGAGAGAAGAGGCGAAGTGTGAAAAGCGAAGCAAACGTGCAAATTGAGAGAGGCTCAGAAAGAGTGCGACGTCCAAAGCCTGGGTCAACAACAACACAGGTGTGAATACGAAAGCACGGAGACAGAGAGAGAGCACAAATTGGCTTTATTTACGAAATAAACTCTCAAAATCGCGTTTGCAGATTGAGCACAGATAGTGGACAGATAGAATAGTCAGTTAACAACACAGGAGACACTAATAAAACACAATTACTTTCCTTTAAGCACAGAAAATAATAATTGTTAAGAGGAGCGAAGTTAAACACGACCATCAGCCACGAAAGATATCGATATCAATTTTATTGAGTTATATCTGTATGTAGATTTAAATATGTAGTACATATGTATGTATATTTTTTTTCGTGCACCGTTTTGTAACCCCAATTGATTTATATTAAAATACGTATTTTAATATATCAAGCAGTTTTCTCCCATAGTATGAGGTATTCATATTGAAAATATTTGATTTCAGAATTCAACAAGGTGCGAGGATCAGCTCGAAAGCAAACCTGATGACCAGCTTGTCATTGAAAAATCGTTTATGTCTGTGCAGGAATCTTATAAAGGTAAATGCCTTTTTTTCATTTTTAATTTTTTTTATATTGAAGTTTTTTGGTTATAATTTCAGAAGACGGCTATAGAATGGAACTTATAACCAATGCGATTCATTTTTGTATGTGAAGGACAACTTGCCTGTCCGCGCTGTAGAAAAGGAAGATTTTGAATATTTGATGAACGTAATTCAACCTAAACATAAAATGCCTACCCGGTCCAAGGCAAGTGTTTAAAAAGTGTTTTTTTTTGGCCAATTTCAACTGTATAATAGTTATCACATAAATAAATAACAATTCATCGCATTTAATTACATCTTCTTTTCAGATAACATATTTGATGGAACAAAATTATACACATCGCAATAGGTATTGAAAGACAGTTTTAAAGAGGTCAATGACTTTGCATTCACCTGCGATAGTATACCATTATCAAATTAACCAATCGTTCTCACCATAACGGCAAATTTAATCAGAAATGAACGTCTACAACGATTTTCTTTCAAGCTGTTAGGATGGACCAGGTTTGTTTTTTTATTTATTTGCTTTTATTTTTATAGCCGTACTCAAAGAGTTGTATTTCTATTTCTATTCAAATTTTAACCATAAGCCCACAAATTTATATACTGACTGAGTACGGATAAATTAATAGAGTCGCGTCCCTTCTCGTTTTTTAAAGATTTATTCAATTTTTTGTCCTATATATCCTATATATATAATTTTAAACAGTAATTCCCTATTTAATTCAGTCACATACAGCCGGATATATTTGCAACTTATTGAAAACGCTTGTGACGAGTTCGGCATAGAAGGTCTAAAGAAGATCTTACTATTGATAATGGCAAAAACATTGATTCGTTTTCGAACTTGCTGAGCAAATTAGCGTATCGTCAAATATTTTAAGCAATGTCTCTCATCCATGGTCGAATTGCGAAAACTGCAAGCGGATGAAGAGTGCCAGAAGGTCGAATAAGGACATTGATACAACATGTTGATACTCGAAGGAACTCATGCTTAGACATGTTAATATCTATCTTAGACCTATCAAATAAGGCTGCCATCGTATTGATAAACCGATCCAGTTCGGTTAAGGCCCTACCCGAAATGGTATCCATGAATGATCTAAAAACTTGCCGAGATTTCTGCAATTTATTCAAGCCTTTCAAAGATGCAACTGAAAAATAAGTGGAGAAAACTACCTTACCGTCAGTTTGGTAATTACTCTGATTTCTATTCTTATGAAAAAATTAAAAAATGCGAAAGTGAATCGGATGATGGTTTAGCTACAAAGGAAGCACTGTTGAAAATTTCGGAATCTCGCTTTTATTTACTAAATATGAATAAAACTCTTGTGAAGTCAACTTTATTGGATCCTCGATCTAAAAAGTTATACATACATTCAATCGCCAATGTGCGTAGTGGATGCTACCCAAGGCATTATTTTAGATTTGAAAAGCCATGAAGAAAATGTACGTAACTTAAATACAATGTTGTATTTTATTTTATATTTTGATTAAGATTGTACAGACATATTTTCCTAAGAATGTATTAGCTATTCAAAAATATAATATTAATGAAGATTACTAATTAATTGTTGCATAAATTCTTTCAGAACTCATTTTTTTATTTATTTATTTATTTCAATTAACAATTATCTGCTAACTATGAACTATAATATAAATATACAAACTGAAGAAAATTATAACATAGGCAGAAAAGAAAGGTTTTACAAATTTTCTAGGTCTAGGTGATGGTAAAGGTTACGTATAATTATATCTAGGGATATTTCGGGGGATATGGTAATATAGTAGGTATTATAATTATTACAAAGAACACGGAAAGGTTCATGCTGGGCGAAGTTGGATCTGCAGAAGGGTAAACGGATAGGCAAGAAAGTCCGGGTTGGTCTGAAAGGAACTGTAAAATCGATCTGTCCCAACAGAGTTTGGGAGTCCACAAGACCGAGAATGAGCTTGTGAATGAATAAGACTCCATTGCAAATTCTGCGATGGTGTAAGGAGGGTAGGTCGATTAATTCTAGTCTAGATCGGTATGGAGGTAACCGTCTGCCAGAGTCCCAGTTTAGATTCCTAAGGGCAAAAATTAAAAATTGTTTTTGAACGGATTCAATTTGAATTTGTTTCTCTTTGTATTGAGGACTCCAAACACAAGAGCAATACTCCAATATTGGGCGTACTAATGAGACGTAAAGTGATTTAGTTATATACGGGTCGTCAAACTCTTTTGACCAACGCTTAATGAACGCTAAAACTCCCCTGGCTTTGTTCACCGTTACAGCAATATGGCTGTTAAAGCATAGCTTATGATCAAACAGGACTCCTAGGTCATTTGATGCGCAAATTCGATCCAGAGTATGATGTCCTAGAGAGTAGGAGACCAAATGTGGAGCACGGCGGTGAAACGTCATAAGTTTGCACTTAGAATAGTTTAAAAACAGTAGGTTAGATGAACACCACTTGTTTAATTCGTCAAGGTCGAGTTGAAGGCGAGTGTGCAAGTACCACTCGGAATACGAAAAACAAATTTTGACGTCATCAGCATACATTAATATAACTGAGTGCAGAATAACTTGAGGTAGGTCATTCACAAACAGATTGAACAGCAGCGGACCTAAATGACTTCCTTGAGGAACACCTGATGTAACATTAACGACATTCGACAACACATTAGTAAACAAAACACGTTGTGTGCGGTTAGACAGATATGACGAGATCCAGTTTAGGAGATTAGTGGAAAAACCAATTAAAGAAAGCTTGTGAATTAGCAGAGAATGGTTAACAGAGTCAAAGGCCTTGCTAAAATCCGTAAAAATTACGTCAGTTTGCAGTGAGCTTTGGAATCCTCGGTTGATTGCGGAAGAGAATTCGAGAAGGTTTGTCGACGTTGATCGATGTTTAAAAAAACCGTGTTGCGAAGGAGATATCAGACTACTACATAGGTGTTGTAGTTGCCTGGTAACAAGGAACTCAAGCAGCTTCGGAATGGCGGAAAGCTTTGCAATACCTCGGTAGTTCTCAATGTGAGATCTTGAACCCTTTTTGTGAAGCGGAATGATGTAGGATTCATTCCAAATTACTGGAAGACGAGCCCGTTCTAATGATAGGTTGAATAGATAGGTCAAGGGTTTGTATAAGGACTTCGCACAGTGTTTTAAAACGCAACTTGGTACCTTGTCTGGACCCGCAGAGAATGATATGTCAATAGTTGACAAACCATGTAGAACATCACTTTCCTCAAAGAAAGGTAGAAAAATGCTGCTGGCATGAGCAATGTGGTTGCGTGGTAGATATGTGACGAGTAAGTTGATTGGAAGAAAGTGGCAAATAGATTTGCAATACCAGCAGCAGAGGATTCTGATTTATTTTGATAATGAAGGGATGGAGGAAATGCATTGGACTTACGTTTAGAATTTACGAACGAATAGAATTTTTTGGGATCACTACGAAAATTTTGTCTACATCGGGAAAGGTATTGATTATAACAAAGACTATTAACAGTAAGGAATTGGGAACGAGCGGAGGAATATTGGGCAAAGACAGACATAGATCCAGTATTCTGGTATTTTTATAGAGTCTAGCTTTCCTATTCTTTAAATAGGACAAATTCTTGGAGAACCAGGGAGGTTTTGACGAAACAGATTTACAGGAAATTACAGGAACATATATATCAAGGGCGTCGTTAATGGTGTCATAGAACGAATTGACTGTTTCTTCAATGTTCGGTAACACATGTAGAAACGTCCAGTCTACTTGCGAGAGGTGGAGACTTAGCTCAACAAAATTTGTTTTCCGAAAACACTTAATGCTGCTAGGTGCCATGGGACTAGTAGCGCAACTGTATCGGACACACTCGAGGGATATAGATAAAGTTGGATGGTAGGGATCTTCAGGAAGTGATACTGGACTTACTCTGGAGACCGTAGCAAGAGCAGCATCACACACAAACGTAAGGTCTAAGAGTCTGTCCCTACTATTTCTAATGGAATTAATTTGGACAAGGGAGACATCAGTGAGCCCATCTATAAAATCGTTGTGGTAATTTGGTAGCAAAAGGTTAGACTCATCACTAGGCAGCCAGGAAAGAAGTGGTAAGTTAAAATCACCCATGACAATAATTTGGTCGTTGCAACCTAAAGAAGACGTAATTAGACCTACCTACCATTGGAGATCGTAGAAGAAGATGTCAATGAAAGCTTCCTTGAATCACATAATCGCTCGATTTCAATCCAAAAACCGCTGGAAAACCAGGCTCAAAGGAATTGTCAGTATTCTTTAGCTTGCCGCTTACCAAAGCGGTCCCTTGACATTTTGTTTATCCCAAAAAGAAACCTTTCCAAATCTTTTTAAGGTAGCACTCAGGCACTTGGTTACACCAGGTAGCTCAGTGCCATCAGAGAGGCTGGCCTCAGCAATTAAGTGCATTGTCTGTGATACTAGCAGTCGCATGACTGACAACCATATAAAAGAAAGAATATTTTTAAAATCCTTAAACAAAGAATTTTGGATGCTTCCTTGAACATGTTTTAGTTTATTAGAATTTAATACCTATGTATATGAAAACGAAGAAATATAAATAAGATATGGGATATGAAAAATTGTTGTCGTTTCTGTATGGGAATTCAATTTCAGGATTGCTGTATGTTGAAAAACAAAAAGATCAAAAATATCGAATATATCGATATTTTTTTGGTAATATATTTCATATCGTTTTGATATTTTTTTAAAAAGAATATATCACTGATATGATATTTTTTAAATATTTGACTACCCTAGCAACACTGGAAACTGAGCTTCTAATGGCGGATTGACGTTTATCGGTGAAGGCTGACAACTTGGAGTTGAAAATAAATCCCTTGGTTTTAGGTGAGAGGCAAGTGTTCCACGAGGTAAGACCAGCAACAGGTTAGAAACTCTTCATTGAGAGCATTGAATTGTTTCCGCACATCTTGGAAACCGTTCCTGGCTTGCCTCATGAAGGTGCGCATTTCCGCCTCAATCTTTCGGCAGGCCAAACATGACCAGGAAAGACCCGTACGTTTGGATATTAGGTCATTAAGACGGTCAAAATTACCGCCTCCAGCACATTTTATATGAGCGAAATTATCGCAAAGCTCGCAGCTGAGGTAAGATTCGCCAGTAGTGGTGCCACCAAATTCGCATTTCTTTGCACTGCAAACAATAGCTATTTTTAACAGCAGTTAAATCACTGTGCTACGAAGAAAAACGCAACGTGGGATCGCAAGCGATATAAGAGAGCAGGCAGAAGAGCTAAACAGTCGGCACAAATTTGGATCAATTATGATGAGTTTAGAGATTTACACGATTCATTGTAATTTATACTGAGTTTAATTGGCAAAAAGGCAGAGAATGCAGGAGCGAGGTGAAAACAGCCGGTCTTAAGCAAGAGCTGACATGAATTAACATAGTTAAACATAAAATTTAGGATTACAATAGGCCATAAGAGTAGGAACCAATGACTGAAACTTTAAATGAATATATATATAGTACTAGCAGACCAGCACGCTTCGCTGCTTACACTCACTCCACTAAAACTTAAATTAAAACTCAAAAGTTGAGTTGAATGTATTGAAATCCCACTTTAATATTTAGTATCCAATTCAATATCCAGCAAACAATAGCTTTCTCAGCTGTTCATTTCCCTGTATGATTTTTTCTCTGGCTAAGAAATGGGTAAAGACACAACCATGACCTAGCTACTTCTGTCTGTCATAACTGACTGGAGCGAACTGGCTGCAATGGCCAACGGAAGAAGGACTGGTTAAAGACAGTCATTTTGACCTCAAATCCGTCTCAGACATTTTTTCCCAGTCTCGGAAAGTTCCAAGAATTCATCAACTTGAAATCAAGTTGAACCATTCCATTCCATTTTTCCCCAGCCAAGTGATGACGATTTATTTCCGCCACTATAGCCTGCTGCTATTTCTGGCCAATTTCAGCTTGATGATGGTTGGGTGCCTATTGACTCCCATCTCGTTGATGCTTTTAAAACATTAGAATGTTACTCCATTCCCTCCCTCTACACTTCCCCTTATCACCAATTTATTCTTTGTTTGTCATTTAATGCAACAAACAATGATCAAATTATTTTTGTTAAAACCTTTAACTTTTATTCCTACACGTACAGATATTCTCCTTCATTTCTGTATTTTGTAGACACCATATTTGTCGTTGTCGTCGCCTTGAATCCCTTCGAACATCATTCAAATTGGTCAACATTGCAATCTAAATTCCAGATTGCGAACAATGATGACCATGACGACGACAAACGACGGCCACTCTACGGGAAGCATACATATGTATGCATGCTTTAGACCATGGGTCGGCAACCTGCGGCCCGCAAGATTCTCGCCGCAACGCACATGACGGACGATATTATACACAATCGAGTGAAAGGAAGCGAGAAAGCGAGCGAAGATATAGGGAAGGAGTAGCGATGGGGGAGCGGGGGGAAAGAGAAGGAAGGCAAGTACGCCACACGCACCTCGCATCATTCCGTTGTCGACCGCCAGTCACACTACTCGTTCGCTCGCGCTGCGCTAACTACCTACCCACGTCGCAAAGAGGTGGCAAAAGTCAATGCATTTTTTGAACGCTTTGGATTAATCCAATACACGAATTCGATAGAGTATTTTCCAAAGCTTTCAAAAATAAAGTTTAAAAATAATCGTACTTTTAGTTTAGGAGATATGAGCAATCAAAGTTGAAAATTATTTCCGTGTGCAACAATTTATTCCACTTTTAGTGACATACTGCATCTTTCAGGTAGAATAAAAATTGAACTGTGTGAGGTATCATTTTGTTTTTGGTATCATTTACTAGGTGTATTCATTTATATCAATATTCAATGAAAAACTGCTTTGTTGCACAGACAGTTCTAGAGAAAAACGTACTTTCCAAACCATCTAAATTTTTCTTTGTTTTTCAACTTTGACTTGAATTTAAAAAAACTACATTTTTGCTTTTCCGAAATATTTTGTATACGGGATCTTTGCATATTTCTTTACCTAAATCAAAAATCCATACGTGCGATTTTGGGTTTTGTGGCTTATACATCGATAACAGTGACGCTACCTCGCACGAAAAACGGCCAAAAATGGGCTGTCGCAGCTCAAGTTCCCATACAAAATCCAAATTTTGACGTTTTTCGTGCGAGGTAGCGTCACTGTTATCGATGTAAAGACACAAACCCTAAAGGTGCACGTATGGACTGATTTGAGTGAAAAATATGCAAAGATCCCGTATACAAAATATTTCGAAAAAGCAAAGATGTACTTTTTTAAATTCAGGTCAAAGTTGAAAAAAAAAAAAATCAGGTACTAATGTACTAATGAAACTATATACTCAGGTACACTCAATAATTTAACCATTTTTAAGTTTTCGCCATCTTAATTATGTTGTTAGCTATTAATCCATTTGAAGGTAGGTCTTTTTAACTTCGACCTACCTTTTTCAAAATTTTTTTTAGCATTGTGTATGCAGGATGGCCGTTATATTTGACCTGAATTTGACTAAGTTTTTTAACCTGCTTTTTATTTTGCCAAAGGGTTGTATATGCAAATGTATATATATTGCAGTCCTTTTTTGGATGATTCCTTAATTGAAGAGGAAAATTTGGAATATGGCGTTGCATGCCAGAATAAGATGTATGGAGTTTGTTTTAAAACTTGCATATACATTCCGCGAACGGAAGAATCTTTTGACGATAGCATGCCAGCCAAAGAGAAACATAAACAGAGGAAAAAAATGATTCAAGACGAATTCTTTTCGAAACTTGGACTAAGGGTCAACTGCCCCAAATATGGATACGGGAACACAAACAATGGAAACTCATCCCGGAAATTCTTTAAGGAACACGAAATTACAGCAAAAATAACTGGAGTGGATGAAGGCATTATCCAAAGAGTGGCTGTAATTTTCAATATTTTAAACTGCAATTACAAAATGAACACCCGCAAATTTGGCGAATATGCCTCGAAGACTGCAGAGTTGTTTATTTGAAAAGTATCCAGAAAAGAAGCTTACTCCAACGCTTCATAAAATTTTGGCACACGGTCAAATTTTAATAGAACATCAGAGGCTTCCAATTGGGAAGATGTCAGAGGAGGCCCACGAAGCGAGAAACAAGGATTACAAGAAATTCAGGTACATGAACACTTGTAAAATATCACGAACAAGGCAAAACCAGGATCTTTTCAACATGTTGGCAGCCTCTTCAGATCCATTTATTTCATCTATTAGACATGTGAAATCCAAAAATAATTAGAAAGTATTTATTCTTCAGAAATGTTAAGATTATTGGATATTCCTAACGATACATCGGAAATAGATGCATGTTTTATAGTAACCCAAAAATAAGAACAATTAAAAAATTTTTTTTCTTGTTTGTAAATTCTGTTTAAGCTATAAATTAAATGTAAAATAACTTTTAATAGTGTAATAGGCCATTAAAAATTCTTTATCGATTCGAAAACTTGGAATTTATCATTTTGCATAGGAAAATATGCACTGGTAACAAAGTTCAACTTTGGCTATTTATTGTAAAGCTTCTCGATATTGTAGCACCATGTACTTTTGAAGACAAAATTCTGAAAGTTTTTTCTTTTAAACGCAATTTATTTCATGAAGATAACTTGATTCGTTCGGAAGTTATTAAGTTAGCAAGCTAAAATGGCCAAAGGCCCCACTGTGCGTCGGCGTTTACATTCGCTGCAAGTTTAATGAAAAATACCTTTAAAGTTGTAACAGACAAAAGCGAATCAGCTGTTCGTGCCAGCTACAAAGTAGCAGAGATAATTGCAAAGCACTGTCGCCCATTTACCGACAGTGAACTTGTAAAATATTGTGTCTTAGCTATCGCGGGGGAAATATGCCGGAACAGAAAAATATTTTGAAAACGTTAGTCTCTCTGCTAGAACTTGCACCAGACGCACTGAAGACTTGGGTGCTAACTTGCGTGAACAACTTAAGGATAAAGCGCAGTATTTTACTTACTTCTCTCTTGCGATGGACGAAAGTACGGACGTGTCGGATACGGCACAATTCCTTATATTTGTACGAGGAATTTATTAAAGTTATTAAGTTATTAAAAATGGCAGTCTCGAAGGAACTACAAAGGAGAGTATTTATTTTACCACTTGGACCAAGCTCTGATTTCGTGTGGCTTGAGCTGGGATAAATTAACTAGCATCACCACGGACGGCGGAAGAAATATGAGCGGTCAAAACAAAGGTGTTGTCGGAAGAGTCAACAGCAAACTGCAAGAGTTTGGATCGGAAGTGCCATTTACATTTCACTGTATATTTTCCATCAAGAAGCATTGTGTTGCAAAGTTTTATCGTGGAAAGAAATAATGGATACCGTTGTACATATCTGCTATTAATTTTATACGAAACGAGAAGGAACGTGAGTCGCTTCTAGTCGTGACTCTACTTTTATACCCGTACTCAGTCAGTATATAAACTTGTGAGCTTATAATTGAAATTTTAAAAAAATTTTAAAATTTTACATTTTACATTTTTTACATATTCTACATCTACCATTTAGATTCTACATCTCCTCCGCTGGGGGTTGCTCGCGCATTGCACAGGGCAGAGTGTGTGCGAGCGAGACAGAGAATGAGTAGCGTCAGCAGCGCCAGAGGAGGTGGGGGAAGCAACGAAAATTAATTTCTTTATTCTGGCTATAATTATGATCGATCCGATTCAGATTTGGCAATCTGATAGATATGGTCATTCTCTACGATACTGCGTTTTTAGTTTTATCGTATCTTCAAAATTGTGGAAGCCACAGATTTTCGTCCTTTGTAGGGGGGAAGGGGGCGAGGCGAAATTTTGAAATACACGTAACAGTGTGATATCACATTAGTCTGAAACAAAATTTCGTTGCTCTAGCTTTTATAGTCTCTGAGATCCAGGCGCTCATCGGGACGGAAGACAGACAGACGGACAGACGGACAGACAGACATGGCTCTATCGACTCGGCTATTGATGCTGATCAAGAATATATATACTTTATGGGGTCGGAAAAATTTCTTCTCTGCGTTACACACATTCACTTTTTACCACAAATACAGTATACCCCTTAACTCTTTTTGAGTACGGGTATAAAAATGGGCTTACTCACCGCAAAAGTTTTTGGAAGATGTGGAAGCTGAATATGGTGACGGGATGTATTACTGTGAAGTAAGATGGCTAAGCTGAGGAGCAGGAAAGAAATTTTTAACTTTATGGAGATGAAAGGAAAGGCAATACACGAACTTTCCAACCACCAGTGGGTTGTAGATCTTGGGTTTTTAACTGATTTGACTGCCGAACTGAATATACTCAATACACGTTTACAGGGGAAAAATAAATTGATATGCAATATGTATTCAGATGTTAAATCCTTTGAAATCAAACAAACTTATTTATCAAGCATATCGATGAAAGGAAACTCGATCATTTTCCAAAATTGCAAGAAAGCAATAGAAGAAGCTGGAATAAATTTTGTTTGGCAAAATACTAAAATGAAAAGTGCATTAATTCAACTACGAAATGAGTTTGAAAACCGGTTTGCTGATTTAAAAAAGATCTCACGTAAGATGGAGATTTTCGAAAACCCCTTTGCAGTAGATATCGGTAATGTACCAAGCGATTTGAAAATCAACGTGATAGATTTGCAAAGTGATAACACACTTAAAATGGCTTTTAAGGAAAAAACTAACTTGGTGGATTTCTATTGGAGTTTGCCTTCTATGAAAAAAACACAAAACAAAAACGAGAAAGGCAGTCCCCAAATACCGACTAGGAGTAATCCCAAGCTGGAGAAGGAAGCGGCCCAAAGGCCTGTCCCGATCCGCTCAAATTCAGAAAAGACCTTCCCGGCGAAAGGCGCGGGTATGAGCCCGGGTGGGTTCCATCCCAAATCTAAGATGGGTGGCAAGTCCACTCCCAAAGCGGATACCATGGAAGGGCAGCTAAGCAATACTGCGGCTGCCCGACCTTCTGGTGAAGTTGCGTGTGATGGCTGGCCCATAACCAGTGCCGAAGCCAAAAAATACAGCTATGCCGAAAAGAGGAGTGCAAAATGCAAATACGGAAGCCAGCCCAACAGCTGACTGGCTGAAGAAGGTTGAGTGGGCCTCGACGGTGCTACCCAACTTCAGTGTGGATCCACCTAAGGTCGTTCTACATGGCTCACGAGGAAAGCGATCCTCCCAGTGACCTCGTTCGCTAGATAACCTGCGATAGCGAAAGGTCGGACACAGGCCTATTAATGGGCTGTGATGCCAACGTTCACCACACTCAGTGGGGAGCTCCGACACAAATGTAAGGGGTGAGTCACTTTTCAGCTTCATCCTAAACTCTAATCTAGTTATCTGCAATCGAGGTAACGACCTACCTTTATTATTAAAAACCGACAAGAGGTTATTGACCTCACCTTACTGTCTCAAAAACTTTCAGACGTAGTCACAGTTGGAGAGTCTAGAGGACCACTCCTTCTCCGATCCGGTATATCGAGACAGCTACTGAACTACTGCAGCACCCAGAAAAGCCAACTGGGATTTATATAGTGCAACCATGAGAAATTACTCCCCCCCATTCCACAAAAATGCGGACACTCCGGACGATTTAAATAGCCTGGTAGACAGCTTCACCGAAGCGTGTAAAAAGACATTCACGGCTGCATGCCCCTCAATTAGACCTAAAGGAAAAAGAAACCCCTTGGTGGTCAAAGGAAATAGATATTCTACGCAGAGACTGCAGGACCTCTTCAATAGAGCCAAAAGCGGCAGCGAGGAAGAACACTGGGCAAACTACAAAAGTAGTCTTGCCCTATACAAAAAGAAACTAGGAAAGCGAAGAGGGCCTCTTGGCAAAAATTCTGCTCCGACATTGAGGACACGTCGGAAGCCGCAAGGCTACGTAAGATCCTCTCAAAAACAACCCCATCGGTGGGATACCTCAAGAGAATGGATGGTACGTGGACGAACTCGAGCGAGGACTCCCTACATATCCTACTTGAGACCCATTTTCCGGGGTGTACTACCATCGAGCCGGCAGAACTCACAAGTGAAGACCCAGTAGCCTCGTTGGTGTACATCCTCTCGAGACGGAACATTAGCTGGGCGGTAAACAGCTTTAAGTCCTTCAAATCGCCTGGTCCCGACCAGGTCATTCCGGCACAATTACAGAAAGCCGGGAACATGGCCATAAACTGGTTACAATGTATCTTCAAGAAGATACTGGTAGTGGGAAAAATTCCCCAGCTTTGGCTCAAGGCTGGAATAGTCTTCATTCTAAAAGCAGGGAAAGCCTCACATACACCCCAAAAGACTTTAGACCATAGTCTATCGTCCTTTCTTCTCAAAACCTTTGAGAGACTAGTCGGGTACAGCTGAGATCAACCATAAATCCTCAGTGGCTGTCAGGCGCACAACATGCCTACCAGAAAGGAAAATCCACGGAAACGGCACTCCATGAAGTAATCTCAGCGGTGGAGAAATCCTTAAGTGTCAAAGAATACTCCTTAGTTTCGATCCTCGACATCGAGGTTGCCTTTAACAATGTCAATCCGGGAGCCATCACGGTGTTGGCATACGCGGATGACGTTGCCACTATCTGCCGTAGCGTACTGCCGCCCTATGCATAAGTGGAGCTTTACGCACCACACCAAACGATGCGTTAAACGCCATCTTAAGCCTCCAGAGCCTTGACCATGAGGCAGGCAGAAATGGTAGCAATTCGTCTAAGAGACTCCGACCAATGGGCGTTACAGCACATCGGTCACGCATCCATCCTTAACGGAAATAACATTGTCACACACCACGAGAGTGCGTGTGTGTGTGTGTATGTTATTAAGTAAGAATACCATCACTTACCCTCCAAAAGTTTCTTCAATACGGCCACTTCCACTCCCCAAAAATTTCCCGCCCACCATGCACCCGGCATGGTATTTATGCCTCGGTCTCCCCCACTCATTGTGGGGTGGGGCCAGGGATTAGGGTAAGAGGGGGGGTGAACCGAAAAACAAAACTATCCCACCGCGGAAAATTGCAACGGCATATATGCATACATGTATGTGTGTCGCAAGCAAGTCAAGCGGGCCACTACTCAGGTGCTGGCATCGTTTCCCCAAATTCCATCAACTTACACTACCGATGCGTTCGCCTGGTAATAACCGGAACGGTGAGGGGGAATGGTGCTTTAATAAGCAAGAGTACCATTTTCATTTCAGTTCAGTTTCAGTTCAGTATGTTCAGCCAGGGGTAGTACCTTATCCGGATCTGGATTCTTTCGGTGCTTACTCAGTTTTTCCCTATTTTCCCCCTTTTGTTTCTCCCCAGTTTATTTTATCAGAAAGACAGTCAATACTTTCTTTACATTTCCTTGCTACAGCCATTTCCTACAGCCATTTCCATTTCATTTGAGTGACTACAAACACTCACACACACACAATAAGAAGGGGGCAAGGCAACCGGTGAAGATTCACCGTTGGAACGGGTCTGTGCTTCCCACTCAGAACCATCAGCAGAAGCGGAAGCGCTACGAGCGCGTACAGTCCCAGCCACATTTACAGCTACAGGGCGACTCCGCTGGGTCGCTGACGCCAATTTTGGAGGCACATGATGCCGCCATAACCGACGCTCCTCTCTCAGAGACTGATGACGATGCCATCGTTACCGCCGCCATCTTCGAATCAATTTTCGTTGTTCCTCCTCCTCCTCCTCCTCCACAAAATATCGCTCTCTCTACTTCATCGGCAACATCGCTAGAGCCGTTATCCACACCCAATGCGAAGACTCACACTCTCCAGAGAGTAGAGCAGCCGCAGCAATGGCAACAACAAGGGGAAATAAGAAAAAACCACCACGGACATGAGAGCGGCAGTGAGAGAGAGTTTGAGTTCGAGTCTGAGTGTGAGCAAGAAAGTGAGAGCGTGGATAGCTAAAACAAGGGAGAGCGGCGAGGTGAAGAGAGCGATCATGACTCTGGCTCTGACTTTGAGTCGAGTCGTCTTCAACAGCTCTCTCTTCACCTCTATATGGACCATTGCCAAACTCACCACCTCTGTTGGCAGCTGCAGGTAAGAAGCAGCAGCAGCACCGCCACTACCACTGATACTACTACTACTGCTGATGCCGTGGCCGCCACCGATGCCGCTCATGCCGCCGCTATTGTGGCCACTTCTTCTCCTGTCTGCCAACATGTTGCTGACCCTGGCGCCGGCATTGATCTGGCAGAGGGAGCAGCGGTGGCTTTGGAGACGTCGTCTCTGGCACCAACGTACCCAATGTCACTACAGTCACTACTCTCAGTGAGACACATAGTTACTTCCTTTAAAAGCAGCACGATTGCTTATGCTAAACTTAAAAATGAGCAAAATGCAGTGAAGCCGTAAAGTCTAATTCAGGAAGTCCCAACACGTTGGAACAGTGCGTTCCACATGATGAAGCGAGTTCTCGTCCTAAGGGAAGCAATTGGCGCAGTCCTGCTTAAGACGTCAAAAGCACCACCACCCTTAAATGAGGACCAATATAAACCGATACAAGAAATATCCAACGTCCTAGAACCATTATAAACCATTATAAGCACATCGGCTGCAAAAACAACATTAATAAATTTAGTTATACCGACAACACTTGGTCTATTTATTAAACTAGACGCTGCATGAAGACCACAGCATTGAAATGTGTAGAATTTTAATAACCAAAGCAAGGTCAAGGCTTTCACCATATGAAGGTCGAACTGGTACGCGGCTAGCCACGATACTAGACCCGCGTTTCAAAAAAGAGGGATTCCGCGAGCAAAACAATGCAGAGCAAGCATCAAAGGCGCTAGAGAATGAGCTAGCATCGTTATTGAAAAGTATGCCAAAAAATAATCTTTTTTCTACTGAAGAACCACTAAGCAGTACTAAGGAAAACTCCTTAGACCTCTATAGTTTTGTTACACAAAAAGTGCAACATAAATCAAAGACTAATCGATCGGATGCAATCATAGAGTTGCGCCAATATTTTGTAACGTGTAACGACGATAGTCTGAGGCGCGGTTATATGGTAATAATGCAAGATAAGGAGGTATAAAATACATATATAAACGAATGACTCAATTATACGAATAAGCTTTAAGACACATTTTAGTTAAGTTTTCAACTACATTTTTATTCGAATTTAGTTCCATTTAAATTAAGTAGATTTTTCTCTAAAATTAGATTATATTTTTCTTTTCGTGGAATTTTGGCATTAATCTTTTCTTTAATTTAATATTTCTTTGATTTTTAATCGGTACTTGGCGATCAGTCGGAACTAGTCATGGCTTCAATTCCGAATTATTTTTAAAGCAAGGTCAATTCTCAATAATTATGAGAGATTAGAATTTTTGAACGAAGTCGCGCATGACCAGCAGGAAAAATACCACAGGTTTGGTCTCTTAAACGCTCACTTGGCGATTCAATTCTACGGGTTACACGTGGGACTCTTACAGTTGCACACTCACTCGATACTGGTTCATCATATATAACATTAAATACACATAATAGACAATATGCATAAGGTATCTTCTTTCGAGTGGGAGGAATGATTCCAGAAAAACTGTGGGCGATCGTTAGTCCGCCAATATAATGTATATATGCAACGGGGGTGTCATATGACTGTAATGGTAACTGCAATTGTAACTCCTCATGGGAGGGTACATGTGAGTGCAAATATGAGTGCACAGGTGAATACACTGATGAGCGTCACGGAATAGATGAGCGTATAGGTGGCTCCGGCAGAGTCCACCGGCTCGGACTACGTGCTCCATTGCGTCTGCGGCACGGTCCCTGGTCACTCTACGCGGAATCGGAATCTCCGCTCCCTACACGGCACACGCACAACAGACACGGAACGGACTCACAATTTTGGTTTCAATGCTGGCTCGTCTGGCACACTGCAGTCAATCCTCTCCAGAAATTCTTCTCTCCCTCGGGCAAAAATCACTGACCCGGGCACTGCGCTGGGCAATCTTCCCGGGCCAGACTATGGGGAATGCCGCGATTAATTCACTTTTAAATTCAAATTTTCCACCACTCACTTAAAATTAGGCCACACCCACATTCAACTAGAGCCTCAAGTCTTTGGCGTGGTAGACTCCAATGGGACGACCGTTGAGATCCTCCAGAGCATATGCGTTCTCTCCTACTGTCTTCACTACACGGCATCAGATGAACTTGCGCGCGAACTTGGCATTAAAGCATTTGCCGAAGTCGCTAAGGAAAAAATTACGACGGAATACCTCTTGTCCAGGCTTCGCATAAAACACCCGAGCTCGCTGATTGTACCTCATTGTATTGGAATCTCCGCTCCCTACACGGCACACGCACAACAGACACGGAACGGACTCACAATTTTGGTTTCAATGCTGGCTCGTCTGGCACACTGCAGTCAATATATATCGAATCCTCTCCTGGATGAGTTGTCGCTTGTCCTGACTCTCTAACAGAGATATGTGTGAATAGCTGTTAGTCAACAGAAGCTGTAAACACTATGAGTGCTGTTATACGCCCGATAGTTCAATAGCATTTCATATCAACAGAGGCGATAACTTTACTTAAGAAGTCGAAGCGAACCAGATAGCACGCGTTCAAGAAAACCTTTGTTTATTATTAATTAAATTTACATATTATTCAACCTACTATAACCAATAAAACTACTATACTACTCAAAAGCCATCCCTTCACAGTTCAGAAGTGGGATTAGAAGAGTTGTTATGTGTAAAGCGAAAAATTTCTAAGAAAAGCTCAAGAAAAGCGGCAAGAATCGTCGGCGTGGGAAGTTTGCAATGGGATGTGTTCCCTAAGGTCTGTGTGACAAAGAAAATTGCAAATTACGGATGTGTTCCTTTTCTACGTGGCAGACGGATTCAACGTTCAGCAATCAGGAATCTTAGTGAACCTGGAAAGAAAGAGCTCCAAGAGATTGCGTCAAAAATCTGCGTGAGTCCATATAAAAAAAAAAGGAAAAAGAGTGACGATCATATGAGCGAAAATGGTCAAAATAGCGGATCTTAAGGTGGACCAGTTACGGGTCCTGTTAGGAGAGATGAACTCGGCAGTTTCGGGCTCAGAGCCGAATTAGTACAACGACTAATTGATTTTGAGAGATCCGAAGATGTAGAGATGCCACAAGCAGCTGGAATCACAAATCAACAGGAGGAGGAGACGCTGACGTCGCAGGCGGCGGTAATTTCACAAATGCAAAATGAAACGAGAAGGAACGTGAGTCGCTTCTTGTCGCGACTCTACTTTTATACCCGTACTCAGTCAGTATATAAATTTATAAGATTATGATTCAAATTAAAAAAAAAATCTTTAATATTTTACATTTTACATTTTTGCTACATTTGTTAACTACATCTACATGTAAAATGTAGATAATACATCTAGAACAAATATTCTACATCTACCATTTAGATTCTACATCTCCTCCGCTAGGGGTTGCTCGCGCATTGCACAGGGCAGAGTGTGTGCGAGCGAGACAGAGAATGAATAGCGTCAGCAGCGCCAGAGGAGGTGGGGAAGCAACTGAAAATTAATTTCGCCATTCTGGCTATATCAATGATCCGATCTGATTCAGATTCGGCAATCTGATAGATATGGTCATTCTCTACGATACTGCGCTTTTAGTTTTATCGTATCTGCAAAATTGTGGAAGCCACAGATTTTCGTCCTTTGTGGAGGCGGAAGTGGGCGGGGCGAAATTTTGAAATACAATTGTAGCAGTGTGATATCACATGAGTCTCGAAACAAAATTTGGTTGCTCTAACTCTTACAGTCTCTGAGAACTAGGCGCTCATCAAGACAGACAGACAGACAGACAGACGGACAGACGGACGGACAGACAGACAGACAGACGGACGGACAGACAGACATGGCTCTATCGACTCGGCTATTGATACTGATCAAGAATATATATACTTTATGGGGTCGGAAAATTTTCCTTCTCTGCGTTACACACATCCACTTTTACCACAAATACAGTATACCCCTTAACTCTTTTTGAGTACAGGTATAAAAATGACGGAGCTGAAGAATATGATGGTTCAGTTGGTCATCATGCAAAGGCAAAACGCAGTGGCAACAGCATCAGCAGCAACAACAAATCAGCAACAGCAGATCAGAGAGGAAAATGCCGAAGGCATCTCCCACGACAGTAGCCCTGTTAGACAGGAAGCAAACACCTTACCGGACTACGACCCCAGCGATGATAACGCCATCTTCCGTAGACCAGTTCATCGATCGCGTCAACAAGGTAGTTGATGCTTACCAATGGGACGAGAAATTCCTATTGATCGCAATTTATACGGGGCTCAAGGGTCCCGCTAAGATGTGGCTCGACTCTTCGCCGGTTCTACACACCACATGGAGTAACTTCGCTGCAGCTATACGAGACGAGTTTGGATCTAACCCAGATGAGGCAGAAATTCACTTCAATATGGCTAATGCAACCAGACGGTCAAAGGAGACGGTGAAGGAGTACTGTTTCCGGATGTCCGCCCTTGGCGTGCGGTACAAGCTTAGTGAAGCAGCTGTTATAAGATATGTCAGATCAGGCTTACAGCATCGAGAATTGCAAAACAGTATTGCGGCAATTCAGTTTGCGTCAATGAAGCAGTTTCGTGATGCAGCCGAATCGTATTTTGTAAATAGAGGTCGGCCAATCGCAAACAAAAAGGAGTTCGTACCAAAAGGAAGCCACTTTGAGACAAAGCAGGACTACGAAGAAAAACCAACAAAGCCAAAGGAGGCTCAGAAGTGCTACAATTGTGGAGAATTGGGGCACTTCGCTAGTTCATGCCAACAAGAGAAGAAGAAGTCGCGTTGTACCAAATGCAAAAGGTTCCATGCACACAGTGAGAAATGCCAACCGGAAAATATGATGCGTTTGGGCGCCTCGAATCTCGACAAGCTATTCACCAGGAAAGTCGGCATACAGTCGTACAAATATAGCGCCTTCATTGATACTGGTAGTCAGGCTAGTATCATGCGCCAATCAGTTGCCAAACAAATCAACGCTGATCGCCACAAGTGCTCTATGAGGATTAGAGGCATTTGTGGGGGTTCCTGTATCCTTACCGAAGCAATGGTTGTGGATATAGACATCGATGGAAAAATCATTACTGCCAAAGTATACGTAGCGGACGACGAACTGCTGCAAGAGGACTTTCTGTTGGGACAGGACGTCATCATTAGCGGACATCTATCGCTGAAGTTTGAGCCAGGCGACACTGAAGTTAAACGAGCAGTTCATCAGCCGGTAGCCCGTGTGAGCGACAACATAACTACAAAACTTCTTATCAATTTACAGAACGATCAGGAAAGAAGGCAAATGTGCGGCTTGCTAGAGAAGTTCACCCATGTTTTCTCTACAGGACTGCAAGGCATAGGCAAAACAAACATCGTTCAAGCCAACATTATCGTTGAGAGTGGCCAAGTGGTTTCTCAAGCGCCATACCGAGTGTCCGAGCCAAATAAGGAAATTGTAAGCAGAATGGTCGACGAGCTGTTGGAGCAGGATATTATCATACCATCCACATCAGAGTACGCCAGCCCGGTGGTGCTCATCAAGAAGCCAAACGGTAGTGATCGACTTTGCGTTGATTACCGCCGTCTCAATAAGCTGATCAAGAACGAAAATTTTCCTGTACCAAACATCGAGGAGCGTCTGCAGGAGGCGAAACGTTTTAAATTCTTTTCTTCTTTGGACCTCAACAGCGGCTTTATCAGATAGAAGTAGCACCGGAAAGTAGAAAGTATACTGCATTCATCACAACGGATGGACTGTATGAGTTCAAGCGACTTCCGTTTGGTCTCAAGACGGCACCTGCTGTTTTCAATCGACTCATGGGAGAATTACAGAAGCGAGTGCAGAAAGGCGACATGATACATTACATGGACGACATCTTAATTGGTAGTCAGACGTTTGACGAGATGTATGAGAAGCTGGAACGAATCCTCCAAGTGTTGCAAGAGTGCGGACTAACTCTAAATCTGGATAAATGTGAGTTGTATAAACAAGCAATTACATTTCTTGGTCATCAGATACACGCAGACGGCATCAGTCCTGGAGAGGTTAAGACGAATGCTATTGCATTGTTCTCGACGCCGAGCAATGTGACTGAAGTACGACAGTTTTTGGGTCTCAGCGGTTACTTCCGGAAATTTGTTGCCGGATATGCCATTATTTCGGATCCTCTGAGTGCCCTATTGCGCAAAGAGCAGACGTTCAAGTGGGAACAAGCACAACAGGATGCGTTTGAGGAATTAAAGAGACGCCTAATATCGAAGCCCGTTGTTACGAGTTACCGACTCGATGCTGAGCATGAACTACATACGGATGCCAGTGCCGTTGTCTTAGCCGGAGTATTGCTGCAGAAGGATGAGGATCAGATGAAGCCAATTGCGTATTATAGCCGAGCAACTTCCAGACCCGAGAAGAACTACCACAGTTACGAGCTAGAAGCTCTAGCCGTCGTTGAGTCGTTGGAGCGATTCAAATATTACATTCAATTATTACATCAAAGTCGTTACCGATTGTAATGCCCTGAAAACATCAATGGAGAAACGAGAGCTTATACCCCGAATTGCAAGATGGTGGCTGCGTATACAAAAATTTTACATAGACATTGTTCATCGAGCTGGAACACAGATGAATCACGTTGACGCACTAAGTCGAGCTCCATTTGAGGATGCACATGAGATGGACACAGCATCCCTGAAAATTTCGAAGACCATCATCGACGACGCTGATTGGTTATTTGCCATACAATTGCAAGATGAGAAAATCCAGAAAATTGTCACTGAGATGAACCTCGATAAGAAATCTGAGAGCGACGAGTATGTGATCGAGCAAGATCGCCTGTTTCGCAAATATGACGGCAAGTTACTATGGGTTGTGCCGAAGCAGCTAAGATTTCATATTTTACACGAATGTCACGACAAGGCTGGACACATGAGCAGAGAGAAAACAATTAATCGGATTCTAAATTTGTTTTGGTTTCCCCGAATGCGCAACTACGTAAAAAGCTATATAAAGTCATGTGTGGGCTGCGCGATGTATAAGATACCAGGTGGACGTCAGGAAGGACAGTACCACTATGATGATATAAATCCGATCCCTTTTTCCGATCCCTTCTGGATCACCTGGGACCCTTTCCAAAGAGTTCAAAACGGAATGAGCACATTCTTGTGATTGTCGACGCCTTCACGAAATTTACCATAGTGCGAGCTGTAAAAAGTACAGCCACGAAACACGTAATTGATATCCTGCAGGAGGTAACCAGCTACTTAGGAATGCCTGATCGAATGATTACCGATCGCGGTACCGCTTTTACTTCAAAGGATTTTGAAAAGTAAAGCACATACTTAATGCTGTAAAGACACCGAGAGCAAACGGACATGCAGAACGAACGAACCGGATTATTTTGTCAATGCTATTGTCTTCAAATGAAACTGAAAAACGATGGGACGACCAGATACGATCAATCCAATGGAGCATCAATACCATGATAAATAGTACTACTAAATGTTCCCCATTTCAGCTATTGTTTGGTTACGAGCCACGAGATATCCTCAAGAACACCGTGACGAATGCGATCCAGGATCAGCCCGGATCAGAAGATGATGACAGACGACGAGTTGGAAAAGCTACGAGCAGATGCTGCGACTACAGTCAACGATCATAGGGCTGCTGCGAAGAAACGTTACGATGCCAGACATTCCAAGCCAACCGTGTATACCCTTGGTGATCTTGTGTTAGTCGAGAATGAGCCGTTTAGCACAGGAACGTCACGAAAATTGGAGCCTCGCTATAAAGGTCCATTTATTATCAGCAAGGTGCTTCCAAACGACCGATATCTAGTAAAAGGTATCCCTCATGCACAACGAAAGCAAAGGCACTACAAGTCGGTGTATTCATCTGACAGGATGAAACGCTGGTGCGAACTCCCACCCGATGAACCAGATGAAGATGATCCTACGAATCTCGCGAGGACGCTGCGATTTGTCAGGAAAGGCCGACTGTGAATAGCTGTTAGTCAACAGAAGCTGTAAACACTATGAGTGCTGTTATACGCCCGATAGTTCAATAGCATTTCATATCAACAGAGGCGATAACTTTACTTAAGAAGTCGAAGCGAACCAGATAGCACGCGTTCAAGAAAACCTTTGTTTATTATTAATTAAATTTACATATTATTCAACCTACTATAACCAATAAAACTACTATACTACTCAAAAGCCATCCCTTCACATATGTCATGCTCGCCGATGGAACGTAATCGTTTCGCCAGCTTATAGCATGACCCATGCAAAAACATCTGCTGTCCGAAGACATCGAAGAACGGAGTCACGCCTGTCGCCTCGTAAACTGAGTTCCTTATGGATAACTCTATCTCCGGAAGATGTACGCCCCAGTCCCGGTGATCGTCCTGCAGATACGTACGAATCGCGCTAAGAACAGTGCGATTCACAAGTTCGGCTGCTTTGCGGAAAATACATTGGCGTCCGCAAATGAGTCACTCCAATCGCTTTGGACATCTCCCTGAATGTTTAGAAGATGAATTGAGCTCCATTGTCTGAGTGAATAGTCTCCGGCACCCCAAACTTATAAAAGACTTCATGGACGAGGAACGTCAGTACATCCTTCTCCGTAGCCGCTTTCATGGTCTTCAGGAAAGTGAAGTGTCGACCTCGATGAATATCCACGCTTGACCATTCTTCGAACGCGGATATTTCGCTAAGAAATCTATGTACAACCTTTGGACGCTCCGTGATCACTTCCTGTCCAATCCCCACCTGCATCCGGTAATTCTGCGCTTTCGACTCCTTGCACTTCCACTCCTTTTCGGTGTTCTATGCCGAAATCGAAGGCATGCAATTGAAGGGACCACCGATCTAAACGACCATCCAAGTTCTTCATCGTCATGAGCCACTTGAGACTGGCGTGGTCAGTAATGACTGTAAACGGCATCAGCTTGAAATACGGACGGAACTTCAGGATCGCCAAGAGAGCTGCCAGACACTCTTTCTCTGTCACCGAGTAGTTT
>JAWNNB010002152.1:1800000-2002549 GCA_035043285.1 Drosophila subsilvestris | reverse complement strand
TGAGGATGAGGACCTGAAAATATATAAATTAATCAGCAAATTTATTCTCAAAGAGAGAGAAATATCTTACCGGGATGGGATGTGGTCAAGGAGTGGGAAGGAGGGTCCAGGATTATTCACTCAGCCGCACCATCGGCCTTTGGCCGGTCAGCGGGCCGCAGCTATGCTGGTTGTACTGGCGTAGGGTGTCGGTGCAGAAGCAGAAAATTCCGCACACGTACCTCTTCTCGATAACCCTGCACCGCTCCATGTGTTCCTGTGCCAATGGCGCTGCCACATTGAGGGATTTTCCGCAGTACAGGCAGTTGCCCGCAATGGCGTGGCGGCATTGGTACCCGGGGTACGCTTGCCAGCCCCTCGGCGCGCTCCAATGTCTGATCTAATCCACCACAATCACGCATTCGCCCAACATCCTGGTGTCAGGGATGTTGGGCGGGCTGTGCCCGTAGACAAATTTGATTGGGGCAGCGCGGCGGATAGCTGGGGGCGCAAACCCCAGCCTGCGCAGCCTGGCTAGTTCGCGCGATCGCGCGTTCTTCGCCTCGCGCTTTTCGTCGGAGATCGCTGGGGGGACGCGCATGCAGACCCTCTTCTGCGGCAATAAGGCTTGCGCGGCGTCGGCAGATAGGGCAGCTTGAGCAGCTTTTCTGGTGTCCCGCGCCTCCTGCGCGTCCTGCGCCTCCTGCGCGTCCTGCGCCTCCTGCGCGTCCTGCGCCTCCTGCGCGCCCTGCGCCTCCTGCGCCTCCTGCGCGTCCTGCGCTGCGGCTTGCGGAGATGGCGTTTCCGCAACGTTGGGGAACACCACCCTCCGGGGAGCCCGGGCCAGCCGATGTCTTGGCGTGTGCGATGGCACTGGGCGCCGATTCCTCGGACTGGTGATGTCCGCGTCGCTGGGGCCGGGGGCGTGGTCCGCGTCGCTGTACAGTACTGCGACGAGGTCCTCGTCGCAGTACTGCACGCTGCCGAGATCCGCGTCGCAGAAGAAGACGGGCGGGGGCGGGGGTGGAGGCCGCGACACCTCCGGGGGCGGGGGTGGGTGCCGCGTCACTGGCGTCACTGCCGTGGGCGGGGGTGGAGGCCATGGTTGCCCATCGGCAAAGTCCCGTTTTCAAAACCACTCCGCCGATCTCGATAACAGGGCGGAAAATTTGAATTGAGGCAGCGAGAGCATTTGCCTCTCGGTTCTCTGACCAGGTTCAACGAGACAAAAAAATGTAGTATCTTTTAAACACACATTTCCATTTATTTATTTTGCAATATAATAGTCTTAATTTAAAAAACAAATTTACATATAATTTCAAATAACTGGTAGGAAATTCTGAAATTACCAGTGCGAGAAAAAGTGGCAGCGCTGCAAACAGCTGTTTTCTTAGCCAGAAAAAAAAAATTTGTTTCTCAAAATAATGATGGACCCTCACAGAAACACGGACTAGGACTATGAAAATGCAATATGAAACAATATGAAAATGACAATTATTAAGCAAAAATATGTAAAATTAAAAATTTTTTTTTAATATTCATGTTAGCTTAGAATAATAATAATAATAAAATACTAATTAATTTTATACATTTTCATGAAAACTCCTGCAAATTGTATTAAAAATGTTGCAGCAGTCTCTTCTTTCTGCAGCTCCGGTATGTGCCCGGTTGCCAACTTCTTTATTTGGCCCTGCAGGCATGTCTGGAACGTCACCAGGTCGTCGTTGTTACCATTGTGCAGGCTGACCTCTGCAGACGGACATAATGCAAACAATTTTTTAAGCATTAGTCGCAGGTTCCACAGTTCCTGCTGCTTGTATTTTCGGAGCGGCGACTTGCATGCAGCTGCATCGGCCTGATCCAAATTTGACTCCCAGGTGGTGCGTGAGAGAGTACACCTCTTGTATACTCTTCCCAAAATATGGTCCGTGTACATATACCTCAGAGCCAGGTTATTTCTGAGGTGTGTGTAGTCCACCAGCACAGGTATATGTGCGTAATGGTACGCGTAGTGCGCAGCGTCTGTATTCGCGGAATTTCCATCGCCTATCACAGCCAATACTTGTTCCGACAAACTTTTTCCATTCTCCATCATGCCTCCTATGCGGGCCAGCACACGTTGAACATGATCGCGTATTTTATCAGATCCCATGGTCGTGTCTTTTGTGACTGCCTGTTAAATACAAATATTTAGCTATTCTCTATTTAAATTTTATTGCTTTGACTTACCAGCGCAATGTGGAGCACTGCAAACCTGCTATCCAGCTCAGCAGTTTGCGCCGCAATCACCAGCATTTTGATCTTTGTTCCAATGCCATCCTTTATTGGACAATAAATGTTGAGCAAATAATTTAAACGGGCTGTGCCCGTAGACAAATTTGATTGGGGCAGCGCGGCGGATAGCTGGGGGCGCAAACCCCAGCCTGCGCAGCCTGGCTAGTTCGCGCGATCGCGCGTTCTTCGCCTCGCGCTTTTCGGCGGAGATCGCTGGGGGGACGCGCATGCAGACCCTCTTCTGCGGCAATAAGGCTTGCGCGGCGTCGGCAGATAGGGCAGCTTGAGCAGCTTTTCTGGTGTCCCGCGCCTCCTGCGCCTCCTGCGCGTCCTGCGCGGCGGCTTGCGGAGATGGCGTTTCCGCAACGTTGGGGAACACCACCCTCCGGGGAGCCCGGGCCAGCCGATGTCTTGGCGTGTGCGATGGCACTGGGCGCCGATTCCTCGGACTGGTGATGTCCGCGTCGCTGGGGCCGGGGGCGGGGTCCGCGTCGCTGTACAGTACTGCGACGAGATCCTCGTCGCAGTACTGCACGCTGCCGAGATCCGCGTCGCAGAAGAAGACTCTGGCGAGGTCGTCACTTCCGGAGGCGTGGGTGGGGGCCGCGTCACTGTCGTCACTTCCGGGGGCTGGGGTGGGTGCCATGTCACTTCCGTGGGCGGCGGTGGAGGCCGCGACACTTCCGGGGGCGGGGGTGGGTGCCGCGTCACTGGCGTCACTGCCGTGGGCGGGGGTGGAGGCCATGGTTGCCCATCGGCAAAGTCCCGTTTTCAAAACCACTCCGCCGATCTCGATAACAGGGCGGAAAATTTGAATTGAGGCAGCGAGAGCATTTGCCTCTCGGTTCTCTGACCAGGTTCAACGAGACAAAAATGTAGTATCTTTTAAACACACATTTCCATTTATTTATTTTGCAATATAATAGTCTTAATTTAAACGAGAAGGAACGTGAGTCGCTTCTAGTCGCGACTCTACTTTTATACCCGTACTCAGTCAGTATATAAATTTATGAGCTTATGATTGAAATTAAAAAAAAATTTTAATTTTACATTTTACATTTTTTTGCTACTTTTGTCAACTACATCTACATGTAAAATGTAGATAATACATCTAGAACAAATATTCTACATATACCATTTAGATTCTACATCTCCTCCGCTAGGGGTTGCTCGCGCATTGCACAGGGCAGAGTGTGTGCGAGCGAGACAGAGAATGAATAGCGTCAGCAGCGCCAGAGGAGGTGGGGGAAGCAACTGAAAATTAATTTCTTTATTCTGGCTATAATAATGATCCGATCTAGTTCATATTCGCCAATCTGATAGATATGGTCATTCTCTACGATACTGCGTTTTTAGTTTTATCGTATCTTCAGCAGTTCCTGCTGCTTGTATTTTCGGAGCGGCGACTTGCATGCAGCTGCATCGGCCTGATCCTAATTTGACTCCCAGGTGGTGCGTGAGAGAGTACACCTCTTGTATACTCTTCCCAAAATATGGTCCGTGTACATATACCTCAGAGCCAGGTTATTTCTGAGGTGTGTGTAGTCCACCAGCACAGGTATATGTGCGTAATGGTACGCGTAGTGCGCAGCGTCTGTATTCGCGGAATTTCCATCGCCTATCACAGCCAATACTTGTTCCGACAAACTTTTTCCATTCTCCATCATGCCTCCTATGCGGGCCAGCACACGTTGAACATGATCGCGTATTTTATCAGATCCCATGGTCGTGTCTTTTGTGACTGCCTGTTAAATACAAATATTTAGCTATTGTCTATTTAAATTTTATTGCTTTGACTTACCAGCGCAATGTGGAGCACTGCAAACCTGCTATCCAGCTCAGCAGTTTGCGCCGCAATCACCAGCATTTTGATCTTTGTTCCAATGCCATCCTTTATTGGACAATAAATGTTGAGCAAATAATTTAAACGGGCTGTGCCCGTAGACAAATTTGATTGGGGCAGCGCGGCGGATAGCTGGGGGCGCAAACCCCAGCCTGCGCAGCCTGGCTAGTTCGCGCGATCGCGCGTTCTTCGCCTCGCGCTTTTCGGCGGAGATCGCTGGGGGGACGCGCATGCAGACCCTCTTCTGCGGCAATAAGGCTTGCGCGGCGTCGGCAGATAGGGCAGCTTGAGCAGCTTTTCTGGTGTCCCGCGCCTCCTGCGCCTCCTGCGCGTCCTGCGCGGCGGCTTGCGGAGATGGCGTTTCCGCAACGTTGGGGAACACCACCCTCCGGGGAGCCCGGGCCAGCCGATGTCTTGGCGTGTGCGATGGCACTGGGCGCCGATTCCTCGGACTGGTGATGTCCGCGTCGCTGGGGCCGGGGGCGGGGTCCGCGTCGCTGTACAGTACTGCGACGAGATCCTCGTCGCAGTACTGCACGCTGCCGAGATCCGCGTCGCAGAAGAAGACTCTGGCGAGGTCGTCACTTCCGGAGGCGTGGGTGGGGGCCGCGTCACTGTCGTCACTTCCGGGGGCTGGGGTGGGTGCCATGTCACTTCCGTGGGCGGCGGTGGAGGCCGCGACACTTCCGGGGGCGGGGGTGGGTGCCGCGTCACTGGCGTCACTGCCGTGGGCGGGGGTGGAGGCCATGGTTGCCCATCGGCAAAGTCCCGTTTTCAAAACCACGCCGCCGATCTCGATAACAGGGCGGAAAATTTGAATTGAGGCAGCGAGAGCATTTGCCTCTCGGTTCTCTGACCAGGTTCAACGAGACAAAAAAATGTAGTATCTTTTAAACACACATTTCCATTTATTTATTTTGCAATATAATAGTCTTAATTTAAAACGAGAGAAGGGAACGTGAGCCGCTTCGTAGTCGCGACTCTACTTTTATACCCGTACTCAGTCAGTATATAAATTTATGAGCTTATGATTGAAATTAAAAAAAAAAAAATTTTAATTTTACATTTTACATTTTTTTGCTACTTTTGTCAACTACATCTACATGTAAAATGTAGATAATGTAGATCATTCAGAACAAATATTCTAGCCATATACCCATTATTAGATATCTACATCTCCCTCCGCTAGGGGTTAGTCCCGCGCATTCGCACCAGGGCAGAGTGTGTGCGAGCGGGACAGAGAATGAATAGCGTCAGCAGCGCCAGAGGAGGTGGGGGAAGCAACTGAAAATTAATTTCTTTATTCTGGCTATAATAATGATCCGATCTAGTTCAGATTCGCCAATCTGATAGATATGGTCATTCTCTACGATACTGCGTTTTTAGTTTTATCGTATCTTCAGCAGTTCCTGCTGCTTGTATTTTCGGAGCGGCGACTTGCATGCAGCTGCATCGGCCTGATCCTAATTTGACTCCCAGGTGGTGCGTGAGAGAGTACACCTCTTGTATACTCTTCCCAAAATATGGTCCGTGTACATATACCTCAGAGCCAGGTTATTTCTGAGGTGTGTGTAGTCCACCAGCACAGGTATATGTGCGTAATGGTACGCGTAGTGCGCAGCGTCTGTATTCGCGGAATTTCCATCGCCTATCACAGCCAATACTTGTTCCGACAAACTTTTTCCATTCTCCATCATGCCTAAACAAATTTACATATAATTTCAAATAACTGGTAGGAAATTCTGAAATTACCAGTGCGAGAAAAAGTGGCAGCGCTGCAAACAGCTGTTTTCTTAGCCAGAAAAAAAAAATTTGTTTCTCAAAATAATGATGGACCCTCACAGAAACACGGACTAGGACTATGAAAATGCAATATGAAACAATATGAAAATGACAATTATTAAGCAAAAATATGTAAAATTAAAAATTTTTTTTAATATTCATGTTAGCTTAGAATAATAATAATAATAAAATACTAATTAATTTTATACATTTTCATGAAAACTCCTGCAAATTGTATTAAAAATGTTGCAGCAGTCTCTTCTTTCTGCAGCTCCGGTATGTGCCCGGTTGCCAACTTCTTTATTTGGCCCTGCAGGCATGTCTGGAACGTCACCAGGTCGTCGTTGTTACCATTGTGCAGGCTGACCTCTGCAGACGGACATAATGCAAACAATTTTTTAAGCATTAGTCGCAGGTTCCACAGTTCCTGCTGCTTGTATTTTCGGAGCGGCGACTTGCATGCAGCTGCATCGGCCTGATCCAAATTATAAGGTGGTGCGTGAGAGAGTACACCTCTTGTATACTCTTCCCAAAATATGGTCCGTGTACATATACCTCAGAGCCAGGTTATTTCTGAGGTGTGTGTAGTCCACCAGCACAGGTATATGTGCGTAATGGTACGCGTAGTGCGCAGCGTCTGTATTCGCGGAATTTCCATCGCCTATCACAGCCAATACTTGTTCCGACAAACTTTTTCCATTAGCTTGCTCTTGATGCGTGTCAACATGGGCAACACTCGTCACAATCGAATATCGATTGGCGAGAAGCTGGAATCGGGAAATGTCTGTGAAAAGTGAGTCAATTTGTTTCGGTTGCGGCCACTTACGTTATGCTGTGTATCACGGAGACGAGAGACTGTTGAGAGTTGATGAGGATGAGGACCTGAAAATATATAAATTAATCAGCAAATTTATTCTCAAAGAGAGAGAAATATCTTACCGGGATGGGATGTGGTCAAGGAGTGGGAAGGAGGGTCCAGGATTATTCACTCAGCCGCACCATCGGCCTTTGGCCGGTCAGCGGGCCGCAGCTATGCTGGTTGTACTGGCGTATGCTCTATGCAGAGCAGAAAATTCCGCACACGTACCTCTTCTCGATAACCCTGCACCGCTCCATGTGTTCCTGTGCCAATGGCGCTGCCACATTGAGGGATTTTCCGCAGTACAGGCAGTTGCCCGCAATGGCGTGGCGGCATTGGTACCCGGGGTACGCTTGCCAGCCCCTCGGCGCGCTCCAATGTCTGATCTAATCCACCACAATCACGCATTCGCCCAACATCCTGGTGTCAGGGATGTTGGGCGGGCTGTGCCCGTAGACAAATTTGATTGGGGCAGCGCGGCGGATAGCTGGGGGCGCAAACCCCAGCCTGCGCAGCCTGGCTAGTTCGCGCGATCGCGCGTTCTTCGCCTCGCGCTTTTCGTCGGAGATCGCTGGGGGGACGCGCATGCAGACCCTCTTCTGCGGCAATAAGGCTTGCGCGGCGTCGGCAGATAGGGCAGCTTGAGCAGCTGTTCTGGTGTCCCGCGCCTCCTGCGCGTCCTGCGCCTCCTGCGCGTCCTGCGCCTCCTGCGCGTGCCCTCCGCGCGCCTCCTGCGCCTCCTGCGCGTCCTGCGCTGCGGCTTGCGGAGATGGCGTTTCCGCAACGTTGGGGAACACCACCCTCCGGGGAGCCCGGGCCAGCCGATGTCTTGGCGTGTGCGATGGCACTGGGCGCCGATTCCTCGGACTGGTGATGTCCGCGTCGCTGGGGCCGGGGGCGTGGTCCGCGTCGCTGTACAGTACTGCGACGAGGTCCTCGTCGCAGTACTGCACGCTGCCGAGATCCGCGTCGCAGAAGAAGACGGGCGGGGGCGGGGGTGGAGGCCGCGACACCTCCGGGGGCGGGGGTGGGTGCCGCGTCACTGGCGTCACTGCCGTGGGCGGGGGTGGAGGCCATGGTTGCCCATCGGCAAAGTCCCGTTTTCAAAACCACTCCGCCGATCTCGATAACAGGGCGGAAAATTTGAATTGAGGCAGCGAGAGCATTTGCCTCTCGGTTCTCTGACCAGGTTCAACGAGACAAAAAAATGTAGTATCTTTTAAACACACATTTCCATTTATTTATTTTGCAATATAATAGTCTTAATTTAAAAAACAAATTTACATATAATTTCAAATAACTGGTAGGAAATTCTGAAATTACCAGTGCGAGAAAAAGTGGCAGCGCTGCAAACAGCTGTTTTCTTAGCCAGAAAAAAAAAATTTGTTTCTCAAAATAATGATGGACCCTCACAGAAACACGGACTAGGACTATGAAAATGCAATATGAAACAATATGAAAATGACAATTATTAAGCAAAAATATGTAAAATTAAAAATTTTTTTTTAATATTCATGTTAGCTTAGAATAATAATAATAATAAAATACTAATTAATTTTATACATTTTCATGAAAACTCCTGCAAATTGTATTAAAAATGTTGCAGCAGTCTCTTCTTTCTGCAGCTCCGGTATGTGCCCGGTTGCCAACTTCTTTATTTGGCCCTGCAGGCATGTCTGGAACGTCACCAGGTCGTCGTTGTTACCATTGTGCAGGCTGACCTCTGCAGACGGACATAATGCAAACAATTTTTTAAGCATTAGTCGCAGGTTCCACAGTTCCTGCTGCTTGTATTTTCGGAGCGGCGACTTGCATGCAGCTGCATCGGCCTGATCCAAATTTGACTCCCAGGTGGTGCGTGAGAGAGTACACCTCTTGTATACTCTTCCCAAAATATGGTCCGTGTACATATACCTCAGAGCCAGGTTATTTCTGAGGTGTGTGTAGTCCACCAGCACAGGTATATGTGCGTAATGGTACGCGTAGTGCGCAGCGTCTGTATTCGCGGAATTTCCATCGCCTATCACAGCCAATACTTGTTCCGACAAACTTTTTCCATTCTCCATCATGCCTCCTATGCGGGCCAGCACACGTTGAACATGATCGCGTATTTTATCAGATCCCATGGTCGTGTCTTTTGTGACTGCCTGTTAAATACAAATATTTAGCTATTGTCTATTTAAATTTTATTGCTTTGACTTACCAGCGCAATGTGGAGCACTGCAAACCTGCTATCCAGCTCAGCAGTTTGCGCCGCAATCACCAGCATTTTGATCTTTGTTCCAATGCCATCCTTTATTGGACAATAAATGTTGAGCAAATAATTTAAACATCCTTGCGTAAATAACATAATACTTACACCTAATGCAAACTGTCTTACGTGCAGTTCGTCGTATGTGACGAAGAACGGCGAGAATGTCCGCAACACCTCTACGCTTTCCACGAACAATTTTTGTATGTGCCTTTCCTCGTCTTTCACAAATTTTAAAGCTGATTCAATGTCCGCAGGCCGGTGCTTAAAATGATTACTGTCATTCAAAAATTCTTGTATTGTCTCCACTGCCGGGGGCGGAGGTGGGGGCCGCGAAACTGCCGGGGGCAGTGGCACTCTCCCTCGCGGTGGCGACCTCGCACAGGCGAACACTTTCCGCCTTCTGTCGGATAAATGAGTTTGCCACCTCCATATCTCCGCCACTTAAGGCCACCACCTCCGCGGCACTTTCGGCGGCGACCAGCCGATGTCTGGCCACCTCAACACTTATTATGGAGCTGGCTTGCAGCATATATTCAAAAATCGACGCGTTATTCATTTTGTCCGAAAATTTAGCGCGTCTCGGTACAAGGCTTTTTATAAAGTGAAACATGGCGGCCATGGTTGCCCATCGGCAAAGTCCCGTTTTCAAAACCACGCCGCCGATCTCGATAACAGGGCGGAAAATTTGAATTGAGGCAGCGAGAGCATTTGCCTCTCGGTTCTCTGACCAGGTTCAACGAGACAAAAAAATGTAGTATCTTTTAAACACACATTTCCATTTATTTATTTTGCAATATAATAGCCTTAATTTAAAAAACAAATTTACATATAATTTCAAATAACTGGTAGGAAATTCTGAAATTACCAGTGCGAGAAAAAGTGGCAGCGCTGCAAACAGCTGTTTTCTTAGCCAGAAAAAAAAAATTTGTTTCTCAAAATAATGATGGACCCTCACAGAAACACGGACTAGGACTATGAAAATGCAATATGAAACAATATGAAAATGACAATTATTAAGCAAAAATATGTAAAATTAAAAATTTTTTTTAATATTCATGTTAGCTTAGAATAATAATAATAATAAAATACTAATTAATTTTATACATTTTCATGAAAACTCCTGCAAATTGTATTAAAAATGTTGCAGCAGTCTCTTCTTTCTGCAGCTCCGGTATGTGCCCGGTTGCCAACTTCTTTATTTGGCCCTGCAGGCATGTCTGGAACGTCACCAGGTCGTCGTTGTTACCATTGTGCAGGCTGACCTCTGCAGACGGACATAATGCAAACAATTTTTTAAGCATTAGTCGCAGGTTCCACAGTTCCTGCTGCTTGTATTTTCGGAGCGGCGACTTGCATGCAGCTGCATCGGCCTGATCCTAATTTGACTCCCAGGTGGTGCGTGAGAGAGTACACCTCTTGTATACTCTTCCCAAAATATGGTCCGTGTACATATACCTCAGAGCCAGGTTATTTCTGAGGTGTGTGTAGTCCACCAGCACAGGTATATGTGCGTAATGGTACGCGTAGTGCGCAGCGTCTGTATTCGCGGAATTTCCATCGCCTATCACAGCCAATACTTGTTCCGACAAACTTTTTCCATTCTCCATCATGCCTCCTATGCGGGCCAGCACACGTTGAACATGATCGCGTATTTTATCAGATCCCATGGTCGTGTCTTTTGTGACTGCCTGTTAAATACAAATATTTAGCTATTGTCTATTTAAATTTTATTGCTTTGACTTACCAGCGCAATGTGGAGCACTGCAAACCTGCTATCCAGCTCAGCAGTTTGCGCCGCAATCACCAGCATTTTGATCTTTGTTCCAATGCCATCCTTTATTGGACAATAAATGTTGAGCAAATAATTTAAACATCCTTGCGTAAATAACATAATACTTACACCTAATGCAAACTGTCTTACGTGCAGTTCGTCGTATGTGACGAAGAACGGCGAGAATGTCCGCAACACCTCTACGCTTTCCACGAACAATTTTTGTATGTGCCTTTCCTCGTCTTTCACAAATTTTAAAGCTGATTCAATGTCCGCAGGCCGGTGCTTAAAATGATTACTGTCATTCAAAAATTCTTGTATTGTCTCCACTGCCGGGGGCGGAGGTGGGGGCCGCGAAACTGCCGGGGGCAGTGGCACTCTCCCTCGCGGTGGCGACCTCGCACAGGCGAACACTTTCCGCCTTCTGTCGGATAAATGAGTTTGCCACCTCCATATCTCCGCCACTTAAGGCCACCACCTCCGCGGCACTTTCGGCGGCGACCAGCCGATGTCTGGCCACCTCAACACTTATTATGGAGCTGGCTTGCAGCATATATTCAAAAATCGACGCGTTATTCATTTTGTCCGAAAATTTAGCGCGTCTCGGTACAAGGCTTTTTATAAAGTGAAACATGGCGGCCATGGTTGCCCATCGGCAAAGTCCCGTTTTCAAAACCACGCCGCCGATCTCGATAACAGGGCGGAAAATTTGAATTGAGGCAGCGAGAGCATTTGCCTCTCGGTTCTCTGACCAGGTTCAACGAGACAAAAAAATGTAGTATCTTTTAAACACACATTTCCATTTATTTATTTTGCAATATAATAGCCTTAATTTAAAAAACAAATTTACATATAATTTCAAATAACTGGTAGGAAATTCTGAAATTACCAGTGCGAGAAAAAGTGGCAGCGCTGCAAACAGCTGTTTTCTTAGCCAGAAAAAAAAAATTTGTTTCTCAAAATAATGATGGACCCTCACAGAAACACGGACTAGGACTATGAAAATGCAATATGAAACAATATGAAAATGACAATTATTAAGCAAAAATATGTAAAATTAAAAATTTTTTTTAATATTCATGTTAGCTTAGAATAATAATAATAATAAAATACTAATTAATTTTATACATTTTCATGAAAACTCCTGCAAATTGTATTAAAAATGTTGCAGCAGTCTCTTCTTTCTGCAGCTCCGGTATGTGCCCGGTTGCCAACTTCTTTATTTGGCCCTGCAGGCATGTCTGGAACGTCACCAGGTCGTCGTTGTTACCATTGTGCAGGCTGACCTCTGCAGACGGACATAATGCAAACAATTTTTTAAGCATTAGTCGCAGGTTCCACAGTTCCTGCTGCTTGTATTTTCGGAGCGGCGACTTGCATGCAGCTGCATCGGCCTGATCCTAATTTGACTCCCAGGTGGTGCGTGAGAGAGTACACCTCTTGTATACTCTTCCCAAAATATGGTCCGTGTACATATACCTCAGAGCCAGGTTATTTCTGAGGTGTGTGTAGTCCACCAGCACAGGTATATGTGCGTAATGGTACGCGTAGTGCGCAGCGTCTGTATTCGCGGAATTTCCATCGCCTATCACAGCCAATACTTGTTCCGACAAACTTTTTCCATTCTCCATCATGCCTCCTATGCGGGCCAGCACACGTTGAACATGATCGCGTATTTTATCAGATCCCATGGTCGTGTCTTTTGTGACTGCCTGTTAAATACAAATATTTAGCTATTCTCTATTTAAATTTTATTGCTTTGACTTACCAGCGCAATGTGGAGCACTGCAAACCTGCTATCCAGCTCAGCAGTTTGCGCCGCAATCACCAGCATTTTGATCTTTGTTCCAATGCCATCCTTTATTGGACAATAAATGTTGAGCAAATAATTTAAACATCCTTGCGTAAATAACATAATACTTACACCTAATGCAAACTGTCTTACGTGCAGTTCGTCGTATGTGACGAAGAACGGCGAGAATGTCCGCAACACCTCTACGCTTTCCACGAACAATTTTTGTATGTGCCTTTCCTCGTCGTTCACAAATTTTAAAGCTGATTCAATGTCCGCAGGCCGGTGCTTAAAATGATTACTGTCATTCAAAAATTCTTGTATTGTCTCCACTGCCGGGGGCGGTAGTGGGGGCCGCGAAACTGCCGGGGGCAGTGGCACTCTCCCTCGCGGTGGCGACCTCGCACAGGCGAACGCTAGCAGCCTGCTGGCGGACAAAAGAGTTTGCCACCTCCATGTCTCCGCCAGTCAAGGCCACCACCGCCGCGGCACTTTCGGCGGCGACCAGCCGATGTCTGGCCACCTCAACACTTATTATGGAGCTGGCTTGCAGCATATATTCAAAAATCGACGCGTTATTCATTTTGTCCGAAAATTTAGCGCGTCTCGGTACAAGGCTTTTTATAAAGTGAAACATGGCGGCCATGGTTGCCCATCGGCAAAGTCCCGTTTTCAAAACCACGCCGCCGATCTCGATAACAGGGCGGAAAATTTGAATTGAGGCAGCGAGAGCATTTGCCTCTCGGTTCTCTGACCAGGTTCAACGAGACAAAAAAATGTAGTATCTTTTAAACACACATTTCCATTTATTTATTTTGCAATATAATAGCCTTAATTTAAAAAAAAAATTTACATATAATTTCAAATAACTGGTAGGAAATTCTGAAATTACCAGTGCGAGAAAAAGTGGCAGCGCTGCAAACAGCTGTTTTCTTAGCCAGAAAAAAAAAATTTGTTTCTCAAAATAATGATGGACCCTCACAGAAACACGGACTAGGACTATGAAAATGCAATATGAAACAATATGAAAATGACAATTATTAAGCAAAAATATGTAAAATTAAAAATTTTTTTTAATATTCATGTTAGCTTAGAATAATAATAATAATAAAATACTAATTAATTTTATACATTTTCATGAAAACTCCTGCAAATTGTATTAAAAATGTTGCAGCAGTCTCTTCTTTCTGCAGCTCCGGTATGTGCCCGGTTGCCAACTTCTTTATTTGGCCCTGCAGGCATGTCTGGAACGTCACCAGGTCGTCGTTGTTACCATTGTGCAGGCTGACCTCTGCAGACGGACATAATGCAAACAATTTTTTAAGCATTAGTCGCAGGTTCCACAGTTCCTGCTGCTTGTATTTTCGGAGCGGCGACTTGCATGCAGCTGCATCGGCCTGATCCTAATTTGACTCCCAGGTGGTGCGTGAGAGAGTACACCTCTTGTATACTCTTCCCAAAATATGGTCCGTGTACATATACCTCAGAGCCAGGTTATTTCTGAGGTGTGTGTAGTCCACCAGCACAGGTATATGTGCGTAATGGTACGCGTAGTGCGCAGCGTCTGTATTCGCGGAATTTCCATCGCCTATCACAGCCAATACTTGTTCCGACAAACTTTTTCCATTCTCCATCATGCCTCCTATGCGGGCCAGCACACGTTGAACATGATCGCGTATTTTATCAGATCCCATGGTCGTGTCTTTTGTGACTGCCTGTTAAATACAAATATTTAGCTATTCTCTATTTAAATTTTATTGCTTTGACTTACCAGCGCAATGTGGAGCACTGCAAACCTGCTATCCAGCTCAGCAGTTTGCGCCGCAATCACCAGCATTTTGATCTTTGTTCCAATGCCATCCTTTATTGGACAATAAATGTTGAGCAAATAATTTAAACATCCTTGCGTAAATAACATAATACTTACACCTAATGCAAACTGTCTTACGTGCAGTTCGTCGTATGTGACGAAGAACGGCGAGAATGTCCGCAACACCTCTACGCTTTCCACGAACAATTTTTGTATGTGCCTTTCCTCGTCGTTCACAAATTTTAAAGCTGATTCAATGTCCGCAGGCCGGTGCTTAAAATGATTACTGTCATTCAAAAATTCTTGTATTGTCTCCACTGCCGGGGGCGGTAGTGGGGGCCGCGAAACTGCCGGGGGCAGTGGCACTCTCCCTCGCGGTGGCGACCTCGCACAGGCGAACGCTAGCAGCCTGCTGGCGGACAAAAGAGTTTGCCACCTCCATGTCTCCGCCAGTCAAGGCCACCACCGCCGCGGCACTTTCGGCGGCGACCAGCCGATGTCTGGCCACCTCAACACTTATTATGGAGCTGGCTTGCAGCATATATTCAAAAATCGACGCGTTATTCATTTTGTCCGAAAATTTAGCGCGTCTCGGTACAAGGCTTTTTATAAAGTGAAACATGGCGGCCATGGTTGCCCATCGGCAAAGTCCCGTTTTCAAAACCACGCCGCCGATCTCGATAACAGGGCGGAAAATTTGAATTGAGGCAGCGAGAGCATTTGCCTCTCGGTTCTCTGACCAGGTTCAACGAGACAAAAAAATGTAGTATCTTTTAAACACACATTTCCATTTATTTATTTTGCAATATAATAGCCTTAATTTAAAAAACAAATTTACATATAATTTCAAATAACTGGTAGGAAATTCTGAAATTACCAGTGCGAGAAAAAGTGGCAGCGCTGCAAACAGCTGTTTTCTTAGCCAGAAAAAAAAAATTTGTTTCTCAAAATAATGATGGACCCTCACAGAAACACGGACTAGGACTATGAAAATGCAATATGAAACAATATGAAAATGACAATTATTAAGCAAAAATATGTAAAATTAAAAATTTTTTTTTAATATTCATGTTAGCTTAGAATAATAATAATAATAAAATACTAATTAATTTTATACATTTTCATGAAAACTCCTGCAAATTGTATTAAAAATGTTGCAGCAGTCTCTTCTTTCTGCAGCTCCGGTATGTGCCCGGTTGCCAACTTCTTTATTTGGCCCTGCAGGCATGTCTGGAACGTCACCAGGTCGTCGTTGTTACCATTGTGCAGGCTGACCTCTGCAGACGGACATAATGCAAACAATTTTTTAAGCATTAGTCGCAGGTTCCACAGTTCCTGCTGCTTGTATTTTCGGAGCGGCGACTTGCATGCAGCTGCATCGGCCTGATCCTAATTTGACTCCCAGGTGGTGCGTGAGAGAGTACACCTCTTGTATACTCTTCCCAAAATATGGTCCGTGTACATATACCTCAGAGCCAGGTTATTTCTGAGGTGTGTGTAGTCCACCAGCACAGGTATATGTGCGTAATGGTACGCGTAGTGCGCAGCGTCTGTATTCGCGGAATTTCCATCGCCTATCACAGCCAATACTTGTTCCGACAAACTTTTTCCATTCTCCATCATGCCTCCTATGCGGGCCAGCACACGTTGAACATGATCGCGTATTTTATCAGATCCCATGGTCGTGTCTTTTGTGACTGCCTGTTAAATACAAATATTTAGCTATTCTCTATTTAAATTTTATTGCTTTGACTTACCAGCGCAATGTGGAGCACTGCAAACCTGCTATCCAGCTCAGCAGTTTGCGCCGCAATCACCAGCATTTTGATCTTTGTTCCAATGCCATCCTTTATTGGACAATAAATGTTGAGCAAATAATTTAAACATCCTTGCGTAAATAACATAATACTTACACCTAATGCAAACTGTCTTACGTGCAGTTCGTCGTATGTGACGAAGAACGGCGAGAATGTCCGCAACACCTCTACGCTTTCCACGAACAATTTTTGTATGTGCCTTTCCTCGTCGTTCACAAATTTTAAAGCTGATTCAATGTCCGCAGGCCGGTGCTTAAAATGATTACTGTCATTCAAAAATTCTTGTATTGTCTCCACTGCCGGGGGCGGTAGTGGGGGCCGCGAAACTGCCGGGGGCAGTGGCACTCTCCCTCGCGGTGGCGACCTCGCACAGGCGAACGCTAGCAGCCTGCTGGCGGACAAAAGAGTTTGCCACCTCCATGTCTCCGCCAGTCAAGGCCACCACCGCCGCGGCACTTTCGGCGGCGACCAGCCGATGTCTGGCCACCTCAACACTTATTATGGAGCTGGCTTGCAGCATATATTCAAAAATCGACGCGTTATTCATTTTGTCCGAAAATTTAGCGCGTCTCGGTACAAGGCTTTTTATAAAGTGAAACATGGCGGCCATGGTTGCCCATCGGCAAAGTCCCGTTTTCAAAACCACGCCGCCGATCTCGATAACAGGGCGGAAAATTTGAATTGAGGCAGCGAGAGCATTTGCCTCTCGGTTCTCTGACCAGGTTCAACGAGACAAAAAAATGTAGTATCTTTTAAACACACATTTCCATTTATTTATTTTGCAATATAATAGCCTTAATTTAAAAAACAAATTTACATATAATTTCAAATAACTGGTAGGAAATTCTGAAATTACCAGTGCGAGAAAAAGTGGCAGCGCTGCAAACAGCTGTTTTCTTAGCCAGAAAAAAAAAATTTGTTTCTCAAAATAATGATGGACCCTCACAGAAACACGGACTAGGACTATGAAAATGCAATATGAAACAATATGAAAATGACAATTATTAAGCAAAAATATGTAAAATTAAAAATTTTTTTTTAATATTCATGTTAGCTTAGAATAATAATAATAATAAAATACTAATTAATTTTATACATTTTCATGAAAACTCCTGCAAATTGTATTAAAAATGTTGCAGCAGTCTCTTCTTTCTGCAGCTCCGGTATGTGCCCGGTTGCCAACTTCTTTATTTGGCCCTGCAGGCATGTCTGGAACGTCACCAGGTCGTCGTTGTTACCATTGTGCAGGCTGACCTCTGCAGACGGACATAATGCAAACAATTTTTTAAGCATTAGTCGCAGGTTCCACAGTTCCTGCTGCTTGTATTTTCGGAGCGGCGACTTGCATGCAGCTGCATCGGCCTGATCCTAATTTGACTCCCAGGTGGTGCGTGAGAGAGTACACCTCTTGTATACTCTTCCCAAAATATGGTCCGTGTACATATACCTCAGAGCCAGGTTATTTCTGAGGTGTGTGTAGTCCACCAGCACAGGTATATGTGCGTAATGGTACGCGTAGTGCGCAGCGTCTGTATTCGCGGAATTTCCATCGCCTATCACAGCCAATACTTGTTCCGACAAACTTTTTCCATTCTCCATCATGCCTCCTATGCGGGCCAGCACACGTTGAACATGATCGCGTATTTTATCAGATCCCATGGTCGTGTCTTTTGTGACTGCCTGTTAAATACAAATATTTAGCTATTCTCTATTTAAATTTTATTGCTTTGACTTACCAGCGCAATGTGGAGCACTGCAAACCTGCTATCCAGCTCAGCAGTTTGCGCCGCAATCACCAGCATTTTGATCTTTGTTCCAATGCCATCCTTTATTGGACAATAAATGTTGAGCAAATAATTTAAACATCCTTGCGTAAATAACATAATACTTACACCTAATGCAAACTGTCTTACGTGCAGTTCGTCGTATGTGACGAAGAACGGCGAGAATGTCCGCAACACCTCTACGCTTTCCACGAACAATTTTTGTATGTGCCTTTCCTCGTCGTTCACAAATTTTAAAGCTGATTCAATGTCCGCAGGCCGGTGCTTAAAATGATTACTGTCATTCAAAAATTCTTGTATTGTCTCCACTGCCGGGGGCGGTAGTGGGGGCCGCGAAACTGCCGGGGGCAGTGGCACTCTCCCTCGCGGTGGCGACCTCGCACAGGCGAACGCTAGCAGCCTGCTGGCGGACAAAAGAGTTTGCCACCTCCATGTCTCCGCCAGTCAAGGCCACCACCGCCGCGGCACTTTCGGCGGCGACCAGCCGATGTCTGGCCACCTCAACACTTATTATGGAGCTGGCTTGCAGCATATATTCAAAAATCGACGCGTTATTCATTTTGTCCGAAAATTTAGCGCGTCTCGGTACAAGGCTTTTTATAAAGTGAAACATGGCGGCCATGGTTGCCCATCGGCAAAGTCCCGTTTTCAAAACCACGCCGCCGATCTCGATAACAGGGCGGAAAATTTGAATTGAGGCAGCGAGAGCATTTGCCTCTCGGTTCTCTGACCAGGTTCAACGAGACAAAAAAATGTAGTATCTTTTAAACACACATTTCCATTTATTTATTTTGCAATATAATAGTCTTAATTTAAAAAACAAATTTACATATAATTTCAAATAACTGGTAGGAAATTCTGAAATTACCAGTGCGAGAAAAAGTGGCAGCGCTGCAAACAGCTGTTTTCTTAGCCAGAAAAAAAAAATTTGTTTCTCAAAATAATGATGGACCCTCACAGAAACACGGACTAGGACTATGAAAATGCAATATGAAACAATATGAAAATGACAATTATTAAGCAAAAATATGTAAAATTAAAAATTTTTTTTAATATTCATGTTAGCTTAGAATAATAATAATAATAAAATACTAATTAATTTTATACATTTTCATGAAAACTCCTGCAAATTGTATTAAAAATGTTGCAGCAGTCTCTTCTTTCTGCAGCTCCGGTATGTGCCCGGTTGCCAACTTCTTTATTTGGCCCTGCAGGCATGTCTGGAACGTCACCAGGTCGTCGTTGTTACCATTGTGCAGGCTGACCTCTGCAGACGGACATAATGCAAACAATTTTTTAAGCATTAGTCGCAGGTTCCACAGTTCCTGCTGCTTGTATTTTCGGAGCGGCGACTTGCATGCAGCTGCATCGGCCTGATCCTAATTTGACTCCCAGGTGGTGCGTGAGAGAGTACACCTCTTGTATACTCTTCCCAAAATATGGTCCGTGTACATATACCTCAGAGCCAGGTTATTTCTGAGGTGTGTGTAGTCCACCAGCACAGGTATATGTGCGTAATGGTACGCGTAGTGCGCAGCGTCTGTATTCGCGGAATTTCCATCGCCTATCACAGCCAATACTTGTTCCGACAAACTTTTTCCATTCTCCATCATGCCTCCTATGCGGGCCAGCACACGTTGAACATGATCGCGTATTTTATCAGATCCCATGGTCGTGTCTTTTGTGACTGCCTGTTAAATACAAATATTTAGCTATTGTCTATTTAAATTTTATTGCTTTGACTTACCAGCGCAATGTGGAGCACTGCAAACCTGCTATCCAGCTCAGCAGTTTGCGCCGCAATCACCAGCATTTTGATCTTTGTTCCAATGCCATCCTTTATTGGACAATAAATGTTGAGCAAATAATTTAAACATCCTTGCGTAAATAACATAATACTTACACCTAATGCAAACTGTCTTACGTGCAGCTCGTCGTATGTGACGAAGAACGGCGAGAATGTCCGCAACACCTCTACGCTTTCCACGAACAATTTTTGTATGTGCCTTTCCTCGTCGTTCACAAATTTTAAAGCTGATTCAATGTCCGCAGGCCGGTGCTTAAAATGATTACTGTCATTCAAAAATTCTTGTATTGTCTCCACTGCCGGGGGCGGTAGTGGGGGCCGCGAAACTTCCGGGGGCAGTGGCACTCTCCCTCGCGGTGGCGACCTCGCACAGGCGAACGCTAGCAGCCTGCTGGCGGACAAAAGAGTTTGCCACCTCCATGTCTCCGCCAGTCAAGGCCACCACCGCCGCGGCACTTTCGGCGGCGACCAGCCGATGTCTGGCCACCTCAACACTTATTATGGAGCTGGCTTGCAGCATATATTCAAAAATCGACGCGTTATTCATTTTGTCCGAAAATTTAGCGCGTCTCGGTACAAGGCTTTTTATAAAGTGAAACATGGCGGCCATGGTTGCCCATCGGCAAAGTCCCGTTTTCAAAACCACGCCGCCGATCTCGATAACAGGGCGGAAAATTTGAATTGAGGCAGCGAGAGCATTTGCCTCTCGGTTCTCTGACCAGGTTCAACGAGACAAAAAAATGTAGTATCTTTTAAACACACATTTCCATTTATTTATTTTGCAATATAATAGTCTTAATTTAAAAAACAAATTTACATATAATTTCAAATAACTGGTAGGAAATTCTGAAATTACCAGTGCGAGAAAAAGTGGCAGCGCTGCAAACAGCTGTTTTCTTAGCCAGAAAAAAAAAATTTGTTTCTCAAAATAATGATGGACCCTCACAGAAACACGGACTAGGACTATGAAAATGCAATACGAAACAATATGAAAATGACAATTATTAAGCAAAAATATGTAAAATTAAAAATTTTTTTTTAATATTCATGTTAGCTTAGAATAATAATAATAATAAAATACTAATTAATTTTATACATTTTCATGAAAACTCCTGCAAATTGTATTAAAAATGTTGCAGCAGTCTCTTCTTTCTGCAGCTCCGGTATGTGCCCGGTTGCCAACTTCTTTATTTGGCCCTGCAGGCATGTCTGGAACGTCACCAGGTCGTCGTTGTTACCATTGTGCAGGCTGACCTCTGCAGACAGACATAATGCAAACAATTTTTTAAGCATTAGTCGCAGGTTCCACAGTTCCTGCTGCTTGTATTTTCGGAGCGGCGACTTGCATGCAGCTGCATCGGCCTGATCCTAATTTGACTCCCAGGTGGTGCGTGAGAGAGTACACCTCTTGTATACTCTTCCCAAAATATGGTCCGTGTACATATACCTCAGAGCCAGGTTATTTCTGAGGTGTGTGTAGTCCACCAGCACAGGTATATGTGCGTAATGGTACGCGTAGTGCGCAGCGTCTGTATTCGCGGAATTTCCATCGCCTATCACAGCCAATACTTGTTCCGACAAACTTTTTCCATTCTCCATCATGCCTCCTATGCGGGCCAGCACACGTTGAACATGATCGCGTATTTTATCAGATCCCATGGTCGTGTCTTTTGTGACTGCCTGTTAAATACAAATATTTAGCTATTGTCTATTTAAATTTTATTGCTTTGACTTACCAGCGCAATGTGGAGCACTGCAAACCTGCTATCCAGCTCAGCAGTTTGCTCCGCAATCACCAGCATTTTGATCTTTGTTCCAATGCCATCCTTTATTGGACAATAAATGTTGAGCAAATAATTTAAACATCCTTGCGTAAATAACATAATACTTACACCTAATGCAAACTGTCTTACGTGCAGCTCGTCGTATGTGACGAAGAACGGCGAGAATGTCCGCAACACCTCTACGCTTTCCACGAACAATTTTTGTATGTGCCTTTCCTCGTCGTTCACAAATTTTAAAGCTGATTCAATGTCCGCAGGCCGGTGCTTAAAATGATTACTGTCATTCAAAAATTCTTGTATTGTCTCCACTGCCGGGGGCGGTAGTGGGGGCCGCGAAACTGCCGGGGGCAGTGGCACTCTCCCTCGCGGTGGCGACCTCGCACAGGCGAACGCTAGCAGCCTGCTGGCGGACAAAAGAGTTTGCCACCTCCATGTCTCCGCCAGTCAAGGCCACCACCGCCGCGGCACTTTCGGCGGCGACCAGCCGATGTCTGGCCACCTCAACACTTATTATGGAGCTGGCTTGCAGCATATATTCAAAAATCGACGCGTTATTCATTTTGTCCGAAAATTTAGCGCGTCTCGGTACAAGGCTTTTTATAAAGTGAAACATGGCGGCCATGGTTGCCCATCGGCAAAGTCCCGTTTTCAAAACCACGCCGCCGATCTCGATAACAGGGCGGAAAATTTGAATTGAGGCAGCGAGAGCATTTGCCTCTCGGTTCTCTGACCAGGTTCAACGAGACAAAAAAATGTAGTATCTTTTAAACACACATTTCCATTTATTTATTTTGCAATATAATAGTCTTAATTTAAAAAACAAATTTACATATAATTTCAAATAACTGGTAGGAAATTCTGAAATTACCAGTGCGAGAAAAAGTGGCAGCGCTGCAAACAGCTGTTTTCTTAGCCAGAAAAAAAAAATTTGTTTCTCAAAATAATGATGGACCCTCACAGAAACACGGACTAGGACTATGAAAATGCAATATGAAACAATATGAAAATGACAATTATTAAGCAAAAATATGTAAAATTAAAAATTTTTTTTTAATATTCATGTTAGCTTAGAATAATAATAATAATAAAATACTAATTAATTTTATACATTTTCATGAAAACTCCTGCAAATTGTATTAAAAATGTTGCAGCAGTCTCTTCTTTCTGCAGCTCCGGTATGTGCCCGGTTGCCAACTTCTTTATTTGGCCCTGCAGGCATGTCTGGAACGTCACCAGGTCGTCGTTGTTACCATTGTGCAGGCTGACCTCTGCAGACGGACATAATGCAAACAATTTTTTAAGCATTAGTCGCAGGTTCCACAGTTCCTGCTGCTTGTATTTTCGGAGCGGCGACTTGCATGCAGCTGCATCGGCCTGATCCTAATTTGACTCCCAGGTGGTGCGTGAGAGAGTACACCTCTTGTATACTCTTCCCAAAATATGGTCCGTGTACATATACCTCAGAGCCAGGTTATTTCTGAGGTGTGTGTAGTCCACCAGCACAGGTATATGTGCGTAATGGTACGCGTAGTGCGCAGCGTCTGTATTCGCGGAATTTCCATCGCCTATCACAGCCAATACTTGTTCCGACAAACTTTTTCCATTCTCCATCATGCCTCCTATGCGGGCCAGCACACGTTGAACATGATCGCGTATTTTATCAGATCCCATGGTCGTGTCTTTTGTGACTGCCTGTTAAATACAAATATTTAGCTATTGTCTATTTAAATTTTATTTCTTTGACTTACCAGCGCAATGTGGAGCACTGCAAACCTGCTATCCAGCTCAGCAGTTTGCGCCGCAATCACCAGCATTTTGATCTTTGTTCCAATGCCATCCTTTATTGGACAATAAATGTTGAGCAAATAATTTAAACATCCTTGCGTAAATAACAATACTTACACCTAATGCAAACTGTCTTACGTGCAGTTCGTCGTATGTGACGAAGAACGGCGAGAATGTCCGCAACACCTCTACGCTTTCCACGAACAATTTTTGTATGTGCCTTTCCTCGTCTTTCACAAATTTTAAAGCTGATTCAATGTCCGCAGGCCGGTGCTTAAAATGATAACTGTCATTCAAAAATTCTTGTATTGTCTCCACTGCCGGGGGCGGAGGTGGGGGCCGCGAAACTGCCGGGGGCAGTGGCACTCTCCCTCGCGGTGGCGACCTCGCACAGGCGAACACTTTCCGCCTGCTGTCGGATAAATGAGTTTGCCACCTCCATATCTCCGCCACTTAAGGCCACCACCGCCACGGAACTTTCGGCGGCGACCAGCCGATGTCTGGCCACCTCCACGCTCACTATTGAGCTGGCTTGAATCAGGTATTCGAAAATGGATCTGTTGTTCATTTTCCTCTGTACAGATCATTTAGCGCGTCTCCTTACAAGGCTTTTTATAAAGTGAAAACATGGCGGCCATGGTTGCCTATCGGCAAAGTCCCGTTTTCAAAACCACGCCGCCGATCTCGATAACAGGGCGGAAAATTTGAATTGAGGCAGCGAGAGCATTTGCCTCTCGGTTCTCTGACCAGGTTCAACGAGACCAAAAAATGTAGTATCTTTTAAACACACATTTCCATTTATTTATTTTGCAATATAATAGTCTTAATTTAAAAAACAAATTTACATATAATTTCAAATAACTGGTAGGAAATTCTGAAATTACCAGTGCGAGAAAAAGTGGCAGCGCTGCAAACAGCTGTTTTCTTAGCCAGAAAAAAAAAATTTGTTTCTCAAAATAATGATGGACCCTCACAGAAACACGGACTAGGACTATGAAAATGCAATATGAAACAATATGAAAATGACAATTATTAAGCAAAAATATGTAAAATTAAAAATTTTTTTTAATATTCATGTTAGCTTAGAATAATAATAATAATAAAATACTAATTAATTTTATACATTTTCATGAAAACTCCTGCAAATTGTATTAAAAATGTTGCAGCAGTCTCTTCTTTCTGCAGCTCCGGTATGTGCCCGGTTGCCAACTTCTTTATTTGGCCCTGCAGGCATGTCTGGAACGTCACCAGGTCGTCGTTGTTACCATTGTGCAGGCTGACCTCTGCAGACGGACATAATGCAAACAATTTTTTAAGCATTAGTCGCAGGTTCCACAGTTCCTGCTGCTTGTATTTTCGGAGCGGCGACTTGCATGCAGCTGCATCGGCCTGATCCTAATTTGACTCCCAGGTGGTGCGTGAGAGAGTACACCTCTTGTATACTCTTCCCAAAATATGGTCCGTGTACATATACCTCAGAGCCAGGTTATTTCTGAGGTGTGTGTAGTCCACCAGCACAGGTATATGTGCGTAATGGTACGCGTAGTGCGCAGCGTCTGTATTCGCGGAATTTCCATCGCCTATCACAGCCAATACTTGTTCCGACAAACTTTTTCCATTCTCCATCATGCCTCCTATGCGGGCCAGCACACGTTGAACATGATCGCGTATTTTATCAGATCCCATGGTCGTGTCTTTTGTGACTGCCTGTTAAATACAAATATTTAGCTATTCTCTATTTAAATTTTATTGCTTTGACTTACCAGCGCAATGTGGAGCACTGCAAACCTGCTATCCAGCTCAGCAGTTTGCGCCGCAATCACCAGCATTTTGATCTTTGTTCCAATGCCATCCTTTATTGGACAATAAATGTTGAGCAAATAATTTAAACATCCTTGCGTAAATAACATAATACTTACACCTAATGCAAACTGTCTTACGTGCAGTTCGTCGTATGTGACGAAGAACGGCGAGAATGTCCGCAACACCTCTACGCTTTCCACGAACAATTTTTGTATGTGCCTTTCCTCGTCGTTCACAAATTTTAAAGCTGATCCAATGTCCGCAGGCCGGTGCTTAAAATGATTACTGTCATTCAAAAATTCTTGTATTGTCTCCATTGTAAGCAAATTGTATTTTCCGATGCAAACCATAGACGATAATGACGATATTATCAATTGTCAACGTCTAATCAATGAGAAACATGCTCATAATTACCATCCATAACTGGGATGGTCCGTTTTGCCGTTCCGAAAATTTCCCAGTTATTCCGCCATCCATCTGGGATGTTCCTAATTCGCACGTTTCCATGCGGTATTTTTTCGATAATTGCCAAATGCAACCATAAATAATAGACATAATAAATAAATAATAATAATAATAAATACTAAACAGCATCTTTGTGTTCGGCTACATCTTTCTCCCAAAATGTCCCGAACCGCTTCTAAAAAGTCCTATCATATATATTTGTATTTAAAACATTGATTGGATTTTGTAGAAGCAGTCACAAATGACCACGCTTCAGTTTTTTCAAAACAAATATCCATTCTAATATCTCCTCCTCGTCCACATCCTCATCATCCATGTGCAGAAACATGATTAGTTTGGTCAAGAATATGTTTTGCTGTTGAATCACATTTACAAACATTGCAATATTATTAATATTCATTTTAATTAAAGACGTAAAAAAATTTCCGCACGCAATTATGCGCATCAGCTGTTTCTCATGGATGGTGGATGGTGGCAGTGTCAATCGGAATTTCACATATTTTAAAAATTCCCACCGTTCCTCCGGGATGGGCTCAGAGGGTATATCTTGTTTTTTTGTATTTTGCCTTTTTAAAAAGTGCAACAAATGCTTTTAAATTTTCCGCAGCTGTAAATATGGCAGGGAATATGAATTTTTAATCAAAAAAGGCTTACATGTTTCTTAAACATTTCTTTTAGGTCGATAGTATCGAAAACATCGATGTTTGGTATTTACGATCATTTCCAGTATATTTTCCGGTATATTTTCCGGTACATTATATTTCCGAGGTATATTCTCCCGATAGAACTGCGGTCTCATGCTTTTTACACGTGGTTTTTTCGCGATCGGTCGTGAAAAAATTTGTCCGAGTGATATTTTAAGTGATTGAAGTGAAAATTGTGGATTTTAGTGTTAGTTTTTAAATTATATTATACTATATCACCACCCGTTTCACAGATCACTGCTCATTCACTCGTCTCTTTTCCCGTTGTTCGGGATTGTGTGAAAAGCATATCGTAAACATATAACAGTGCATAGTGTGTGTGCTCAGCACACTATTTGTAAACATATAACAGTGCATAGTGTGTGTGCTCAGCACACTATTTGTTATTGCACAAAGGTTTGTTTGTGCGCAAAACTTTAAACTTTATTTATTTTTAAATTTAAAACATGTACCGAAAGGAGTACATGTTTTCGCCAACTGAAACGGTGCCCATCGCAAGGGCTCGTTTGGCAAGGGCAGAGGCTCATGAAGCTCTGGAGCTCGCCCTAGAGCGGGGAGCACCAAGAGCTGAGATCGCCACGTTGGTGCGGATTCGGGACCAAGCAAGCTTAAACCTTGCTGTTCTTCTAGAAGAACAAGAAATCCGTGCCAGCACCTCAGCTGCCAGAACCTCAGCTGCCAGCACCTCAGCTACCAGAACCTCAGCTGCCAGCACTTCAGCTCATAAGAGCACTGGCTGGTGTTTGGTTTCAAACCAGAGCCCAAAAGCTTCTGAGGTATGCGCTGGTGCATTGGAAGGCGATGACCTTCCCAGCACCAGCCCGAGAGCTTCTGAGATATGCGCTGGTGAATTGGAAGGCGATGACCTTCCCAGCACCAGCGCGAGCATACGGTCTCAGCACCAGAGCCCGAGAGCTTCTGCCCAAGGCTCGCCGGTTAGATGCGCTGGTGAATTGGAAGGCGATGATCTTCCCAGCACCAGCGCGGGCATACAGTCGGATTTTTCGAATCCAATTTCGAATTCGACTGCAATATGTGGGCCAATAAAAGGTCCCCGGCTCCGCAACAACTTGGAAAGGAAAGCGAAGCATCAGGAAATGAGCTTCTCGTTCCCGGTGAACGAGAATTCAATTCCATCGCTTCCAAAAATTCCATCAGAAAATAAGCGCAAAAAAACTGTTTACAAGGGAGAAGACTCCATTAAATGGACTCCTATGCAGTATTTGAACTCCGACGCCCCTGAGTCCGATAATCGGTTGCTTGGGGAAAGCGTCGTCTTTATCAATGGTTCCCCATGGTGAAGAGGCCAAGAGGCTGTTCGGCGCCTCCTGAATTTAAATGTGCGCATGGCGAGCGTTTCTGCTGCCTCGCATGTGGGGCATTAAAGAAAATCAAAATGGAAGAAAGAATAGCTCACTATAAAAAGTGCAAGCTTTTAGAAAGAAAATTTATTTGCCTGCAATGTGGCCATACCTCGACAATAATGAAAAGGCACACGTGCCCTAAAGCTCTGCGAATGCAGACACCGATGACCATTTTGGACGGCAACCCCATGGGACCAATACAAATGGTCCCATGTCAAAATAGCTTGGAAAATGAAAACGCCTCGCAGGAAAACCTGAAGGTTACAACAAATGATGGGGACATCGATGTCCCATGTCAAAATAGCTCGGAAAATGAAAACGCCTCGCAGGACATCGAAAACAACGACCTGCAAGTCGGAATGTCAGTTTTATTAGGTGAAGACTAGTCATACTAGTCATAATAAGTTAAGACTGTGATATATAGTAAACATATTAACATATATAACATATTAACATATATAAAAACCAAAAAAATGTAAAATGTTTAGAAATGCACAAAGAATGCATTAAAAAAATTCATGAAAACAAATTCATGAATTTGCCTGTACGATCAACCATCTTTTTCCTTAATTGGAAAAAGAAAAGATCGCTGATGAGGAAGAGTGGTGTACAGTGGGCTGCCCACCTACAAACATATGTAAACATTCATGTTCCCGCACCGCAGCAGCCTATGCAGGCGTTCTCTCGCTTCTTCATCTCGCACCTTTCTTTCTTTCGCCTTCGCTACCACTCTCTCTCTCTGTCTATCAATCGCTCGTACTCGGGGCTAAGCAGCAGCCCATAGTCAAAGAGGGAAAAACGCGGCCAAGCGCAAATTAGAGGACGTCCACCTGAAAATTTTGTACACGCATGAGTACAGGAAGGAAAATTGATCAGTATGACCAAAGAATTCAACGCTGGAGAGGCTAACATACTGAAAATTATGTTGAACAAATATTTTCTAAGATGGTCAGATCCTGTTAATTTAAATGTGGTCAACTCCTTGAAGTACGAGCACATGGCCAGCGTAATAAAGCACAAGATATACATATACGGTCTTGCTGTAAATACAGCGGAACCCCGTGTACTTCGTAGCGAGATTTGTCATAGTAATATCAAAAACAATATAAGTATAAGATAAATAACGCTCATACATATGTACATTTCAATTGCCATATGCAAGCAATTTTTCAGCAATCGACGAAAATCGCGCCATCTTGTCCGCACAAAATTTGAGAGCGTACGAATCTAAAAATATAATCTGCTTGCATGTGTGGGTCCAAAGAAAGCGTTTGTGTGCGTACTTGTGCGAAGCAGACGATTTTCAATACGAAAACATTTTTATGAGTTGAGAAACGAATACAAATTTTTTTCACACGTGCACGCTGAATACCCTAATGACCCTAATCATGTATTAAATATGTATTATGTATTTTTATATATGTATGTATGTATATTCGTTCATTATTATCGAGTATACTATATTAAAATAAATTATCATATAAAGGTTATACAAAATAGGAGTTTTTAATATTGGGGTGGTAAGCGGCTTGCAAAATTAACTTAGGACTTATAAAGTGAAGGGTATATTTCGACAGAGCTGTAACGTACATACATTTGTATGTATGCAGGCAGATCTAGAATGCTTGAGAATATGTGTGCACACATATAGACTTATATATAATTCTTTGTGAAAACTTTAAGCTCTTGCTCTAAAGCTATGCCTTTTCGTTCTTTGGTTTCACTTTATCAGTTGAGTGCAGTGAAGTGAGTTCAAAAATTAACTTAAATTAAATAAATAATAATAAATAAATAATAAATATTCATAAAACCAGAGAAAACAAAGGAAAATAATGTCAGCCCAACAAATAAGAAGATTGGCAAAAAAAAACAAGCCAAATTATTGTTCGCCAAAGACAATGCATTATCGGGTACAACAAAAAGAGCGCAAGAGCACGTGACGCAGGGCGACGTAGAGCCAATAATTGATAATTATTTACATATGTAATAACACCACAAGTGACAGCTGTTCTTCCGATAGTGATAGGGAAATTGAAGAAGAAAGTTTATATTTAAACACAAACATGTCACTTTTTTTCAAATACAGAAAAATAAATAAAATTTCCAATTACATTATTCTTTTATTTTGTGTTACATATGAGCAGAAATATGACACCAAAGCGATCGGAAATCGATTGCAATATGACTCAAATATGAGTCTCTTATGACTCCAAAACGATCGAAATTCGGCTGAAATATGTCTCGAATAAAAGTCAATTGTTATCAAAAAAGACTCTTCTGGAAGAGTCGCGGCTAGCATACAATTTTCTCACGCCGAGGGAATCATTTATGATCAGAAAACGAGCGCATTTCTGCCTATTTTGATCAGCAAGGAGACTCGAATAGGACTCTTTTTTGATCAGAAATTTCATAAAATGCTTGCTGGGGAGACTGGAACAAAACCCTTTTTTGATCAGAAATTTCATAAAATGCTTGCTGGGTACATACAGAGCCAGCCGATCTCTCATATACATACAGCATACGAGAGGCTGGAGCATACATACATACATATGTATCTGGCGCCCCGCTTTTTAAAGTTCTGCGCCATTTTCCAAGAATAAATTTCAGCGCACAACAGTTATTGCGAACAATGAATTTCTTTTCGGCTCATTCCGATATCGAATCGATAAAAAGGGAATTGTTTGCATACCCAAAAGCATGGAATGCTACAAAAATTCACCCTTCATCATGTCCACATATGGATTTTCCAGCTTTGGCCAAAAAGTACAAGGCTCTGGCGATCGCAACAATGTGCATGGATGGTAGCAACTTAGCATACCAATACCTTAAGGTGGTAGCAAATGACGGAAGGAAAAAATTGGGAAGCGTGGAGATAGCAGAAGGATTGGTATGGATTTTTGAACGCTTACGCTCGGCCCTATTGCCGAACGCATTGGCGGTCGTTTTCAACTACTGCACTTCAAACACTGCGCCAAGTGCCCAAATTCGAGACTCATATGGAATCCCCTTTTTTTGGACAATCGACATCGTCGAAAGGTGGCTGACGTAATTGTTGAATCAATAGATCGAGTGCTTCAAAAATTTCACAAATTGGATGCACAAGTAATCTGCTTGCTATTATCTCCGACCACTGCACTGAAAATGTTGCGGCGAATAAATTCATCGAACAGGAGATGTCAATGCTTTGGGATTTGCCACATAGAAGATGTTGAAGATAGCCGAAATGTAATGGCGAAGCAAATAGTAAATAGTAGATTTGGCCGTGCAGAAACTGTACACATTTGAGTTTTCAAAGCAGAATTGGACCGAAACTTTCTACAATGTCGACCTCGGGTGCGGGTCTGAGGAAACAATTTTAAAACTACGAAGCACCATTATTTATTAAAATGTTAACCAACGATTAATTTGAGAATTTGGGCAAAAACTTAATACCAAAGACTATACAATACCAAGATTCTGCAGAGCGACAAAAAAGCTGTTCTATGGCGAGGCTTATCGATGCGCCCCATGGACAGAGGGTGCGCGCGGGGCTAATGCCTCGTCTCTGACCGCCCATTCGTCAGCGAGAATTTTCGAGACAGCGCAGCGCACATTTGAAGGCCGGCCCATCAATCTGGGGGGCCCTCCTTTTTCACGCCAGTTCTCTTATTTTTTTATTTGAAATAAAAACAAAAATGCTATTTTTTTTATTATTTTGTATGTTTCTGAGTGGCTATTATATTTTTTATTCATTTTTTTTTAGTTCTGTTTTTCCAACCAATTTTTCTGTTAGCCCTCGGGGGCCCTAAGCAACGGCCTCAGGGCTAATCCGGCCCAGGACCTATTCCCGTCGTCAGAATATTTTGTTGCTTTATCCTGTCGCTCGACACGACGCGGCCCGAGGCATTGAAGATGGCGAAAGAAGAGCAAAGGCTAGTATAAAGAAGAATGGAAGAAATAGCCCCGCGCGCCCGTACCATGAAGCGTAAAACGAAAATTGAACGAGCATTTGCTCCTCATGTAACATCTTGGTATTGTATAGTCTTTGTTAATACCCAAATTGAAGCACAGCTTCAATACGATCTCTTCTGCGTCTGGCTCTCGTCGCGAATCGTGTTTCAATGGAGTGCCGACCATAATTCGAATTAATCGTTTGAAATGAAAACGAAGGATTTTGCCCCGAACTTCCAGATCGTGATTCTTACCCCGCTAATAGCCGAAGAAATAATTTGTTTATGATTTATAATTATAATTTATGAATGAATATTATGAAAAATTATGAATATATTTGATCTGATCAGAAAATCTTCTTCTCGTTTGACGACTTTTTTGTCTTCTTCCCATTTGACGACTGTTGTTCTGTAACACTTCTGTTACAGTAACAGACTGTTACAGTTACGTTACTGTTAACAGACTGTAACATATGTATAAACATATAAACTATTAATAAAATAAATAAATAAAAAATATAAACAGTAAAATGCTCACCTCACTTTCTCTATAACTAGTCCTCTCCAAGTATTGCCAGTGCTCCCACAAGCCGGGTTGTAAAAAGGATGTCATCCTCTTCCATTTCAGTTTGTTCCATGAGAGTTGCGAACTGTATTATGTTCCCAGCAAGTAGTATTGAGGAATTACTCCATTAGACAGTGGGGACATATCCTTATCGTAACAATGCCCGTCTTAAGAACTTATGTATAAGTACTGAAGTTATGGCTTCTTTGCCTACCGCTGCCTGTTGAATTCAAAACATAATTAAAAACACATATCTGGTAATAAGATGTAATGCTATTATTATTCTAACATACTCACCAGACGCATTAGCAAAGTGCTGTATTTTCTACCGTCGGCGGAATGGGCAGCAAAAACCAAAATCTTAAAAGATTTATACACACATTTCTGTAATGAAATATATGTGAACATAATATTTCTCCATGACTGTAAATATTTACCGCTTTTGTTAGCTCTGGCAGATGCCAATCAGAGAACTGCAAGGGTGTCAGTTTTTGCCACACTACTCACACCCTACGAATAGTGTGTACCGGTGCCACTCGCCACCGAAAGAGCAAATCAAAGACACTCACTCATCAAAAGTTGTGTGTGTTCTGCGAGTTCCGGCAATGTCTCGCACTCACTCACACAATCACCCGTTCTTCTTCTGCACGCACCCAGATGTTTTTAGGCAACGGGTCCCGGTCGCACTCAAGCAATGCGTATCACCCGGGTGTTTTGTAGACACCATGGTGCCTGTGTGTGTACTCATGAGTAATTTTCGGCTGTAAAAATAAAGTTAATTCTTCGTGCTTGTTGAAATTTTCATATTGCGACTAAGCAACGCATTTGCAGCAGCAAGTACTAAAAAAGCAACACAAGCGAGGCCTTGTACAAAAGTAATCTTAACACCCAAGACACTATACATTTTGTGCTTCCCTTTTCACCCACCCTTTTTTCGACTCCGATGCGGAAAAGTATGCCACACACACTCATGCACACAGCTACCTACTCAATTTTGTTACTTGTGTGTGCAAACACCCATGCAGGATTGTATTGCACACTCAGTTGTCCGGTGGTTAGAAACACCGGGTGTCAAAATCACCCTACATTTACCCGGTGCACCTTAAGTTCCGGTGGATTCTTGCAGTTCTCTGGTGCCAATACCCCGCGCCCGTACTATGAAGCGTCAAGCAAAAATTGAACGAGCATTCGCTCCTAATGCAGAATCTTGGTATTGTATAGTCTTTGGTAATACTAATAACTTTTTTTGAGCACCGATTGGAATGAAATAAATTTCATCTTATTCTTATTAATTTTGGATATAACGGGAAAAAGCCAAGTGTCCCCAATTACCTTAAACAACATTCAGTTCTTAATTGTTATCTTTTCTGGATTTTCTTAAGGTCTGCTATGGAAAAAATTGCAATAACCGCGATGTTATTTCGAATCTTCTGTCCTTTGCGGGGTTCATGTTCGCCAGGCCCAACAACCCATCGACCATATGCGTAGGGTACTTTATTCTTTATTTGGAAAATCAAAAAATATCGTTCTAGGTCAAATGGTTTTCGTATAATATATTATTTTGTGTGCGTACCCTATAAAAGTGGTACTTTCTATCGATCAATGGAATAGACTCGGGGACTTTAAATTAATATAAATGACAAAATCTTTAAAAAGCATTGTTATAATTATTATTTTTATTATATTTGAAGCAGTCTGCTGCTTTTGCTTCTTTTGCCCCTTCTGCGGACAGGTGTTCTGTCCGCGTTTTTCTCGAATGTGGCTACGTTGCCCGTTGGTCTGTTGTGTTCAATATGAGCCACAATTTTGAACATAATTTTGTTTTTATACGAGTTTTTTTTTTCTTCCATTTTCATATATTTTTCTAAATTTTTCCCGATTTTTTCTTGATTTTACAGAAAAGAAAGTAAAAAAGAAAGTTTCGGTGTTTACAGAAAGAGACAAAAGATATAAAAAACTATCTCCGTCTCCTTCTGTAAACATGATTACAACAATAAAATTAGAAAGATGTTGCAGTGACATGTATCAAGCAGTTAAAGCAGTGTGCGGAACCAGTCTAGTCAACAGTACTGCTTGTTAACTGTAGAACAGTTAACAAGCGCCAACAGATGGCGCTGATCATATTGCAAAAATTGAAATAACCTTTTTCTGAAACGTACACATTTTCTCGCTAGAGGTCTCTGTCGAATTTTACATAAATATGTAGTTAATTTGTAGCAAATGTGTAGTTAGCACACGCTAACTACACAGCTACCCATGTAAAACATTAAATGTTTCATCAGAAGACCGCTTCTCTATCTGATTAAACCCTATTTATGAATAATTCAAATGAAAATGAGTACTTATAATTAGCAACTCATTCAGGAAATTGATTAATTAATCGTAGAAAAATATATGTTCAGCGCTGAGAGTCTTAGCTTGCTAGTAATATTAAACCGAATATCAAAATCGAGGAATATGAACGCATCTTGTCGTGTCCGTCAGTATATTTACGCTATACCGGTATATAAACGTAAATTTAAACAATTTCATCAAAATATTTTTTAATATATTAACTTTTCAAAATGAACGCCAAACTCCATTTAGCGCACAAAAAATACCGAACTTCTTCGCTCTCAAATCGTGGTGGGTTTTCAAAATGTTCTCTCTTTTTCGTGGTGAAGAGAGCAATTTTCGTGGTGAAGAGAGCAAATTTCGTGGTGAGTTCCCCTCTTTTTCGTGGTGGGACCAACATGCATCTAACGGGAACGAGTCTAAATTAAAGCAGAATCTTCTTCATCGTGTGAATTATATGATTTTAAAAATTATCAATGGATATTTTTGTGGTACTTGGAACTGACTTGTAAAGAAAAATATTCAGCAATTTTGTTTTTTCATGGTCGCGGGAACATTTTTGTTGACTTTGCCCGAAAACCAATTTTTTAGAGCAAAATTCGAACGATTTGATTTGGTGCTGGTTATGCTGCAAAAGTAACGGCTGGTACGCGTTTTTAACTTTCAACCAATCACAAACGTTCGAAATTTGCTGTAGATACATTGGATTCGTATGGGAAAATTATCGGCAACATGGGGAACTTTTATAGCCTTTTATAGAAACTTGTTACCACGATTTGAGAGCGAAAAATGTCGGGAGTTTGGCGGTCATTTTGAAAAGTTCTTGAATTTACTCTAAAAAATATATTAGAACTTGATTAAATATACTTTTATATACCGATATACCGTAATTATACTTTGAACTCGATTTCGACGTCAAAATATCCCGAAAAGTATATAATATACCGTAAACGGTACAAAGAATCCAAAAATTTAACAAATATAATGGATTTATCGATAAGTAGAACGCATTTAACGCCCTACTATTTAAACAGACGAACAACTTAAGTTACCCTTTGTTCGAAAATGGGTTAACGTTCTATTTTGCTGAACGAAATTATATTCCTCGATTTTGATCGGTTTAATAATGCTAGCTAGGTTGCCCACTTAGCCCTAAACAAATAATTTTATTTCATAAATTTTGTACATGATTAGTAAGTTTTTTGAAGGCCTTTTCATTGGATTGTTTACATAATAGGGTTCAAACAAAAACGTCCAAGGCACTAATATCCTTTCTCCCAAGGGTTAGCAGCCTTGTTACGCATTCCGTGAAAAAGTTGCAGAACAATGCTGCTAATTCATTTCCTATGTTGCTGACATTTTAAATGTGTCTACAGCAAATTTCGAACGTTTGTGATTGGTTGAAAGTTGAAAACGCGTAGCAGCCGTTACTTTTGTAGCATAACCAGCACCAACCAATGAAAAATGATGGAAATCTTTGTACAGTTTCAGTATATAATGGTAAAAGGGAATTATTTTCATTTCATACCCAAGCCCATTAATTGAGGGAGACAACCAGTCGGAAATTTTCGCGTGCGTCGAAAATTGGCCCTAGATTCGGAGAATTTCATCCTTCCATGGACTGATCCTGACATATTTATATACTTTTACTATGTTACTATTTCCTATTATTATTTTACTTTTAGTTTATTTTTACTATTATTTTAAGCTACTGGCTTACGATTTACATGTATTTGATATACAATAATAAATATTATCCTTTTGTACCCAAAATATACTTTTCGACAAAAAGTAACGGTTTTCCTTACGCGTTTTCAACTTTCAACCAATCAAATCGTTCAAAATTTGCTCTAAAAAATTGGGGTGGTTTTCCAAAAATGTTCCCGTAAGATACATTTAATTCGTATGGAAAAAATTTCAGCAACATGGGGAAATGAATTAGCAGCATTGTTCTGCAACTTTGCACGGAATGCGCAACAAGGCTGCTACCCTTGGGAGAAAGGATATTATAGAGCTAAGATATTGTTTGTAATTTCAGGCTTCAATTAATGCAGAAACTAATCAGTCTCTGTTTTAAGGGTATGAACGAAATTTCGAAGCATATGGGCACCAATAATAGGTATCGGGACCGTGATAAATATATATATAAAACACCAATTGTATGCATTAATGGTTAAATAACATGTCAATCTGAGACCAATTCAATGTTAATGTGTTTAAGCAGCTTGGAAAAACAAATGTAACACCAATAAAAGGAAATAGGGTGAAAAAATGTCCATACGCATGCAGAAACTTGCTTGACCAGCAACATTGACGTCACATTCCGCTACACACTTTCGTTTAATGCTTTGGCCGCTTTTGTTTGAACCTTGTTATGTAAACAATCCAATGAAAAGGAGTTCTGAAAACTAGCCAATGTTGTACAAAATTGATTGAGGAATTGGATAAAATTATGTGTTTGGGGCTGAGAGCAATAACATGCTAGTAATATTAAAGCGAATATCAAAATCATGGAATATCAACGCATCTTGTCGTGTCCGTCAGTATATTAAAGGTATATTTTAAAACTGATAAGGTAGTTTTCGGTATATTTCTGATGGTTCTTTGGTATATTTTTTTGATAAATTCTTCGCGGTCACACTGTTGGCCAAGATAGTTTGAAACAAATTTTCGATCGGTTCATTGCGCGCGCTCGTTTGGTTGTTGGCCGAGATATTCGCTTGGACCAAAAATTTCGTATTGTGGAATTACGAACTGTTTGTCATCCCAGTTAACAACAAAAGCGATCGGTCGTTGTGCGGCTATGGATTTTTAGCTGGTTTTGCGTGCGCCATTCGTTTCGCGCATTCACCGTTAGTTCGAAAAGAGAGTGAAAACAAGTTTTATGAAAAAGTTCTGAAAAGAAACAAAAACAAATAAGGTATGGGGCAATCCCGAAGGAAAGATCTCTTGCCGATTTCGTATTGTTGCACAAATAAGCATCGGACAGGCAAAGACATGCAATAACAAACATTGCACTTGCCTTTGCATGCCGCATTTTCTCGTTCCCCTTTCCCTCCCCTTTTGACGGATATGACTTAAAACGTTTATTGTCTTGATGCTGTGTTTTGTTTGTTTATTGGTTGTGCGCGCGCGAGTGTGTTTGTTTTTTGTGCAATGCAAAAATATTTTGTTAAAACTCGTTTTTATTCAAAAGCCTTTTTCGTTTTTTGTGACTGTTGTGTGAGTGTGAGTGTGTGTGTGCGAGTGTGTCTGTGTGTCCATCCATAAGTTTTTATTGTTGTTTTTAATTATCTTCTCCCCCTAAGCGCTGTTGGAGCGAGACAGCATCTGCCATGTGTTTGTGCCTCCGCTGCGCTTCAATGCTCTCTCTCCCTCGCACACGCACAGCATCAAATCATTGAGAGCGAGGCGCGTGGGAGAGGCTGGGATTATTGTGGGATTTTTCTTTTGATTTACTTAATTCCCATTGCGGGAATTTTTGTAGGCCTATATCCGCTCTTCCATGTCCTGTCCCGACCCGTTCCATCCCGCGCATGCCCACCAGATTATGGGGAAATTTATATGGAAATTAACGTTGCTGTTGTTTTGATTAATAGCAAATATCGCTGAAACGGCGCTTGCGCCTGCGCTCAAAGTATATGTCAACATACTGCATTTCGAACAGCTGTCGGCAATGTGTTCCGTTAGGAATGAGAATGAGGGAATGGAATAGTCAGAAATAGACGTTATATGTGGCATATGTATGGACATATGTATGTTTGTACAGTAAACTATTTTATTCAATAAGTATACTAAAAAAACATTTTAAAAAAATAAATAAAAAATAAACTAAACTAAGTTATATATGTAGGATATTTTTGTTGTTAGTATACCCTTTCAGAGAGGCTCTATAGTTCGGAGAAGTTGGCAATGCATAGAGAAGGAACTTCCTACCCTGCCCCTTTGCTGTCCTTTGTCCAAGTCCCTAAGTTGTTTATCTATAGGTCGGAAAATCGGATTAAAAACGGAAATCTTAAACCTTAAAGTTTAAGTTTATTTGCAGGCGTCACCGTGCCAAGTTTGACCAAAATGAGAAAAAGCAGATTCCATAAGAGGATTGTTTGTTTGTTGAAAATATCCCAATCAAACTTTCAAAATTAAACGAAAGTTCGATAAAAATCAAACTAAACGATAAGTCTGTCGGGGTTATTTCAAGTATAGTTTTTGTTCTTTTCTTTGTAACTGTTGCCTAAAAGTGATTTGCATGTACATATATTGTCCTCTTTGCCTTATTGCCATACTAATCGCATATCCCCATCTTTCGTATCTTTTTCAGTGCCAAAATCGTGTGACACACTTAAGGCCCTGGCCAGCCCCTGGCTTTGACGGACGGACGGACGGCGGTCGTCTCCACTAATTGCTGACACACATAATTTCACTAACTGGCGGAACATAAGAAAAAAAAAATAAAAGCGCCGCAAAAGAGAGCAATATTGAATTAACGGTCCGCATCAAAGTCAAGTCACTGTCGTAGTGTCGCGCTGCTCGACTTTAACTAATTTAATGATCAAAAGTTATATATTTTTTTTCGCACACTCCGTGATCTGTGTTCGGTGTTAATTGAAAGTGTCACGCGTCGTCTAAATTATAATTCGCCCCATCGTCTGGAGCGTCGTATTCCCTCCCCGTTATATATTGTATGAGTGTCTGTGTGTGGAGTGCAACCTGTATGCGACCTGTCCACAATGTGGCCAAGAGAAGTGGCTCAAAGTGAAATAATGTGCCAGATTGTGTGGCTAGTATTAATGGTCTCGGGGGCGGCCCAGGCGGCGACACCCTTTGCAAAGGAGTACCGCAGCGCGGGGCTTTTCAAGGGCAACACCCTCGTCGATTTGGATGGATCCACCACACTGGATATGGCCATGGAGAAGCCAACGAGCAGCAGTGGTCTGCAGACGGGAGGCTTCAAAGCGGAATCGTCGGTGATTTTACCGGGCATCCATTTGAGTTCAGGTAAGTGGGGAAAATCATACAGTTAAGATGGGTATTCTTATAGGGAATATTATACAGAAGTTCCAAGCTAATTTAAAAGAAATCTCTTCCACTCTGATCTTCCTGGGTTTCTATTTGATATCTCATATTAGTAAAAACAACACCAAATTTATGTTCTCTTTCCACTTCTTCCAGGAAATTGTAAACCATCCAACAACCAAAAAACAAAAACTATACAACTTTCATTCATTGCTCCTCCTTATCAATAACCATTCTTAGCCCCAAGAAAACCCAACGAACTTTTTTTTTTGAGGAAAAATAGGAAGTGTTCACTTTGGGGTTCCACACACACTCCACACTTTGCACTTCTCCCCTCTTGCATTCTTCCCAGGTATGTCTGCCGTATGCCGGCGCTTATCTAACGCTTATCTTACAACACTTTCCTGCCTCTCGCCATCCCTCTTCCTCTGTGTCTCTCGATTGTGTCTTTGGTTTATTTATGACCTGCGCCTTGTCGGCATCATATTTCAGAAACATACAACAACAACAGCACAAAAACAGATTACCCAAACAAGTGTATTTGCTCGGTCCGTTGTGTCTTCTCGTTGTCTCCTTCGTTTGTCTTTTCGGTTTCGGTTGGATCTCTTTCTCTCCCTTTTTATACCCTTGGAAAGAGTATGTTTAACTTAGACAGAAGTTGGGCATAAAGGCAAAACATGTTTTATATATGTATGTGTCTTTTATTGGTCCGTTAACTTTAAAGGGTATACAAACTTCGGCGCGGCAGCGTATTGTTGTTTTGTTACTGCTTTGCATTGTGTTCGGGATTCGAGGGTCTGTCTGTTCTCTCAGAGGGTCTCTGTCTGCTTTTTGCTCTTCTTTCTCTTTAGTCTCAGAGGGTTCGCTCCTCTACTCCCTTTCTTCAGTTCTGTCAGCGTATATCCCCCCTGGTAATCCAATCTCTGCTGCACTTGAAAGATGAATGGTGGCCCACAGCTGGCAACCAGGATGTCAACCACAGCTTTGGCTCTCAATCTCAGTCGGGAGTCCCATTCCTGCTTCAAGGCACGCTCGCAGCACATCCGTTGGAGTAATTTTCCTGCCTCATTATAACCAGATTAAAGTGTAATCACAGAGCCCCAGACGTGTGCTTGGGAGACGTGATTCTGTCTTTCTGTCTGTCTGTCTCTCCCTCCCCAGGGGTTTCTTTTTAATTTTCATATTTCTTAAGATTATTTTTTTTATTTTTATTTTGGATTTTGGTTCGGTTTGGTTCTCTTCTTCGATCGTTTTGGCAGAGTGCAAACTTCCACTTCCTGTCCCCCGGCACTCACTCACGATGATAGAGTGAAAGGGATATCATCCAGTCTCGAGTATCGACTCGAAAGGTAGTCTTTCCCTTTCTGTCTGGTGGGCTCCCCTTGACCACCTCTTGCGTCTCACACCAGATCTTTCGGGGGGGTTTATTTAAATGACATTTAAGCCGCTTAAATGTTGTGTCGCTTCGTACATTTTTGATTTTTTTATGACAACATTTTCAAGTTTTATGCGAGTCCCATTTTATGAGCGTGAAAAGGAAAGTACTTTCGTCATGTCTCTAAAGAGAGAGGAAAAAGAGGTCGAGGTCTTTCTATGTCTCCATCTCTATCCCTTTCTCCGGCACTACCGAGTATATCTTTCGCCGACTCTTTCTCTATCTCTGTGCGGCGGCCTTTTCCTTTGGAGTTTTGGGGCCTTAAACTTACTATATGGATGACTCGGCAGCATTTAGGACTCGCATTACATTTTCGGGGGCTTTCTTAAATGTGTCATAATTAAAAACAGACCTCAACAGACTCCCAGACATTGTCGTGGGCAGCAGCTCCTGATGAGTAAGCGGTGGAGTCACATTTTTGGGGGGCAGCTTAAAGCAGATTAAAAAATGTGTCTGAAAGAACAACAAAAAGTATTATGTTTTAGTTCTTTAAGTGCTTAAAATTAAAACAAAACCCAAGAAAATATCATATTTCCAGAACATTTTCTAAGAAGAATACTTCTTAATTTATGTGAGACTGAAAGCATTTTGTGATTTTATTTGTCGTTGTAAAAGAACTTACAGGCATAAAAAAAAGGTCTCATGACTTCTATGAATATTTATTTTAAAACAGACAAAAATTACACGTAGTATGAGGCGAAACTGAACAATCCAGTGCATAAATCGCAATAAAACATATAGCACCTGTAATCTACTTGATGTCTACTTCGTATTTTTTGACTATATAAACAAGTTCACCAAAGTTCTTTCAGGACCGTTAAAATATTTGCACGCCTTCCTGAATAAATTGCCAAGCACAGAAACAAAAACATTCCTCAATCTCTTATTTATTCCACAATTCCTAAAAAAATATGAAATATTATTGGCCCCTGAGGCCACAACTTAGACAGTGGCTACTAGGGCTGCTACTACCTGAATGAATCTCCCCTGCCCCCCAATGTCAAAGCCAAAACCAAAGAAGAGTTGGTTTATTTTTTGTTCGTTTTTGGGATTTTTTTCAGCACACAAAACACGCAAACTTTGGCCCAAGCCTGGGACGGGACCAGTTTTTGGTAGCATTTAGGAGTTGGAGTCGCGCGATTGCGCACAGTCCCGAGTTCTTCCTGGAGAGTACAGTACGCAGAAGATCTTAGCAGGAGGCTGTTGGTCGCTGGTTGTGGCTGCTTCTTGGGGTCTCTCCACTGGCACTTCAACTCTTCAGCATGTATTTAGATAGAGCTGAAACGTTGAAAGATACAACGCTGTACGGAGAGTATCTCTGTGTGTGTGTGTGCCAGCCAGGCCATGTCCATGTGTCTGTCTGTCTGCGTGTTTGCCTGAACCAAACAAAGCCAGCCGACAATCGTAAAAACTAAACGACGAGAGAATTTATGAGGCCTCGAAACGTAGCAGGAGAGGCGAAGACAGACCCTGGAATCTCTCTCTCTCTCTCTCTTTCTCTCTGGGTCTTTAGAGTTGGGCTCTTCTGTGTGTAGATCAAGTGCCAAAGTCAGACCCAAGCATTCTTCGAGTTAGATAACAGCCCAAGGTTTTCTGTCTCTGTTACTGTCATGCAAATGCAGATACAGATAAAAACTGAATGCAGTTTTTGCAGTTGAAATATATATAAATCACAGGTAGCAGACGAACACTAGACGGGATGGAATCCCAAAGGCAAAGTGCGAAATATCCCACAGAGCAACGATCACCAGACGACAGACAGAGCAGTGCAGAGCAGTGCACATGTTGCACGAGGGGGAAACACAGAATCACAGACTGCATCTGTTAGATGCTGTGTGTGTGCTGTGTGCTGCATCCAGGGTCCATCCATCGTTAACGTTGCCACGCTAATTTGACGAAAGCAAGGCCCATTTCATGGCATATCTTTTCCAACAATTTCATGCTGCCTGGCCTCCTCCCAACAGGGTCTACTGCAGCCGGGTCTGCAGTCATTCTAGATGCTGGATTCATCTGTGTATCTTACAGGTAGTTTTTAACACTTTAAAACTCAATCCGTTTAGAGGCGGTGTGTGAGTGTGTTGTGCACTCCTTCCCCTTCTTTCCTACCAATTGTTTACACCTTTTGCGAAAAGTCAAGAAAATGAAACGGTTTCATGCCAGTTTTATGGCCTGAAAACCTGTGCCTATACCCCTGATGCTGTTGACCCCTCTTCCTTCCACTATTCCCTGCTGATTCAAAATTGTATGTTGTTGGAGGTGGTGCCCAGTAATTGCAGAGTATTGGAAGGGTTTGTTGTATGTGTAAAATGATATGTAACCTCCGAGAAGAATGTATTATAGAAAACAAATGTATTTTTAATCGGTAAGAAAATACAGAACAAACGATACGAAAATTGCAAAAAATACTCTATGGCATCCAATACCCTTTGTTAATTACAGGGTATCTGCATTGTCCACACACTCCCTTAAAGACCGTCCTTTCTTATATTTTGTTTATTTTCTCAATCGTTTGTTGTTGCTATTTATTTGTTTTTAATTTTACAGACAAAAAAAATAAAAAAAGAAAATGAAAATGGAAAATTGTGCAATGCTTTTTGGGAGAACATTTCGGTTTTTGTTTATTGAGTGTGGGGGAGGGTGGAAAGGGGTTTGTTTCCTTTATGAACTTTTTGTTGTCTGCAGATCTCGGGCAGATCTGAAAATGGAACTTTCTAACGTTTACCAAAAGAAATAGGCTAATTTTTCAGTTGATTTGTATCAAGAAACCATTGTTCAACAAAACTATATTGTGGCAAACAATTTGAGGACACAAAGCAAACCCCCCACCGACATGGTGATGGTATAAAATGCTTCAAACTCTTTTTCTACGAGTATTTTCATTTTTGGTTATCCAAATTGCATTGGCATACAAAAGATACTCGCAAACAAGCCATAAACAGGTGTCTAGTTATGTTTTTCCTTTGTGGCTTTTACTTGTTTTGTTAATTTGAAAAGTAAACCCCAAAAACAAAAAAAATACTTTTGTCTTTTGCGGCCAACGCATGCTGCTCCTCCATCCACCCACTCCTCACAATCCAAGACGCAGACTTTCGATTAGAAAGAAAGTGCCACACAACACAACGAAAAAAAGTGAATGTTTTTTTGTTTTTTTGTTTTTGGGAAAACAACACAAAGTTTGAATAAAAGGCAATAAAAATATGTGCCATAAAACAAAAATTCAAACGCTGAACAGAGAGAATTCCGGCAACTGGTGTCACCAGTAAAGCGAGGGCGTTGCTTCTTCGTGGGCGTTACGATTCGTTGGCTATAATGCTATTACTTACCCGCCCCGCCTGGTAACTTGTTTTCCACCATACCATTCTGTATGTAACCGATCGATGGCTGGAACGAAGGCTATAGATGGCTGTAGATCCATAGAGCTTTGCTGTTTGCCATAAACATATCGTAAATCGAAAAAGCTAAAGTCATAAAATTCAAAGCAATTTGAAGTTCATTGGAATATTAAGATGCGGGCCAGTGCCAGCTGCATAGATGCATATGCAGATGGAGAGCATGTGCAGCCACAGAATAAATAAAATTAACAGCATTATTGTGTATTCATTATGGAGTTCTGACATCCCCCACATTCAACATCCCACAGTATTCTTCAGTAGTGTTCTGTATTCCATCTAATTGAAATAGAAATCTCCGCAGTGTTTCTCTCCACAGATGTTTTATGTCCATCTCTTTCTTTGACATTTGAACTTCAGGGGTGTGTGCGATGCAACCGCAGAGAATTCCTCAGGCGGCCACAAGTTGCATAAATAACTTTTAGTTCCCGTGAAAGACAACAACGCTTTTTGTTTGTTTATCTTCTTGGTTTTTTTTTTGGTTTTTGGCTTTTTCATATACAATGACCTAGAAATTTGGCTTTCCTTTCTTTTTCTCCTCTGTGGCTTTTGTATGCACAATGCTCTGGCACAAGTCTCATAAATTGATGGAATAACTCTCTTTTTTTCTCTTTTTGGGGCGTTCTTTATGGATTGATGGTACGATTCACTTTACCCATCAACAATTCTGCTTCAATGTCTTTTAGTTGCATCTCCTGCCAAAATATAATAGTTTCTTTTACACCTTAAAATTTCGCTGATAGTCAAAAAATCATTTGACCCCACTCCACCACACCTGAGGCCGGCTGCTTGCTGTTGCACCCACACGGAAATCAAAGTCAAAGCCACAATTATTGGCTATAAAAATACATGCAACAGAAGAGAGAAACAAATTACCGATTTTTTGTGCAGTTGGTGGAAAAACGCTTCCGCACTGAGCAATTTGTCATGGCAACACACCCTGAGGGCCAACAGATCCGTCTGAGCCGACACTGAGGCGCCATATGACACCATAGGCGTGTAGAGGCGGTAAACCCCTGGTACGGATCCGATAAATGATCAAAAGGCCAGAAAGCCGACGTTTGACTTCGACTTGTAATGATGTTGCCAATAAACAGTCAATTATTGCAGACTGAGCGATGCAAGTGCATAAGATTATATTTGAAATGGGGCCTGGCTGGGGGGCACCATCACCATCATCCTCACCAACCATCCATCACTCAGTCATGCAGTCAGTCATTCAATCACTAACTAAATCAGTCAGTCAGTCAGTCAATCATTTGGGTGTTACGAAACGAAGCTGAAAACAACAAAAATTTGCATGGTGGCAGCTTCTGGCTAATTTCAACCATCGACTGACTGAATTTATGGCAATTTATGATACCCTATAGAGGGTATAATAATAATACGCTTTGTTCGTGCAACACTCTTGTTGTTCGCGGGGGCATCTCTCGCTGTAAGCCCCTTACAAGGTAATCCCTGAAGAGAGAGGGGGCCAGGGCCTCAATGGGGCGACTTGTCGCAATATTTTGATCAGTATTTCAGATATCTTTTATCTACATTTCACATTGAACAAGAAATATACGTAAATCCTACAAAATATTTTCGAGCTATTAAAAACTTTTTCTTTCAATTAAATGCTTCGAAAATACAAAGTAGTTTTTCTTCCAACATATTTGTGTGCTGGCGCCAATGAAAATTTCATCATCATCTGCTGGCGACAAAAACTTATTTTTGGGTCTCTTTGCTCTTCTCGGACTTTTGCTCTTCGCTGTTTCTCCTTCGCCTTAAAATTAGTTATTTAAACGACTTTTTAGTTACAGCTTGTTTTGTGGGGTGCCATCGCGAGAGAGAGAGAGAGAGGTCGCGGATGGTATGAGGGGGGGGGGGGGGTTCGGTGTTGAGTCATAAAATTGTTATTTATAGCAGCGTTTACATGGTTGAAAATTGTTAAAGACTGCACTCGTGTTGTGCATGGGAGGGACATTTCAACGCACCAAACTGCTTCATTAAAATGTAGTAATATTTATCAGAAAATATTCCAAAGAAAATACCTATTTTTTATTGGTTTTTTGTTGTTGTTTAAGGTTAAGATATTTCCAAATCGTGCAGTAATTTTTAGATCGTTGTTTAAGTGCCAAATATGTCACTTATTTGAATGAAATATTTTCCCCAATTAATTGGCCTTTATTTATCTTTATAAAATTTATAAAACAGCCAAATCAATCCCAAACTGATTGACTTTCACTTTGGGCTAAGAAAACACTTCTATAAATATCACAAATTTCTCGAAACTTTTGACATCCGTTGACAAATTCTGTAACTCTATCTTCCCCGCATCATATCCTCCAATAAAATCTTCGCTGCAATCATTGATATGCAAATGAGAAAGAACTTTCCTTCAGCGGCTTATCATCGGCTTGAATTTCTTTCAGAACGATCATCGTTTCATTTGAAGAACTTTCCTTCAGCGGCTTATCATCGGCTTGAATTTCTTTCAGAACGATCATCGTTTCATTTGAAGTGCTATCAATATCAGTATCAATTGATATTGATTGGAGGGACGGACTCCATGCTGATCTTCATCCCCACTTATCCCACTTGATATGGGGGGGAAACCTATGTATCTATAGGAATTTCTTCCCATTTACCCTGTGGTTCTTCCACTCTTCGCTGCTGTGTTTTGTTTATGTTTTTGTCATAATTTTAACCACAATTTATGCACATTTTCCCCCCTTCACGCTGTTTCAGTGTACAGAATGTACCGTTTGGCGTGCCAGCACATGGCTTATCTACGATTCTAACGGTACTTGAGTTGAGTGCCGCTCTGGAGGTTCCCCTTCATTGGGTTGTCTAGTTCTAGGTCCCCTACCCCTACCCCTCCCCCACCCTTCACCTTCGGCTCTGTCTGTCTATTTGTTCCGCATACGATTAAAACTGACCGCTCTCTGATGTACGCTCTGTGCTGTCCGCTGCTCTTCCATGTCCACTGTTCCCTCTCTGCTGTGTGCTCTCCGCTGGCGAGTGTCTTCTGTCTCTGTCCCTTTTCTGTGGATCGACAGGTGAACGAACCTCAGTTTTTTGAATGACTTTCCGAAATGATTCAATCGATTGTTTTTTCGCCGACTTTTTTGTTTCAGACGCGCAACCTCATTCGAGGTCTCTGTTTCTCCTATTTCTCCCTGTCATTATATATTTCACAAATGGCTATTATTTATGAAATATATTGTATAATTTATGCACCTAAGGTCTTAGCTAATGAGACTCTCTGACATCCAAAATTAATGGTAAATTATCTATTGAGAGCAGTGGCCAGAAAAGTTTAAAGTTAAATTTTGGGGGGTATAATTAAATAGGATTTATGGCAAAAAGTTCCCTGAACTCTAGAACTTTCACCACGAAACCAATTTGACAGTTGATGTGGCATGAAAATGGGAATTTATAAGCGTGCCACCCCACACCCACGCCACGAAATTTGGTAGAACAAAAGTGTTAAGGCGGGAAAGAAATGTAGCCTACAAGTTAATTAGCCACAGAAATAGACAACAAGAAGAACATGGAAAAAGAAACAAAAAATGAAAGTCCAACGCAAGATACAGGCCACAGATACATGCATGCATGTATCCATGGGATACAATTCTCAGCTCCCAGGCCCAGGCAGCCGTCCAGTCCATGTCAACAAACAGTTCGACACGCTCGATCGACCATTAAAATTGTCTGTAGAAATGAATTTCATGTTCCATTGGCAAGCAAGAACTCTTTCTCGATCGAAAAAATCTCTGTGTCTCTGTGTGTCTGTGTCTCTCTGTATCTCTTAAGTACCCGTCTATCTATCACATTCTTTGGCTTCATTTTGACAGCCAGTCCAAGAAGAAGTGTGAAGAAGCTTTCAGCAATCATAAATCTCTCAGCACTTGAGAGATCTGATCTAAATTTATGCTTAAATAATAAACTCTCATTCTGCTCCTCCTTCTCCTCCACCTCCTCACAAGTGAAGATTTTAATGAGCCCGCATCCGTTGTGGGTTCTGCTCTCATACTTTTAACATAATTGCAACAATCTCTTTGGCCAAGGCCCTCGTCCACCGGGAAAGTGCTTCAAAATGAGACATGGCCAAAACGCGCACACCACATATACAGACAGACAGATATTTTTTGGGCCACATTGCGGTGATTAATCGTTCGTGTGGCACTCGTAACAAAACAAGAAGCTACCAAAAAAAAAGAGCTACATATCGTAGATGGGGGGAAGTGGATATGTGGAGAGGGAATATATGTAGATACAGTGTTTTATAGGCTTTTGAGTTTTGGATCTATTCATGTTTAATTGTCTTTCGAGAGCGTTGACATTCGATTGCTGCTTGGCCATGGTCCAAACAACGCACAACAAACAAGCGATCATCGATATTGGATATCTGCTGGATAAAGTGCGTTTCAAAAGCATAGGTTTATTATGTGAAATACATAAATTTTAAAGTACTTATAACTTTGTCATAATTGTAATTTGAAATCCTAAATTAAATTGCTTAAATTATTTAATTGGATTACAATTTACATTTCCTATTGCTAATAAAAAAACTTTTGCTTGAAATAAAACACTCCTTGAACATGTGTTTTTGCTAGAGCTGCCTTTAGTATTTACATTCTTTGTTAATTGCGCAGCTTAAACTCTGAATCTGTTTATAAATTATTCTTAAAACAAGTTTTTATTCTTTACATTCTTAGAAAACAGCAGTTTTTAGAATATTAAACAGACATTACATCGATCATATTTAATAACACACTTCCATTTTGTTGCACATTCCCATGTATGTATGTATCCGTTTGCTTTTCGGAAATTTCCGCAATTACTCCACAAATATTTTCTAGTGCGAAAGAATGATATTCAATCGATGAATTCTTATTGTTTTGTCACGCACTGTCTCCTCATATGTATCTGTATCTTTTGATCTAAATATAACAAGCATCTTGGCACTTGACTATCTCGTATCCCAGCCGGCGCTTGACCATGTGCGGACCAGTTTGTGGGCGTGCCAGCAGGCGTGCGATTCAATAAATGTCTTGGCCAGAGACAGATACAGAAACAGAGACAGAGGTAAATGGAAATTGTGGCCAAGGAGAGCCGTAGCATCCGAAAGCATTTATAATTTGTAGCTTAGTGTAAGCTAATGTGTGTCTGCTCCCATTCACAGTTATAGTTTCGGCGACTTCCTTTGTACCTTTGTGCCTCGTGTGTCATTGCCGCCCCTTGGGATCCCATCATCGAGCAGCATATCAAATTTCGCGTCTGTAATGTCTGTAAGCCAAGATAATTGATTGGTAGAAGAGTTGGTGGCCACAGCCACAGCCAGCGCTTCGGTTCTGGCTCTGTCTTTGGCTCAAAGTCAAAGCCGCACGCCCGCAAGTGCTGACATTTGTTCAGTGTCACGACTTGCCTCCCAAAAGAGGCAGACAACACAGGCACAGCCACAGACACAGTTGCAGCCACAGAGAGGAGTCGGAGAATAGACAAAACTCCAAGCAGCAAGTTCGGGTTCTAACTGCCAGTGAGAGTCTGTCGTTCAGTTTGTCCGCCAGTCAGTCAGTCACTTTGTCACTCACGACTGCAACGGCGAGAGAGGGACCTTTCTTTCGTGCCGCACAATGACAAGCACTGCTGTTGCTGCTGCTGTTACTGCTGGTGCAGCATCCCAAGGAGGCAGCTTCCACCCAAATGCTCATCATGGTGTCATTGATCTCCTCTGCGCTGGCTGTGGCATGCAACAGGCAACAGGGAAGCAGCATTGTTCTGAAAGCCAGGAGTCAGGCAGGGCTCTCTCTCTCTGTGGGTTTTATCGCCTTTTGTCGATCTTCTGGCTGCTGGCTGGTGGCTGCTGCCTACAGCTTGCGGTACTTGCTCTCTCGGTTCAAGAGTGCAGCAGCATTCACTGTCGTCTGTGCCACATGCAGAGGCAGGAGGAACAACTGGAGGAGCAGTGGCATGCCACACTGCCAGATGCAGCTTGCAACAGTTTCTTGGACTCTTGCATTTTTGCGGAAATTAATTTTACATGAACTGCCAACTAATTTGGAAAGTGTGGCACTGCATCTCTGCCCCCTGCCGCAACCTGCTCCTTTTGGAAACCCCACAAAAAATTTCCATTCTAAAGAAATTTCTTTGCATTTATGGCTTCATATGGGGCTTCCAGACAGCTGCAAACTTCGGCGCTTCGACGCTTCGACGCTTTAATAGCCTCAACTTTTGGCAGGAAAAAAAACTGAAACGAAACGAAAACCCAAACTTGTTTTTTGGCCACAAAAAAAAGCAACAAAAAAACTGGTTCTTGGCCAAAGAAGAAGTCAGTCGGTTCTGGTGTTATTTTTTTATATTCGTATATTTTGGAGAATTTTTCGTGAATTTCTAAGCCTTATCTTGGAACAAAAGGAACACTGGCCAAAGCCATTGGCAGAGATATTAACTAAATGATAATGCTTAGCAGGTAGTTAAGGGTTTGGCCACAGATTTGCCTCTGCCTTGGACACTCTGTCTCCACCTTTAAGTCAAGATTTGCCTTTGAAGCTGCCTTTTGACTCTAGGCGAAGTTCTGCCTCTGACTTTAAGCCCAGTTCTGCATCTGTCTCCACCTTTAAGCCAAGCCAAGTCTACGCTGCTGTCTGCATCTTTAAGCCAAGCTTCAGCTTCTTCCATTCTCCCCATTTTCAGGGCGGAAGCTTTCATTTTGGTTGCGGCTTTGGCTACCACTTCTTGGTCGCTACGTGCCTTGCTTGCAGTCTTTGGAATTTTCGTTAGTCTACCAATTTCCGCTTCTACTTCTGCTTCAGTTTCCACCAAACAAAACTCTGATTGACACAATGCTGGATCATTGAACCAACAAGAACAGAAAACAAGAAACGGAGCAAAGCGGTAGAAGGATTTATGATTCGATAGTCGAAGTATTTTATACCCTTGACAATATGTTGGACCTATTTCTGCCCGAGAATGTCTTCTTAGATGCGAATAGTTGGGTATTTCAGTTATCTATTTGAAAACAAACAATCAATTGGCATTCCAGTAATGTTTGTCATTTGTGTGTTGCCATCACAATACCCACTTCAAGGGTATCAAAATAACCAACAGCAGCAATAACGAGGAGAACGTGAAAATCAACTTGGGGAAATCCACTGGCCGATCTGTCTATAGCGGCGGCGAGTGCTTCGCGCAATGAAAATTCATTTTCAACGCCTCAATCAACAATTTAATTAAATTAAATTTTGAAATGTTTGTGGGACGTGGAGCGTACTATTCGAAAAATAAAAACAAAAACAAAAAAAGCAATAATAACAACAGCCAACGAGAAGGAGAACAGGCCATCGCAAGAATGCAATTGCAGCACACCACAAGAAAATGTGTGTTTAATTATTTGGAAACGGAATTTTCATGAGGCCAAAAGCTGCAGCAAAACAAATGCCAATAAAATGTGCATAAATTTCAAAGACAGGTCTCTGTTGCAAGGCGGCAGAGCCCCAGAACGTACTGATGCGGTTGGTGCCCCCTAGTTGGTGGCTGGAGTTGCCCCACAATCTGCAAGACATGAAAAACGTTTTCCCAGGCGCAAGTTCAACAAAAAATGTGTGTGTGCGCATGGTGCAGGCGGCAAAAACGTTTTCGAAAATTCTACACTGACGTATAAAAGTATTTGTATCTGCAGTTGTGAGAATATGTATCTCAGAGGTTACACTCGCATGTATCTTGTTGATTTATGAGAATCATTTTGCAGTCAATATGGTAATTATTCACCTGACTTATTGAACTTGAATTAAAAATTCATTTAATTAATGCATACGGATACACATTATGAGTGTGTATCTAATAATTTCACAGGTATTTGTAGTTAAGTGCACTTTCAAAGCCTTTATCAAATGTTCTTTCTAATGAAATGTGTAATTATTTTATACAATTATCGGGTTAAAACAATCTTAAATGCGATATTTAGGGTACAGTTATTTAAGTTAGAAAGAAAAGCGAAGACTCAAAAGCAAATTCGTTTGGTCAGAGTGGCGATGAGATCTGAAAGGCAAAAGTATTTTTCTACTTCTCACAGAAAAATGTGTACAAATGCGTTACCAAAATATTCCGAAAATCTTGTTTAAAGTTTATCAAAATACAAAGTAAAGTCCTTCAATAATTCGAAAAATTTAACTATGTACAAAATCTACGCTGAATTGACAATAAAGTTTTAAGTCCATAGATTCATTAAAAGTCATTCCATATTTTTGACGTTAAATTTCTCTTATACAAAAATTAGCAAATCAACCTTAGACGGAAATTGTTACCAAAAAAAGTCATCGCTGATTTATTCGCATAGAATTGTATCCATAAAATCAGCAACAAATTTAGGAATCTACTGCTGAAAATACATAGTAGAATTTCTCTATAAAATCATGAGTAAATTTGGCCCTTAAGGAAATCATTAAGAGCGTTACCAAAAATCTTTAAAGCAAACGAATTTGCATAATCGATTTGCCAATTCATAAGATGAGTTTCCTTTTTGCGAGATGATTAATGAATATGCGTGTATTAATACCACATTAATGACTTTGTAGCTGGGGACATAAATTCTAGAATTGCCACAGATTATGTCTCTTTCGGTTTGATGTCATCCACTAAGCACAGAAAAAGCTGGTTCTTAGATTTCTATTCGCGAAACTTGTTTTTTCGCTCTTCTATTTTAAGGCAACATTTCAATTTCGCCAACTGTATGCCGCTAAGTTGTAAGTGCAACTGTTGCATGGAGCAGGGGGCTAATCGGCTTCTCGATCTCGACATGTATCTTATAAATACCCAACAATTTATGCATTTGCTTGCATTTGCTTAAGCAAAGAACCGTTAAATGTTCGCGAGCCTCTTAATTAAATGCCATGGAATGGAAAATGGAATCGATTCGGTGGCTGCCATAAAAAACTGAAGAAGCAGCAGCAGCAGCACCAGCACCGCCACGCCACCCCTTGCTGGCGAGAATAATTGCCCCTTTACACGCCCGAAAAAAAGTTACTCAATTTATATAGATGAGAAAAACCAGAGACTGAGATACAGATACTTGCAAATACATCCACAGGCTACAAATGCTTATAGATACCGATACGAAAATCCAATTTAAACAAACGCCGCATGACATTGAACGGCGCTCGACGGCGGCATTCTACTCATTTCCTCCACAAAATATTTGCTGCTGATCAGTTTTGTAATATTTTGGCCATAAACAAAAAAGAGACTGTTGTGAAATCATATTTATTTCGTTTCTGTTTAAATAATTGAGTGTGCAATAAATCAAGTTCATTTGGTCTGCCATTATTTACGGGTCTCTCGAGCGATCTCGGGGGAGAAACCCCTGGAGAATGCATTGCCAGAGTGCTACAATTTGCAATGATTTAATGATGATATCACGATGATGATGATGATAACGGGGGAGCAGTTGTTTGAGTTTTGCAATTAGCCAAGATATGTATTTGTTTGCCTTCATTGGGTATTCAATAGTCGGGTGAGAGAACGAGAACTGCCCTATTACTGGGTTTGGGCTGGGGCTGTGTTCTGGGTCCCACTGCAAGTGGTCTTATATAATCCACTGGAATCGTGACTAATGGCTCAAGCTCTCTTACTAATATCCAGTGTGTGGCTTATCGTTTTTTTTTTTACCAGACTCTGGTGTGTCATAAAATGTAGCAAGAATTATAATAAGGGGAGGGGGATTGACTTGGGAATACTGTGGATTTTATGTATGAAGTGATTACGGAGAAGGGGTGAATTGGTGTTTGAATATTTGAGATACTGCATTGATAGAGCATTGTCGATGTACTTTTGACCTCAGAGACCCATATAATCAAAATACATATATAAAAGATCTATTGCTCATATCTGCATAATATTGAATTTTAAGGAGGGTGTATAAATTTATTGGTCGCATTGAATTTAAGTGCGCAAATTCTTCTCTTTCTCTTTCCTGCTCGCACTTCATTTCCGCTATTCCTTATCTATTCTACCATCGATTGCTCTCTCTCCCAGGAACAAACACAACAATGAGCACCTTTGCCTGGCAAAGTCTCTCGCTCTCTCAACAAAAACAAAATACTTGCGCAAAGTGTAAGGAATAACCAACGGGACTCTACTTTGCTGCGTATATTTCTTTGTCGCTATTTTTATTTGCTTATTTGCTATACATTTTCAAGGTTGCCTTGACAACTATTAATACCCTTTGTTCATAATCTCGGACATATTTAAGAAAAATTATGTACATCTTGTACAGATATCCATAGGAATTTCTTCGCACATTCAAGATAACCCAATGATCCCGTAAGCAACTCTTATTAGACTTCAAAGATATTGACCTAAATACAGGCAGGCCTTATCTAAAAAATTGTATATTAAATTTAAATCTCCTTTGGTATAATCTACATCTTAGAAGAAACAACTTCAAGACAAACTTGATAATCAGCAGAATTACAATAATACAAACTTTTGATAACTAGAACGTTTGTGGGTCATCATCCCACCTTTGGATCGGATACCCTTGAATCGAATGGAGACACAAGCCACATGTGATCAGCAGAAGAGCAATGAACCTGTAAACTTTTGTATTGTTTTATGACTTTTGGAAGTTTCCATTTTGAATACATTTTTATACTCCCGTATGCCCCCAGCGTAACAAGTGGAATTTTAAGTATGTATAGTGTAAAGGTAAAATAGTGGAAAAGGCAATGAAAAGGTGTCTGAAAATTAATTAAATAATCCAACAACAAAAAAAGGAGAAGCTACGAATGGGATTTATATTCAATTAAAATTCTTTTATAAAGCTTTTGACTGTTGAATCATCATTATAATCGTTGAGTCGTTTCTAAATAAAAGATGACTATGAGTGGAATAATACTACGATTAGTTAGGCAGAGTTCCCCCTTGAGCCATAGAAATGTGTTAGACTTATTCAGGGGGTACATATTGTGAACAGATTTTTATGACGCAGCTTATGTATGAGTCTCTCACTCTCTGTCTATCCCTGTGCTACTAAGTAGTTCTTCTATTTTATAGTTTTCTGAATTAAACTAATCTACGAAGACTCTGAAATTACCAGAATCTCCCTCACGGCAACGTATGTATATGTAAATTTCCGCTCCGTTAAGAAGGCATTCCAACGAACACCCACTTTTATTGATTATTACGAACGATTTTATACAATTAACGCATGATTTCATGCTCACGACAGCCTGAACCCAGAGTTCAAGTTCATTTTTAGGCGACAGCCAGGGCGTGCAGATTAAATAAATTTAAAAATTATTATGTCACACAATGTTTACGAATGTTTGCCCCATACTCTGTGTTCGTATTCATATTCCTCTTGGTTTCTATAAATTGAAAATCAGAAATTGATGTAATGCCTTTTTGATTGAACATTTTATTTTATTTGGGGCATGTTTCAATGGCAATACGAGTACCAATAACGCATAAAAAATAACCGATAACCATTTCCATAGCCAAATCGGGCGCCCCAATGAGTTGCAAAATCACAAAAACTATCCAACAATTTATGAATGAATAGCTTTAAATTGGCGTGTTAATGACAATAACAACAACAACAGACGACAACAACAATTAACTGTACAAATAATAATTTTTTCAACAGTTTTTCGCAATTTTGTTGAATTTTGTTGTTGTTGTTGTTCATACTCGTATGTCGTTTTCGATTCATGTTGATTTTTGCTTTCGTCAGGCAGCAACAGCAGCGCGCGCTTGACCCCAAAATGAGACTTTTTCCCCCAATTGATTTTCATTATTTCTTCAACTTTTTGAACCCAATCAATTAGCCAGAGATAACTCAATGTGGGTGTCAACCCTGGAAAATTGTTCTAAATTGTATTCCCCCTGCCGAAACGCTGAAAAAAAGAGGGGTCGGCACTAGGTTACATTTTTTTAAATTACTCAAAATTAATGTTTTTTTTTCCTTTCTTTTCATTGCAGGTAAACTTATTTTCCAAATGGAATTCTTGGGCTTACGGAAATGATATACCGATGATTTTTTCTAACGGTAATTCAGAGAACTATTTTCTTCGACGTTTACACGTATTTGCCAGACTTTCATATTTCTTATAACAAAATGTTGTTCATTGTTGATTATTTTCATTTCTTTTCGTTTTTTTTTCCTCAACAAGCATCGGCAGAAAACCTATCGTGTTACAGCGGCTAGACTCCATGCAAGTTTAGTCGTAAGGAAAAGCTAAAAATACTGCAAAATTATTCATTAGCCAAGTGCCAAAAGCATATTCAAATTAAGTTGCTTAAGCGAAAAGCCAGAAAACCAACCAAAAAACCGAAACATGTGTCAGCCGCCATGTCAATGCGTTTGGCTCAAAGCGAAAACCGTTTCAAGCCACAGTCACAGTCTGGCCAAAATGCAGTTGAAAGTGGGACTACACCATTAAAGTGCCCCCATCCAATCCGAAAGTAATCTTTGAGCTTGACTTTTAACCAATTTTGCGGCGGAAATTTCATAATCATTGAACGAATAAAATGAAAATGTTATATTTTTATGAAAATGTATTATTATGTCCATCATAAAAATGTCATTGAATGACACTTGCGCTTGCGTTTGTGCTACGCTGCACTCCAATCTGCCTCTGCCCCTGTGTCTGTGTCTATGTGCCACAGATTATTTTGACAGCAGCAATTTCCGATCCCCCTATTGGCCCCTTCTAAGTCTCTGTGATTGTGGGGGCCCGCTCTGCTAATTTTTAGTATGTTTTCAGTGCTGCACCAACGCAGACCCAAATTAATAAAAGTGAAAAATCAACTCTAATTGAAATTTGTTATTTTTATTTTTTTGATTCAGGCACTGATTTTGCTTTTTGCTGCAGCGTTGACGTGCGATCGCAATTATTGCCACAATTTGCGGCCATTTCCGCTTGGCTGCAGAGCGCTGCGCATGCGCATGATGATGAGGTGGTGGCCTGGGTTGGAGGGGGCATGGGACTGGTGTCTGTTGAGGATTGTGTGTGGTTTTAAATGCACACTTTCAGTAAAGACCTTCTAGTTAACAGTGGTAGAAATTTAATGATAAATTGGTAGATTTTTTGGGTAGATAAAATAAATTGGAGTCATAATTTTTAATCATAATTTAAATGTTTTATAATTGAAAAAGGCAGTTGGAAATGGTTGTGAAACTCAGATGAACTCCAAAGATAGGAGAGTTTTGTGCAAGTTTTGTGTACGCATTAGCTATAGGAATCTTCTGGTGAACACAGATAACAGCATATGTGCCCCGACATGTGGCATGTGGCACATTTCTGTGAAAAAACCAATAACTGCACGATGAAGTGGACCAAGAAACACGAAGAGGAAGCTTGCCATGCGCAAAACGCAGACAGAAACTCAGACCATCAAACGAGGGGCGCTTCCACATAACGCGCGACACTAGTAACATATTCGGTCACGTACATGAACAGAGGCTATCTCTATATATTGAGAAATTATTGATTGAAACACATTTAAATTTGCTCTAATAATATACAGATTTATTTTTATCTGTGGATCATCTTACAATAGGGTAAGCACTTTCCATAGTTCTCGGTCCACTATTCTAAGATACAAAAGCCGCCCAGAAACTTGGTCATTTACTTTGGCTTGCGCTTTTGGGCAAGGTTGTTACCTTTTCTGTTGCAGACTGTCTGCCGCTCACTTTGAAATCCCGTTTTCTACTCCTTCCGTACTCTGTGCAACTTGCAACTTTTTGTTCTCTATTTCCCCCCAGTTTCTGTCGTTTGTTTTTTGGGTAATTAAAAGCCACGTTCAAAGTGCAATTGTGCTGTGGGTTGCATTTACATTTACATAGACATGTGTTCAAACATTTGCGTTTCGCTCTCTAGCTTTCTGACAAGTGTGGTTAATGTTGCTGCTGCTGCCGCTGTTGCTTTTGTTGCCTTTGTTGCCTTTGTTGCTGTTGCAGTGTTGTCGTTGTTTTGTGGAACTTGGCGCTGCAGTCGCGTGGGCGTTTCAATTTAAACGAAATTTCCAGTCTACCGGTTACGGTTTAATGGTATTAACAATATAGACAACGACACCACGCCCAGATCCCAGACTTGCGCCTGCCTGACTGACTGACTGACTGACTGACTGAGTGACCTACTGCACTCAAAATGAACGGCGACAAGCAACAACCAGCAACAGGCTGTCTGTACAACATGTTTTCATGCCGCAACACATTCTGACACCTAAATTTGCTACGCATGTTCCACAGGGCATCATTAATTAGTCAAAGTTCGAAAGCTTTTATTTTCTTCACTATTCGGTATATTTCGGGTGAAAGTTGCAGCAGGAATTCATGCCGGAATTCAGCTGTTATTTATTTTTTTGGTATTGTGCGGTCGCAGGCCTAGACTTCATTTTTCATTATTACCAAATCGAAAACTTCCATTGCCTTGAGCTCAAACTGCCAAACCGAAAAAACAAAAACAAACACACAGAAAAAAGGTTGATGCATCTTTCAAGTATTTTTCATATTTTCAGTGCTCCTCTCTGAAGAGTGCTTTTGAAGTCGTGTGGTGTCTTTTGTGGAGCAATATATTTTGTGTGTGTATGACGTGTGAGGTGTACCCTGGGGATTTAAGAGTACTTGGGTAATATTAGCATCGGTTACTGAACGACATTAGGGGATATGATGCTAAATCGCTGTACAAAAATTATCATTAGAGAATGACAGTTAGACAGAGACTTTGTATTTTTTATCCCGCAGTGTCTTTTTAAATGTGCTCCACTCAGGAATATATTTTAGTATATCATTTGCAATATCTGCAGCTGTTTAACGGTCATTCTGTGATCATTTCGCTGAGAGAGTTTTCGAATACTTCTTTTTATACTTCTTAATCTAATCTTCAGCATAATTTACAGGGTATTCTTTTGGCTTAGTTCCCTCTTCGATTGCAGCATTCTTATGATCTTGCTCTTTTTTTTTTGTGTTTGTTCAAAATGCACTTCAAGCTGCAAGTTTTGAAGGCTCAAGTGGCACTGGAGTTGTCAGCTGTGGTCCATGGAATGGCTGTCGTCTCTTGTCGTGTGTGTGGCTCAAAATGCAGCTGCGGTTTATGTGTGGCTCTGGATCTCTGGCTTTCTGGATTTCTTGGAGGTGGCCCGATCTGGACTGGGGACTGAGGACTGCGGACTGGGGGCTTTGCGAGCCATTAGAAGCACATGTCTGTGGTCGCGTCGACAACAATCAATTGCCTTTGAGCGCATTTTATTGGCGTCATCAAATTGCCTTTCCATTGAAATCCGCATTGCAGAAGCAGCCAAGCCAGCGCTCAGTCGTTGGACTTTCCAATAGAACTTCAAAGCCAAAATGGTCATCATCATCATCAGCATCAGCATTATATGTGGTATAGTATAGCGATGCGATGATCATCTTCTTAGATACTTGTCCAATGTTGAGAGCCATAAAATACAAACTGTCATCTCTCTCTCTCTCTCTATCTCCCTCTCAAGTCTTAAGCATCTTGTGCCCGCATTCTGGTGCGACAGAGCCAGAGTTTTCATCTGGAAAATCCCCAACCAAAAAGCAAAATTAATTGTTCAAACATGCTCAAACACACAGGCAAACAGGCGCACACTCACTCGTGTGTACCTTTCAAGGAAGCATTTTCCTAGTTTTCCACATATGTATGTATGTACGAGTATGCCGCAATGTGTGTTTGCTTTATTTTGCACGATTTTTGCCATATTTTTGCGCCGTCTTTGGAGACACGATCAGTGGAGCGGAGCTACTCCACCTCTGTCCCCTCATATGGTGGCGACATTGTGACGTCGTCGTGTTTGCTGGCCAGATTATGATCAAACATATAAAGGAGTACCAGTACAAGTATATATATGTACATATCTATTGGTGGTGGTGTTGTTGTCTTTTCCTTTAACCATGACAACGAAATATTTGCTGACATGTGTGAAAATATTTATTTAACTTCATAGTTTTTCATGCGGGTATCGGATCGGCCTGCAATGGGAATGCAAAGCTTTTTGTTCTTCTTTTACGAATTGGAATACATAAAAAAAATCTTGGAAGATCTTTAGCTTTATTTTCATGGTTTCTCGAGTGCTGCCATTGGGGCAAAGCTTCAACTTTAAATGGATAATGAATGAATGCACTTTTGAGTGTGATTTCATCAGTTGAGTTGAGTTGGAAGAGGTTAAGGGTTTCATTCCAGATTTGAAAGCTTGATGATGTGGTCTTTGAGTGAACTAGATTTTTTTTAGCTTGAATTGCTTTGTTGAATTAATTATAGTTTTAGCAATCTTTGACCAATCCACCAAATTCTCGCTTGATAAACTTTGACATTTCCCAAAGAATATTCGAATAAAGTGTCCAAAAGTCAGAGGTTTCTTTTATTAACAAATTGCAGACTATCCAAAAAGCTCCACACAAAGATCTTACAGCCATATAGAGAGAGAGACAGAAACAGAAGAGAAGTGGAGATACAAGGAACGAAGTGTAGAAGTGGCAAATAGAAGGAGTCTCAAGTGAAGGCTACCTCTCAGCCCGAACACTGGGCATAATTATGCACATGACGTGGTCGTTCGTGTGGCAGTTGCAAGTTCTGCCTGTGGCAGACAGTGCATATGCATGGGTTTTTTTCAGCTGCTGCTTATTCGATTTTTTTTTTTGTGTTCGTTGTCTGACGTGGAATTCGGTCAAGTACTCTGTGGCGCGGGTTTTTGTTTGATTTGATTTGTGTGACATGTGGAAGCTGCTGTCGGCTGCCTGCAGCAGGCCACATTATTGACACTCACTCCATCAGGCGTTGCAGAGACCCTTTCCCGATTGCCGAGTGTGCTGCATATGCAGATGATGAGTGGAAAACCAGTGGCAACCAATGCAACTTTCTACGCATTTGTTACAGTTTGTACGAGTATTTCTCCTCCGTCGCTTATCATTCGCTCAAGAAATTTAATTATTTCGCCTGTCAGTCTGTAGTCCTCCCCTCCCCAAACGAGCGAGAGACGTAAAATATTTTTTAATGAGCCGCACGCTGCTACCGACCTTAAAAAGAAAGTCAAGCGACATGTCTGCACCGGGTGTACCTTTTGGCAACCGATAGCTGGACTTTGTTCGTGCCAACATGTTTCATGAATGTACGAGTGGGGAGACGTCTCCCAGACGTCGTCCACTCCCGTTACCCCTGTCCATCAATCGATGACTCGACTCATTTGTGGCAGGCCCAGGGTTTTGTATTTTTGGAAATTACGGAAGCTGTCGCTTGCTCGTTGTCTGTTGTTACTCTTATTTTGGTGGCATGTTGTAAATAGAAAATTTGTAGCTACTGTTTGTCAGACTTTTTTCCATGACAGTGTCAGGGGAATTAAAAAAAGACTTAAACGATTTCAGTTGATTTCATACTCGTTTGATTTTGGGTTACAATTGACTAAAATTAATGTGAAAACTTAACAAAAAATTTTATATTTCTGCGTTTTATATGAACTTTTGCTCGTCCTAGTGAGAAGTCTTATCTTGAAAGACATTCAAGAGAGATTCTTCCTATGCAGCATATGTATACTTAAAGAAAAAAAAATTTTTTTGCCATTTGATTAAACACTAAAAATGTTAAAAAAAACGAGTATCACCTCTACAATAACCTTTTTACCTTCAGCAAATGTCTCTCAGTGCGCGCGGATAAGTGATTCCGAGATAGCATTGCTCAAAAGGTGTCAAGTGGCGAGAGCAAAGGAGGAAGCAAGTTAGAACTACTCTCTCGCTTAATTGCTATATCGCTGGAGCTTGCTTCGGGCGTACGTAAATGTTTTGTTTTTGCATTCTGAGGCTTAAATAACCGTTTGTGCTTGTGTATTTTCTGCATTGTCTTTCACATTCTCTTCTCTGCTGAAGCCAAGACTCAAGGCCTTCTTAAACGGTACAGCAGCAGACTAGCGGCATTTGTGCACAAATTATAATTTGCTTTGTGTTAAAGTGCGTATCTGTAATTATATCAGCGCTTAATAACAACAGACGAGCAATGCATTCAGGAGTATATATGTACATATTGCTTTGCTTTGCTTTGCTCATGGCACGAAATATTATCGCTTATCGAGACCATCAAATCTCTTGTATTCAGAGTGGCTTACCCATCAAAGGAAGACGCAGCTTTCACTGTGTCTATCTATCATTCCTAACCCATGTTGTATGTCTCTTCCATACAAAATATACCCATTATATTTCTCACACACAATAATTTAAGTTACCCCCCCCAAAAAAAAGGGCTAGCATTTGAATTTCGCTTTCATTTCGTTGAAGATTTTTGTTGTTGTCATTCGACTCTTTCTGCAAATGCAATTATTTGGCAATGGCTTCTTTTTGCCTCATTATCACGGGTGGCACTTTCCCCACGGAGCTAACGGAGCAGCAAACGAGCAGCCAACGGAGCTGTCAACTTCATTAGATTTCATTTCAACAAGAAATATCATTGAAAACATTAAACGCCTCTGAATAAATTCAAATTAATTGATAAACACACGAAACCGGAATGTGCCACAAAAAGAAGCTGCGAGAGAAAAGAGAGAGAGAGAGGCAGCAGCAGCACACAGCATTATCGCTGTTGCCACGTTTTGTGGCTATCGAGGCAGTCAACGTTTAGGCCAATTTGCAGACCGAAAAGTGCAACCGTTTGGGAGGGTAGGAAGGGGCTTGCCAGTGCTTGCGCATGCGTGGCGGGATTGCGCAAGTCCGTTGTGCAGTCCGTGGTGTCCACTCGGTGGACCGGTCCGGTCTCCGTCTGTCGGTCTCTGCGTGGCGTGTGTTTAACTTTTGCGGCAGATTTTGTCGCATTTTATTCCAGCGCTCACTCTACAGGTATTTGTTTTCACAGAGCTCGCCCCTACGTAGAGATACACGCCTCTCCGCTCCTCCCTTTTGGCCATATCCTGATCTATCAATGACTTTATTTGATGTAAACCGCCTTTTGCCTTTTGGACGGCGTTGTGTCGAGCTCTTTTGAACCATTTGAACTTTTGGCTCTTGCTGTTTTGCTGTTTTGTGTGTTGGTTTCTGTTGCATTTTTGTAGTATCTGTTACTCTCTTGCCCCACCACTCCACCCACCCCATGGGGCAGCATGTTTTATTTGAGATTTTGTTGTTGTTGCGTTGTTATTTTCTTTCCTTTACCTCTGCACCAAACAAAATGCTACGACATTTCGTCATGCTAATCAGCATGGAGTCACTCGCTGGCTAATTGGCTTAGACGTTGACTCCACTCTTGGATTTGAATTTGGCTTTGGCTTTGGACGCATACTCCATGCGTCGTGTGTGTTGGCTGTCTTGGCTATCAGATTACTTGAAATGTTGCAAAATTAAGTAGATTTATATATTGTATGTTTGGTAGATGGAATAAGAAATTGTGCAATATATCAATGGAATTTAGGTGGCAATTGTTGGTGAATAGCAGAAAAAGCTTGTGAGATATCCAGTAAATTATTAAACTTAATGTTATAAGCTCTTCTAAAAGTCACATCTGTGTATAGAAAACGAGAAGGAACGTGAGTCGCTTCTAGTCGCGACTCTACTTTTATACCCGTACTCAGTCAGTATATAAATTTGTGAGCTTATAATTGAAATTTAAAAAAAAAATTTAAATTTTACATATTACATTTTTTGCTACATTTGTTAACTACATCTACATGTAAAATGTAGATAATACATCTAGAACAAATATTCTACATCTACCATTTAGATTCTTCATCTCCTCCGCTAGGGGTTGCTCGCGCATTGCACAGGGCAGAGGTGTGCGAGCGAGACAGAGAATGAATATCGTCAGCAACGCCAGAGGAGGTGGGAAGCAACTGAAAATTAATTTCTTCATTCTGGCCATAATAATGATCCGATCTGTACCAGATTTGGCAATCTGATAGATATGGTCATTCTCTATGATACTGCCTTTTTAGTTTTATCGTATCTTCAAAATTGTGGATGCCACAGATTTTCGTTCTTTGCGAAGGCGGAGGGGGCGTGGCACAATTTGGAAAGAAACTTGATTCAGTGTGATATCACATGAGTCTGGAAACAATATTTGGTTGCTCTAGCTTTTATAGTCTCTGAGAACGAGGCGTCAAACAGACGGACGGACGGACGGACGGACGGACAGACAGACAGACATGGCTCTATCGACTCGGCTATTGATGCTGATCAAGAATATATATACTTTATGGGGTCGGAAAATTTTCATTCTCTGCGTTACACACATCCACTTTTACCACAAATACAGTATACCCCTTAACTCTTTTTGAGTACGGGTATAAAAATACATTTCCTAACAATCAACTGGGATCCTAACACACAGATTGGCAATCAACGGCTGTTTTTGTGGGCTATTTAAAAGTTAATGACTATGAAAACATCTGACAATAGGTTTCTTAACCGAAACACTCATTTCTTTTTATTGAATTATAGACATTCTTTTGCAAGAAAAATTCATTAAGACCAAAACATTTCTCTGTTTTGGGCTGCCTGCTGTGTCTCTGGTGATAAAATTTAATTTAACCAAGAAAAAGTCTATTAATTAAAAGTATATTTTCTAATGAGCCAAGTACTTATTTTAATGGTGTAGTTTTAAGGGCAAAGCCTTCAAATTGAATCTTCCAGCTATTGAGGCTTTGGGCTAGCTTTTGATTAATGATGCTAAAATATCTTACAATTGTTTCAATCTTGAAATTGTGGAATGAACAAATTCATTTTGTTAAAATCAAAGCTAATGTTTCGAATGCAAATTTTTTTGGTGAGCAAGAAAAAGATTTGCAGAGACAGAAGTACACCTAAATTGTAGGAGAAAAGTTTGGAATAAATATTCAAATTTAGCAATCTATAAACTTTCTTTAATTTGTATCAGATGATATCATCAAGTTCTGCCTCGTCGAATTCTTTATAGGAGACATCGCGTCATGAAGTTAAGGTGGGATTACGCTGACCTACGCAAGCTGTGTATTTCCTTATTGGGTTTCCCCACATATAAACCATAACTGTTCACACCGCCCTACCACCCATTCGCCCCCTCTCTTACCGCCTGCTGACTGATTGAATTTCGTTGTAGTTTTTCCTCTGCTCTGCTCTGCTCTGCTCTCCGCTCTATCAAGCAATCAATGGACGGTACAATGCCAAAGTCAATTCATAAGTTGTCATTATTATCGCTTATTATTACGACTTCTACTTACTTCAATTTGTGTATTTTGCTGCATTTTCATTTGCATTTTTGCTAATTTATTTATTTACTTGTCTGCCTATCGCTGGAATATCTCTTTATGATGCAAATGCAAATGTAGGTGTGTGTGTGGCCTATCTAGAAAATATGCAAATATCAGTGGGTCGTCGATTGCGTCGCCTTTTGTGACTTGCAAGCAAATTTAATTTGCAACATTTGCTTAAACAATTTTTCCACGTAAGAACATTTTGCCCTTGCCCCCCGCTAACCTCCCTTGCTGATGTGTTTGTGTGGGGCAGTGGTGAACAGATGGGAAGGGGCAGAGAGAGTGGCCACAAGGAACTTGCCGTCTACATGAAACAATTAAACCCCAACCATGCATTTATGTCAAGTTATTCGCGCTGCCCCAGCAATTAAGAGACCAAAAGGCGACTCCAAGTGGGCTCCAACTCCGTGTCTGAAAAACGCACAAGCACGAGCGCACATTGGGCAGTAAATTAACCCAAAGAAGTGGCAAGAAAGGCCAGAATTAAAGTAAAACGAAGCTGTAGATACTCTACCTACATATTATACAATCAAGGGATACGATGTGGTGCTACAGGGACTGATTTTCAATTCAAATTTTGTTCAAAACAGAAGGAAACAAAACCGAATGAAAAGAATAAGAGCCAAGACGGTTAGCCATGGCTGTTTGTAATTTCTGTTCGTGAGAGAACAGCTGAATACGACTTGGACTTTGCGGTAAATGTTTCTTTTATTTCCTTTTCTATAAACCAAAACTTCGGTTCGAACCTCTAACACTCCTCTCGATTAAGAGTATAACAACTACTTTGAACAACAAAAGAAAAACAAAAAACCTCAGCTAATGTCAGTGCAGTGCACAACCGACAGCTATAGTTGTAAATTTGATTTTTATGGCTAGAAACATGTTGCCAATTTGGCCGCAACTGGCCAAACAAGTTGGCTAAAAAACATAACAGCAAACGGCACACACACACCAAATTGTTTGCGCTTTTCCAATCAGTTTTCCCGATATCTGTCACCGCAGTAGTCCACTCATTGGCAGAATGAAACTTTGCCGACTTCGGTGACTTTTGAGGTGTTAATTTGGCCACATGCCCAAAAGCTTTGGCCATAAATCCACTTCGTGTTCATGTCTCCGGCAATTAGCCGGCCGAACAAAATGTACGAGCCTTGTGTTTCCGATTCTTTGGGGGTAGTACTTAGTACGAAATGTTTGCAGATCAAAGACAACAAGAGAATGGAACTCTTGGTGGAATGTTGTGTTTAGGCAATAGTTGGAATGTAAAAAAATGAAGATTAATTGGCAGATATTAATATAAAATATTAAAAAAAAAAATATATAAGAACGAACCAATGGAAAACTAGAGAATTAGTTGTATACAAATATCAGGGAATGTGAAATGGCAGACACATAAGTCAAAATCATGTACGAATAAACTAAAATTATCACAAAATTGTATACGTGTATATTTTGTCCAATCTCAGAGGTCTTTAAGAAATTATAACTATAGAAAAATCAGCTTGTTTCAAGGAACATTATTCGACACTAGAAATTGGAAATGTATCTTTAAGATTTAATATCTCATAAAGTTAAAAATTAGTCAACAATCCACAGATGTATGTATTTTAATTTTAAATTAAACAATAAAGGAATATTCATCCGCCTTGCAACTTTATTTTCAAGAATATTCTCATACATAAAGTATACGTACATACATATGTATAGTAAGTCTTTTCGATTGCATGCTAAATGTTTCTGTCTGCACGACAAACTTTATTTTGTCAGCTGCATTTTAATTACTTTTTGTCGCTACGGAGAATCGAGAAACGAAAACAAAATTTAAGATTTGTGCAAATTTGTGTGCTGTTAAGAGTCGCCAGAGTCTCAGACTTTGAATCGAAGTCAAAGTCGAAGTCTCCAGCGTCTCAGTGTTTCTGTTGAAGTCTCAGACTTTTGGCTGTCTTGTCCAGCAATAAAATCGTGACAATCATGACAAAAAATCGAACGGATGTTTGAAATCAAAAAAATACGAAAATCTTTTTTTCTTTGTTATCCGTCTGTCCTGTCTGTCTGTTGTATAAATTTTGAGCAGCGCACAAAAATCTAAAAAAAATATATTAAACGTTTGTTAACCGAAAATAAAAATAAATGAAAATACCAAAATAATAATTCGTAATAAATTGTCATTTGACGTGTTTGAAATGTATTGGCAATTAAAAAGCACACCATTGAAGCACGGCGCGGCGCTCCTTACTCCAATGAATCGTTCTCTTAAAGATATACGAGTATACTCGTATTTATGAGTAGCTACAAATTTATGGAGTTCATGAACTTAAATACTTTTGGGGTGTGTTGAAGTGGATCATGGAACGGATACCCGCAGCACTCGAATCAAAATCAAATCAAACAAAATCTGACAAAGAAAAGGCAGGGCGCTATCGAGCGTAAAAGACTAAAGTTCGAATTGAAAACAATGCGCTGGTAACACAGATTGAAGTACATTCTAATAAAACAAAGTATAAAAAAACTGTTTTTCTGTATTTTTGATGGATTAGGCAGGTATTTTAGATAAGAATGATTTTCAATGAAAGAGTTTTAAATGGGCTGCAAACGGATGCGGTAATTGTGGCTATCCTGGGATCTATATTTTGTAGATATAAAAAATTGCATTAAAGAACGAAACGGTTCTTTGCTCTAAGTTACTACCTTTAAAGCTCTAAGAAAAGGTTCCAGTAGACTTTTTAACTTATCAGTATGTCATTAAAGCATCAAAATTGGTTTAAACCATTATTGATATATGTATCTAGTAGATATATCATTTGAGAATTAGGAGATATCAATTTCTAAAAATTGGCAATCTAAATTTAAACGAGAAGGAACGTGAGTCGCTTCTAGTCGCGACTCTACTTTTATACCCGTACTCAGTCAGTATATAAATATATAGGATTATGATAAAAATTAAAAAAAATTATTTTTATTTTACATTTTACATATTTTTGCTACATTTGTTAACTAAATCTACATGTAAAATGTATATAATACATCTAGAACAAATATTCTACATCTACCATTTAGATTCTACATCTCCTCCGCTAGGGGTTGCTCGCGCATTGCAGAGGGCAGAGTGTGTGCGAGCGAGAAAGAGAATGAGTAGCCTCAGCAGCGCCAGAGGAGGTGGGGGAAGCAACTGAAAATTAATTTCTTTGTTCTGGCTATAATAATGATTTGATCTGATTCAGATTTGGCAATCTGATAGATATGGTCATTCTCTACGATACTGCGTTTTTAGTTTTTTCGTATCTTTAAAATTGTGGCTGCCACAGATTTTCGTCCTTTGTTAAGGCGGAAGGGGCGGGGCGAAATTTTGAAATACACTTGTAACAGTGTGATATCACATGAGTCTGGAAAAAAAATTTCGTTGCTCTAGCTTCTATAGTCTCTGAGAACGAGGCGCTCATCAGGACGGACAGACGGACAGACGGACAGACGGACGGACGGACGGACAGACAGACATGGCTCTATCGACTCGGCTATTGATACTGATCAAGAATATATATACTTTATGGAGTCGGAAAATTTTCCTTCTCTGCGTTACACACATCCACTTTTACCACAAATACAGTATACCCCTTAACTCTTTTTGAGTACGGGTATAAAAAAACCTGCATGTGTGCATAAATATAAAATAGGAACAATGATATTTTATATCAAAACTGTTAATAGATTTTGCAGATATGTACATACATACATACATATGTGCATATATCATCCATAAAGACTCTGAAATTCGATCTAAAAATTTCTTCAATAAAAACAGTTGTCTTAAAACTGTTTTTCCTAGAATTTTGCATTAATTTTGTAATTTTTCACATATTGACGAGTGTTATTTACCCAAGGGTTTCATTTTCGAGAATATTTGAAAACTTTTGCCTGCTTCAGCAATTTTTATTTCTGAAGAAGATCACAAATTTGTTGCTCCCATATTATTATTATTATGGTCCATATTTTGTGTGTCCCTCTCTCTCTCTCTCTCTCCTTCTAAAATGATTATTGAAGATTTTTTTTCTGTGTCCCCTTCGGTGCTGGGCTTTTTGCTGTGTGGCATGTTTCCCGTTGTCCCAAGACCCCGCCCATCATGCTCAAGCTTTTTGTTGTTGTGTTTTTTTGGTGTATTTTGTTGCATGTTGCATGTTGGGCTGGTCTTAACTTCGATTGCAGTTTGCTTAGGGCGCACTTAAGTACCGTTATTTTAATAAACGCCATTTGCTCCGGGCCCCAACCAGGCATTGTTGTTCTCTTTTTTTTGCCGTATATTCCTTTGGGTTCAAGTTGGGGCCTTTAATTTTGGTTGTGGGAAAGGCTTTCTTTCTTTAGGAAATTGAATTGCTGCTGCTGTTGGCAGATACATACATAATAAATGCTTGTTTGGAGTTGGCAAACCCTTTTCTGCACAGGGTACAGAATCGGATGACTATATATTAGGGCATGTGACGTACAAAAACTGCCCGCAAGTAGTCGAAGCGACAGCCAAGAAATGTTTTAAGGCGCTGATGCCAGGCAAAAATAAAACCAATCGAGGCGTGCTGCCGCATGACGTGAGACACGTGTAAACGTATAAATTATAGCTTTCATTTGGAATAATTGATATTCAAGGTTATTGAATGTTTCAGATAACGAAACTATGCCTCTTCTGTAGTGTTTTTTTGTGTGTGGAATATCCTATAATGGAAGTGGCAAGAGTTGTGGCCGGAAATGCCTCATAAACTATATTTGTTTCTTCATTGTATAATAATATTTATTTGCTCGTTCTGTCGATTGCATAGAACTTTTGTTTGCTGTTGTATCTATTTTTTTTTTGTCTTTTTGCTTTGTTTTGTTTCGTTTCTTCTTTTGTTTTTGCATAAACATTTATGCAAATGTCAAATGTCTAATTGACAAACAAGAGCCAAGTGTTGCCAGTGTTGCTCCACCCTCTGAAAGCCATGGGACTGACTGCTGCTACTCCTCCCCTCTGAAAGCCATGACATTGACGAGGGGGACATTGTCTATGCTGGAACCGACGGATGACAATCAGCGATTGACGATCGTCAACGACAGCGCGCGAGAGAGAGAGAGACAGAGAGAGAGACAGAGACAGCTCAACATTTTGTCAGCTCTGGTTTTTGTGTTGCTCTGGGATTCTCTGATTTGGAACGACCTTGAGTGGCTGTCCCCCACCCAACACAGTCAGCCCAGTTGTCAGAGTTGAGTCAATTATCTAGATAGACGGGTATTATAAAGTGATCTAATGAATCTACTTTATGCGTGTTTCATTTGTGTTCATTTGCGATTGTCCGATAAACATTTGATTTCGTTTTTACGGTCCCCTGGTCGCCTGTTCGCCCGTTCGCTGTTGCTGCCTTCCACGTTTGTTTGTTGTGAGTGAAAGTAATTTGTTGTTTGATTATCTGGTTATATTTTGTTGTTGTATCTACGGGACACGCCTAGATATTTGGTGCTAAAAGCCCAAAAGTCGTGGCTACGCTCGGTGGCAGATTCTCTCTGACTCATTCTGAAAGAAAAGAAAGTTGAAATGCGGCTTACAAGATAATGATGTGGCCCCATGATGATGGACGTAAATATAGTTGTAGTCATCAGAGTTTTAATGTCATGTTTAAGGCCAACAGCCGCTTATTTAGTTAATCATTTGGCAGGGAAGCACAAGAAGGTAGACAGACGTGAAGGTGAAGAGAAATTTATCAATGAGGCGTGTCCCCACTTGATATTTCGGAGGAAGAATCGATAATGGTAATGGTTAATCGGTAATGGGGTTGGCCTCAAAATTACTCTTCAAACGATCGATAATGGAATAATTTGAGATAATAAGTGATGTTCATTTGATGAATATATCCTGCAGATCTGCCGATACATACATATGTACATGCATGTATGTACATATCCATAGATTAAGAATCTGTCAGTTCTAGTAATTGCCCAGAGATTGATATTGATCTTTGTCGCTCTTTAAGTGAATCTGTGATGCTTCTCCTTCTTCCTCTCAATCTCTACATCCATCTCAATCTCTTATGCTGATCTTCATGCATTTATTCCACTGGACAAATTGTTTTACCCATGTACGAGTATGTATCATTGAGATTGGTATCCTTTGAGGACCAATCGAGATATCATTATTTATATCGATTCGATCACAGCCCCAGACTATAATTCCAGGCCATTTACATGAAGCCAACTACTCGTAAAAGAAGAGCCACGCAGTGGGGATGTGGTAGACAGCATTGACAGGCGGAATAAAGGCAATCTTCCATTTAATAACCAATTATCATTGATCAACTGCACGCCCCGAACTGAAAACCCAGAGAATTCAGAACCAGATCGAGACCAATCCATTTGGAGAAGTGGAGGGGAGGAATAAAGGGGGTTACCAGAAGGAATACCGCGTTGCAGAGACACACAGAAACAGATACCCATAAAGACAGACGGCGTACAGACGGAGAGACAGAAATGCACTGAACAATATCAATTACGAATTACATCTGATTATCCCCGAGTCTGTCCAGACCACGCCAATGCAGTTCTTATTGCTTGGGAATTGGCCATGGCCATGGCCAAGGTGATCCTCAATCGTGGACTGCCGCCCGGCGGTTGTGTGTGTGTGTGTGTGTCTGATTAGCGCATAAACAAGTTAATGCCATTGATGATGACGACGATGCTGAGAGAGCCACCTGAGACACAGATACAGACAGAGGCAGAGGCAGGAGACGCCAAGTGCATTGCAATCGAATGGGGCTGGGCTGGGGGCCCCCAGGAAGCGTACGTGGTGCAATGTTATTGTTTCTGCCCGCAGCTCCTTCTGATGTTTTGGGGGCTGGAAATCAAAAACTTTTGTCCAAGATAAATGGGGCCAGGCTGTCCGACCGACCGACCAGATAGCGTAAGATGGAGAGCTCTGGTGTGGTGGAGCTGTTTGGGAGTCTCACGGCGTCGTTTGGATGTTGACAACAAATACGCGACGGCAGCGGTGGCGGCTCTAAAAAGCTTTTGATCTTCACAACGCTTTAGCCCGCTGGCTCTGCTCTCTCGGTGTTACCACGGAGTATCAGTGTATCTGCTGTGTGTGTGTGTGTGTGCTTGGACCATCCCAGTGGACCAAAACTTCGTAAACGATATCGCAAACGGAAGTTATGCGGAACTTAAACGGGTAAAACTATCGAATTTGGGTCCGAAAACGATACGAAAATGAATCACTAGTCGCTCAGTTTGTGGCAGAGAAAGTTTCGTTTTCGGTAGCTGGCAGAGGTATCGTTTGCGGATCTTTTATGATATCTTTTGCGGACCTTTTATGATATCTTTTGCGGACCTTTTATGATATCTTTTGCGGACCAGTTCTAATATCAATAACGAGTCAAAAATAATATTATTTGTAATTTACTTTTAATATTAATAGTAAATTACAAATAATATTATTTTTGACTCGTTATTGATATTAGAACTGGTCCGCAAAAGATATCATAAAAGGTCCGCAAAAGATACCATCTGCGATAGCTTAAAGCGTTTCATTCCATTTTGTTCCAGTAATAAAAATATTTTTGTTTTTTTTCATTTTTGTGTGTTTATTTGTAGACATTTTAAATAAGTGATATGATATATATTGAAAAAAAAAATTAAAAGTAAATGGGCATATTTCAATATGAAAAAACTTAAAACCTAAACAAACTAAAACTAAAAATAAATGAACATTTTTCAATATGAAAAAACTTAATACCTAAACAAACTAAAAATAAATGAACATAAAAAACTTAATACCTAAAAAAACACTTAAATCTAAATTTTAATTATTTTTTGGGCCTTGGACACTCGGTCCTGAGCGTATTGAAAGAATTTTTGTGTAATCCTGTCAAAGTCGGCATCTTCAAGTGAGAATCTTTGTTTAAATCCCACTGTAAGAAACAAATTAGATGTTAGTATATTGTAATATAAATATTGGCAGAAAATTCCAGAAAGATGGCTGGAAAACAAAATGTGTGCAGATACACACAAATGTCGATTGTTTAATTTTTATTGTTGTTAGTGAACTTTCTGCCGCCGCCTTTTTTTCATATTGAAATATGCCCATTTACTTTTAATTTTTTTTTCAATATATATCATATCACTTATTTAAAATGTCTACAAATAAACACACAAAAATGAAAAAAAACAAAAATATTTTTATTACTGGAACAAAATGGAATGAAACGCTTTAAGCTATCGCAGATGGTATCTTTTGCGGACCTTTTATGATATCTTTTGCGGACCAGTTCTAATATCAATAACGAGTCAAAAATAATATTATTTGTAATTTACTATTAATATTAAAAGTAAATTACAAATAATATTATTTTTGACTCGTTATTGATATTAGAACTGGTCCGCAAAATATATCATAAAAGGTCCGCAAAAGATATCATAAAAGATCCGCAAACGATACCTCTGCCAGCTACCGAAAACGAAACTTTCTCTGCCACAAACTGAGCGACTAGTGATTCATTTTCGTATCGTTTTCGGACCCAAATTCGATAGTTTTACCCGTTTAAGTTCCGCATAACTTCCGTTTGCGATATCGTTTACGAAGTTTTGGTCCACTGGGATGTTGAACTTTCTGCCGCCGCCTTCCTAGAATATGTAGCCCTCTGTTTGCCCAACACTTTGACGGTGGAGGTGGAGGCGGAGCAAAAGGTTGGACACGGGGCGGTACAAGTAGGCGGATCGCCATATGCTAATGTTGTTTATGAAAAACCAAAAGTCAAACACGATGCTCTGCTTGTTGACTTTACCTTGAAATTTCCCTGCGCGACGCAACCAAAGCACACACAGAAATGTCAGAGAGTTACAGCGAAGATAGAGATGTTTCAGGCTGGGTTGAAAGAATGGTTAGTGGCCTGTCAGGGGAGTAGAGCAGACCCTATAGACATCATGTGGTTATGGTTCGTTAGCATGGGGATTCTCGCTGGTTTGTTGACAAACTTTTTAGTCAAACATTTAGTTCTGAAATGTTTTAAATGGAATGAATGGGCGATCTCTCAAGGGGTTAATTGGTATTCATAAGCGCCCTAAAGAGTGGCTAAGTGGCTTGGGATCGGAAAACACTAAACAGCAAGCAAGTTTTATGTAAAGAAATCGTCTTTTAATGGATAAATATTAATATTTTCCTTTTCTTAGGGGGTAGTCGATCACTTGCCAAGGAACAGTTTGAAATCTTTTTAATTTCTCAAAGAAATACCTTGGATAGAATTGTTTAAATATTATTTACGGGTTGTTTGCTTCCCATTTCGGTTGCCCAGTGTAATTTAGATGTTTCGGGAAGTCTGTGGAAGATTTAATTTGCGGGCATTAACGTTGACAATTGTCTGTGGGAGAGCCAGCAGCAGTAGCAGTAGCTCCTATGCAAATGAGGGGACAATTATGCTGATCAGCACTAATTGGGGGTACGACGACGATGACAGAGAGTGACCCACAGCGTGACTAACCCAGTTTCTCTATCCATTTGTTTCGTGTACTTGCAGGCTGCCCCGCATCGACGAGTTCCCACTGCCTGCGCTGCAACAAGGCCGGTTGCATCAAGTGCCCCATGTACCTGGTGACCGACACCCGCCAGTGCGCGGATCAATGCCCCACCGGCTACCTGGATCAGTGGTCAGCGCACACAGAGTTCATGGGTCGCGTGTGTGTGCCCAATGGCTACTCTGGGCCACTGATGGCCGCCCTGGCTGGTCTACTGGGAGGATTTCTCGTGTGCCTCTCTCTGCTGGCCGTGGCCGTGATGCTGGTGCGACGCAAGCGGCGAAGGAAGTCCGTCAAGCAGAAGCTCATCAATGAGAGACACCATGGACCGGGCGGACTTGCTGCGGCAGCTGAACGAGATGCGTCCCAATGCTGAGTACTTTCTGGCCATGCTGAACGACACGCGGCGACAGATACGCAAGCTCTACTTGTCCGGCGAGGTAGCGGCGGCCAATTCGTACCGCCCCATTGTACGGGACTTGGCCAAGCTGCTGATTCTGCTGAATCGTCCCATCGAGCTGATTCCCACGCCGCCGCACGACTGGTCGCGGCTGCATGCCTGGTCGGAGCACGCCCTGGAGCGGTACAAGCCGCAGGTGGGCCAACTGATTGACTTCTTCCAGGCCTCGCATGGCGGCGTTGGCGGCCTGCGTGGTGGCCATCAGGAGGTGCTCTATGCAGCGCCCAACAAGAAGTCGCAGGCGAGCATCTTCAGGCACCAGCAGGTGACACCAGTGTCGTCGGCGCCCCAGGGGGTGGTCGGGGATCTGCTGGCGGGCGATCGCAACAGCAGCGCCTCCGCACAGCAGAAGCTGCATCTGTTCGGATCGCTGATCAGCCTGCACGAGTTCGAGGAGCCGCGCGCCTCGGATCCCTTTGGCAGCAGCTTCAATACGCTGAAAAGCGGCAATCTCATTTCAGATCTCAATGCCAGCTCGCTCTGGCTGGAGGATGAGTTCTACAAGCTGGGCTTTCGACCGCAGGACGAGATCACCACAGAGCTGTAGGGGGCGCTGCAGCAGCGCACACGCTCAAAACGTAAAGAAGTATTAATAATCCTGGCTGACGACGCTACACGGGACATGTCTAGCGTCTGTTTCAGACGTGGAAAGGAGGGAGCAGCATTGCGTGCACATTCCGCCAGGCCATCATCACAAATCATCCTCGATCATCGTCATCGATCATCGAACAAGCAAACTGAGACGCCATTTAGCTGCAGTCGCTAAATGTCCACGTTTAGTTTAGTTAAATCAGTTAAGCAAGCATAAAAACTAGTCACGTAAAATCACAAAACAAAACGATGCCTACACGAGAAGTGGGAGGAGGAGTGTGTGTGTGGAGGCGAATGGAAAAGGAAAAGCAAATGGAAATCGCGTGGAAAATGAATTTAGTTTTTATAGATTTTACAAAAATCGCAAACTTCATGTAACGAACAATATTCAATATACATACTATATGGATAGAGATACCATTCAGATATAGATATAGATAATGATTAAAGTAAAGATATTTAGCTGTAGATTGTATGGTATACTTATAGCTATAGCCTACGACTAAATAGACAGAGATTATAATGCTTAGTGAATACAAAATGGAAAATAAATTCATGTGCCTTAAGTAAATTAAATTTGTAACAATTTGTATTATTATCCACCAGGCGCCGCCATTTGCCGACACTTTTGGCCAGCGCTAAGGCTTCTCATACTGCCAGAGTATGTCGTCGGGCTCTATCTTGATCGCATTGTCGCCCTGTCATGTGTCCTCTTTCAATGCCTCCAGTGCCTGTGCGCTCTCGGATGATTGTTTGCGTTCGTTAACGAGCCGCGACAATTCGCGGGCATCGTAACCGATCAGCAGCTTCAGATCGCAGTCGAATTTATAGGCAAACCGCTTGCCGGAGACCTTGGAGATCATATCACCATCGTAGTAGTAGCGCAGGGCGCGCGACAGCTTCTCATAGTTCATGGCGGGCTTGTTTTTCTTCTCGCCCCACAGGCGGGCCACGCGATCGGGCTCCACGAGCTTGAACTCGCCCTCGGTGCCCACCCACTCAATGATGTCCGAGTGATCGCAGTCCGTGAGTATTTCGAGCAGGAATTGCCACAGCTGCACCTGGCCATTGTTGCCGGAACCAACTGCGGTGTAATTTGTGGGGCTCTGTGGAGCCGGAGAACTGTCGGCTATGAAAAGGGTGACACATAAATCAGTGGGAGACCTTGGCTAGGCTTTGGAGTATTTCTACTCACAATCCGTACTCTTGACGCTCTGGTAGGACTTTCTCATAATCCGCTGTTCGAGAGACGTCGCCGTAGTTGCAGCCGTATTGGCGGAAATTACGATCTTGGCTTGCTTGGGCTTCCGCTGCTCCTCGGCCTGTTTGTGAACGACAGACACAAAGTTGCACTCCTTGAGCAGCTGCAGGTGTGTCCAGAAGACATTGCCCGGATCGCGGGGAAGCTTCTGGGTGAACTCCTCGTGCGTCATGGCGCACAGCTCCTGTCCGTTGATGTGCCAGTCGCTCATGTTGATGTGGGTGAGCTCAAACTGCTTTACGGCCCACTCCAGCCAGTGGCTCACATGGGCCTGGGTCCATTCGCTGGCCACCTCGGGGATATTCAGACGCACCTGCTCCCGCTTGAACTTGCTGTCCAGAACCCAATTGAGAACGGGCTTCACACTCTTGACAGGCTCCACAGACTCCTCTTCGGACTCTTCCTTTGTCCGCTTGCGCTTGAGGCTTTCCGTTTTCACGGGACTGTCACTGAGTGAACCTTCAACGCTCAATGAATCGGGTGGCGAGAGCTGCGCCGTCACCGATGAGCTGGTCTCCTCTGGGCCCTGATCGGCCAGCGCGTCATCTGTGGGCTTCAGGACATCCACAATGTTGATTCTTTTCTGTATGGTTTGGATTTGGACGTTGATCTGAACCAGGCCCTCGCCTTTGACGCACTGATCCACAAGATTCTTGTGCGGTTCCAGCTGTAACGACGAAAGAGTTTTAGAACGGGCAACTCCTGGAGACCAGCACTCACCTCTTGGGCATCCTGCAGCCAAAACGAATAGTAGAGCAGTTCCACGCCAATTTTGTCCTCAACAAGTTTTCTACAGCAGGAAGAAGAAGAAACGTTTAGGTCAGTGCTGTCCATGTGGTCCCGACGCAGGAGATTCGGTTGTCTTACTTCAGCGACGTCAGTGGATCCCTGATATCCATGTGCACCACGATAATGTCATCGGCATCCGCGAAGTGCGTCTTCTCGAACATCTCGCTGTCGATCACCTCCTCTGCAATTAATTGTTTACGGAGAAATTTGTTACAACAGGTGCGTCCGCGTGAATCGCGATTTCCGCTGCTTCCCCACTCACCCAAGGTCCCGCCATCGCTCAGACGCCGCATCAGTTCGTCCGCGAGTACATTGGCGCCTTCCATTGCTGTATTAATTGGATAAATAACCGCTTATTTCTAATTTATTTATTTTTTGTATCTCGTGGTTGGAATATAGGGATGGTAGAATGTTTGTTGATATTTTCATATATCGATAGTTTTGTTGATAGTTATTTTTGGTGTGTCGAAATGTGGATATTTTTGTGGAGATATATAATCAACGGATGTATAGCATTAATTAAGAGAAAATTTTCTCTATTTTTCTGTTGTGACACGTCGTTGGATTTGAATACCGATTTTCGATAGTACTTTTCGATGTACAGGGCTGATTATACAAAAATATCGGTATTTTTGTGCGATAAGTAAAAGTGTGTTCAATACATGTAAAATACATGTAATGAAATTGGCGCCACCGAGAAATGTATAGTACATGTATATTTCGATGTAACTGTAACATGTAGATACATGATTTCGGTTAATTTTTGAATCCGCAAACTTCGCCATTAAGAAGTTTGATCTACAGCAAAGTCTTTGGATATATAGCGCACATTTGTGAAAAATATGATTAAAATTAAAAGGATTAAATAACAGGTTTCTTACAGTCGTAAACAGTCGTAAAAAAAATCAGATACCATAATATTTGATACCTGATCATGATAGATGCAAACAGCTGTTGCTAAACCTTAGTATATGTATATCTCCAAGGAAACTTAAAACTGTTTAAAATGTTTTCCACAAGTTTATTCAATACTCCATCGCAAATATTAGGACTTTTTGGCAGGGTATACATACATATGTATTGTATGTATGTATATGTATTCATGCAAATTGCAATCATCATCTTCCCCAATTAATGTTTATGATTTTATGATTCGAAATTTAAGAATTGGCCAATCTTCTGATGACAGAATTACCAAAGTGTTTTTTCACTAGAAAAGCAATCGAAATTAATTAAGGAATTCGCAACAATATACGTAATACTCAATCGCATTGCCCACTTTACACTGAGTGGCTGTGGCTCCCCTCTTCATCTGTGATATTTCGCAAGTTTGAAGAGTGCTACACATACAATTGCCGATGTTTGTCTTGAAGCATTAAGGAAGTGCAGCACCATGCAGCTCCATTACAAGTGTGGGGCCAAAGTGGCTCGCAACTTCTGTTAGTGCTGATTAAATGCCTCATAAGTTGGTCGACACAGACACAGACAATCCAGTCAATCAGTCAGTGGGTCAGACGGTGGTACAAAGACTGGCAATTGTCTTATCAGCATGGAGTCCAAGTGCACCGCTCACTTGTTAAAGACAAACGATTTTCCATGTTCCATGTCTCCACCCTGAGATACCAAAGTTGAGTTTCGCACTGGAAATAGAGTTTCGAGCAGAGTATTACCTCATTGTTGACTCAGTTGTCGATTTCGAGCGATATTTGCTAGCGAACTTCCAGCTAAATATTATACATATGTATATAGGATGACAGTATGACTCTTATCAGTATGATTCAAACTTGAGAAACTTCTGGAGGGAACGGTCGATATATTCCCCTTAACCTTGCAAATGCTGCCCAAATGTCATTGACCATTTCCCCATCCGCTCTCAGGCCCCCAAAAGACCAATAAGGCTGTACGTAAACATTCTGCTATATCAACAAATGTTGACTAATATTTATAAGCCAGCGGACCAAATTCAAGAGCTGAGCTCAGTCAACATTTGATGGGTGTTTGGTTTTGTGTGGTCACCTCCTCTCCTCTTGCAGTGCAGCTGACTCATTTCCATTGTCATCTTAAGAGTGCTGTATTAGCATGATTAATTATTATCCAAACAATTATTACTCATTTGTCTATGCAAATGTGGGGTAATCTTTATAAGATCTCGATCTATCTGCATTACTTACATGTGGAGTATATGCCGCACTGACCTATCTGCTGATGGAAATCTAAGCAGAGACAGAAAATTGTCTAGGTCAAGACCCCAGCTGCAGTCGTAGCCGAAATAGACACAACACACAGAAAAAGGAGACCAGACCCACAAAAATGTATATCAATTACAGCCCAAAAGGAAAAGGAAGGGAACAACAATGACAACGACAGAAACACGCATAAAAACCGATACCATAAAACTATGCGCAGTCATTGTGGCGCCTCCGACCTAATGGGAAAACATACAGCATATACTCGTACTGGTAGCGTCTGCCAAGCAGCGCCGAAAAGAGCGTGGCGGGCACAAACAACCCCTTGGGGTCGCAGCAGGATTACGAGTATAGCCACGGTGGCACATTCAACTCGACTCTCCACTGGAATTGCGTCACTGGCCAAATAGCCTGGGAATTAAATCAATAGGGACAACTCCCACACACACGGAGCGAATGTTTAAGTGGAGCAAGTGGCTCAGTGGCTGGAACTCGAGGAATTTGCATTTTTCGTGGCCAATATACAAAGCATTGGCCAGCATTTGGGTCGGCGTCGTCAAAGGACTGCAAGGACATTTCAAAGGCGAGCGAAATGCGTTCTCCGCAAGCATAACTCAGCGAACTTGTCCATTTCCTTTTCCACTTCTCGCTTTCTGGCTCTCCATTTAATAATTTGTATTAATTAATTGGCATAGTTTCTTTTGGCCGTCGCCAAATGAATTATGGAGCAGTTTTCGGACTACACCTACAAAAACTGAAGGCTGCTTCAGTCAGAATTAAGGGCAGGAAATGAACCCGTTTGCCTTATGCCTCTTCTTTATTGGTTTTTCGAGTAGCTTTGAATTATTTATTAGTCAGTTGAGGGTAGAGTGCAGTCACGTTATTGATGAGCCGCTTAAGTGGTTGGGAAAGTATCCTTGAAATGGCTAGGATATGTACACAGAGAATGGAACATGACGAGTTGAAGAAACATTTGAAATTGATATTTAACTTTCAGTACAATTTCTCTATCTTTGATTAAAAATATTTGCTCATCTTTTGGTCATTTCCGAAATAAAAAATTCCCATTTCGTTTTTGAGTCATGGCTTAGAGGGCCAGAGTTTTGCAAAAGTTAATTATTATTCTGTGACTGTGTCAACAGTGGCCGAATATTAAACGGAAACACATGTACAGATGATTTGCGTACAATTTAGTCCCAAGTCCCAAGTGACTCAGCGCCATATGACACCATCAAATCGAAGATTTGAATGAAAGAAGATTTGTGCATGTTAGAAAGATTAAATGATATTCTGTTTGGCTCTGATTCAGATAGCTGACATGTTGTGTGACATGATCGAAAACCCCTGAAGCTTGTTAAAAATCTAAATACATTTTCAAGCCAATTATTGTTCATTTAAGATTTTAAATCTCATTTAAAAGTATAAATTTAATTGAAACATTTTATCAAAGTGAAGCCCAAGTTTTACATAAATATACACCGATATACACCGGATTTTTTATCCCTGAAATTTTAATATTTTCACTCATTTTTGCCATTGATTTTTATCCAAGAATATTGAATATTTTTCACTTACATTTTGATAAAAATATGAAAATATTTAAATTTAATATATTTTATATTTAATTTTAATATATTTCATATTTAAATTATATATATTATATTTATTTTAAAGTGTTTTGTTGAAATAAACTGAATATATTATTTTTATTTTACAGTGTTTTGTATTAAGATTAAATATGAACGTACTAAAAAAGCCATTTTAATACATTTATATTTGAATCAAAGTGAATTCTATTTAATTGTGCTATGTTTGTATTTGAAAATCGCATTTTAAATTCAAATATGATTGTAGTTAATTTTACTTTGGTTTTTTCTATCAGTGCACATAGGATGGAATCTATGGCAAATAAATGACAGCAAGAAGTCTCAAATTCGTAACTACACAAATTGCCCGTTTCTATATGAGCTTAAGATTACAGATGATCTCCTTCCCTTAATGGCCTAAACAACTTCTTAATCTCTTACCAGTTTGCCTCTTATCATTGCAGTTGGAGCATGCTCCATGTTCCCATGGAAATTGGCTATTCTACCTCCGCTGTGCAAATCCGGCTTTCATAAGCCTCGTATGCCCGAGCCGAACCCGCCCAAATGCTCACTGATAACAAGCCTCTCCACTGACAGCCCCAACGTGCAACATGCTTCATGTTCGATGTTCCAAAGCTCCCCAAACAGCTGTTTCCTCTCCGCTTCTGCCTGCGCGCGTGGCCCATGGAAATTGGCTATTCTATCTCCGCTGTGCACAGCCGGCTTTCATACGCCTCGTATGCCCGAGCCGAACCCCCAAATGCTCACACACGAGTTCGCTCTGGTGCACGTTCGTGCGCGTTCGCTCATGTCTGTTTCATGTTCAATATTGAAAAGCAGGCAGTCTGCTGCGGCTATTAAAACGCGAAGGTTGTTGTCGGTCGGCAGTTCGCGCGTTGTGGTGGTTCAATCGAAGTTCAAGTCGTTTGCGTAAAGGCACAAGCAGCAAACAACAAAATATTCAGTTTCAGTTTTTGGCCAACAGCGATTGTTCTAACATTTATTTGATTAGGTACGCAAGTCTCTTTCGTCAGTTGTTATCTCTGGTGCGTCTGTGTGCGTGTGCTCTTTATTTCTTCATATTATTTTTGTTTTTAATGAGTGGGCGATATATTATTTGTGTTGTGGGCGTTTTGTTTGCCATTTGGGCAACAGTATTCAACTGAATGCTGGCGGCTGAAAACTAGTTAGCCATGCGTGCTGGCCGATTCTGACTTGTTCCCCGCTATTCAATTTACGAACAATGGAACGGATGGCGAAAAATTACAATATTAAACAGATTTTTCAACAAATATGCAGGACTGACATTGCCTCTGACGGCCCAGACATCAATAGGCGACAGCATTTAATCCATGTAGTTGTTTTGTGTGTGTTTCCATCGATTTGCATTCATTTCCCCCTTCGCTCTAATCAAAATCGAGACTCAAACACGCACGCACACGCACAGACATGCTATCAGCCACAAATACAGTGTACAGTGTAACGGGTGTTGTAAAGTTTCGTAAAACCAAATCGAACAAAATTTAATTACAATCTTTTCTTGTTTAATTTCGGGTTTAAAAAAAAACAGCATGAAAATTGTTCAGCAGCAGTGAGAAAAAAAACCAATCTAAAAACTAATTTGAGTGCAATAAAAGTGGAACAACAAATACTTTAAATACTTATTTTCCAAAAAGGTAAGTTTGGAAATCGGGGCAGGGGCAGGGGAGTGTGATTGAAATCGATTTGAATGTTTTAATTCGTGTGTGTGATGCATCCTCCCAGGAAATTATTGATTTTACCGGAAATGTCCTTCGCCGAATGCACTGCAGAGCCGAAACCAGACCCGGCTTCGCTTTGCAGCAGCAGCAGCTGAAAAAGCCCAAGGACACTGGGGGCTCTGATGGTGCAGTGCCTGAACTTTTCACCTACGACTGGCCGCCGCCTCCACCACCCACCCCACTCCGCATCGAACAGCTGTTTTCAGATGTTTTCCCGATTGGGCGGCAACATTTTTTGGTTGCAGCAACTTTTGTTTTCAATTTCAATGCAACATCGAACAAGTGGCTGCCGGCCGGGTTTGTCTGGTGGCACGTGGGTTGAATGGGCTGTGGTGTGGTGTCTGGTTTGTGGCATGTGTGGGCGTCGAGACCGAGACCTGCACCACCTCCAAGTACGAGCTGAATGCACTTCTGGCTCGTTTGGGGCAAACCACTTGTTTGTTGGGGCATGTAATAGGTCTCTCAGGCATTGCCTCACATCCAAGTGGGTCGCTGCCCCATACGCCCCGGCCTAAGCTCCTGGAAATATGCCACAATATTCTCTATTTATGCGCCACCCACTCGCTTGTTTCGCATTTTTCCCATTAATTGACTTTCAATGCTGTCTATTCAGGCGGCAATCAAGTACAGTGATCTGTCGTATTTAAAATCTATCCGACAGTTCTGACAGCTCTGGTAGTTCTAGTTTCCCTTATGAGGTGCTCACTGTAGTGCCCTGGGGTTACACTCGTTTTAATTTAACACTAGAACGATTTTTGCCCGTTTCCCGCTTATCAGATATCTGCCAGCATAGGCATATGCCACACTGTCATTAGATAGAAGTCCCCCGATAAGAGGCAACTGTGTGGGGGACTACGCCAAACTAAAAAAAAAGTGTGCGCGGAGAGGCTACGAATTTCCGGTTTATTGTAATGGTGGGGTGAGAGACGGTGACCTCCTGCCTCCCTCTTATCTTTATATTTGATTTTCCATGAGCTCATCGGCGGCTGCAATTTTGTTTTTTGTTTTTGCAACTCAGGTAAACGCAAGCGAAAGATCATATTTCCCCCTTTTTGGGTTCTGCTTTTGGGATATTGTTTACAATCGCCCGGTGGCGATCCACCCCTCTGTAGTTTCCTTTCCCCCTTTTGTGGCATCGATTTCACATTAAATTGACTGTTCTCTTCTCTGGTCGGTCCCCTTTTTGGCGCGTGTTTTCAATTCATTTTTAGTTGAATTGCCCATGGATTGTGTGTCTGTTATTTGTTTAAGTGAAATTTCCATTATAATTTTGAAACCCTTTCTCGATTGTTATCGTGTGATTTGGTTTTCTTTTCGCTCTTCTATGGCTGCACTTTGAGCCGAAACCAAAGTGTGGAAATTTGCATAATTGCATTCAACATAGGGCCGCTCTCTCTTTCTCTCTCTCTCTCTCTGGTAGTGGGGGACCAACCCATATTTTAACCATTAATCCCCCCATGGAGTGCCAGTTGATTGCAACGTTTTGTGGTTTCCTTTAGGGAGGGGGGGGGGGGGAGGGATTTAATTTCCATAACGGTTGGATTCGGTTTACGGTTTACCTTTTGTGGTTTCGCTCTCGTTTGTTGGCACCTTGTAAGGGTTTAAGCGGTGGAAAGGGCAGGGATGTGAAAGCCTCTGGGAGTATCCCTTTACAAAGGGAATAACCATATGCCTGGCATAGTTCTTATAGAGATGGTGAGACCACGCCATTCATTAACTGATCTGTTTGTTTCCATGACACATTTAATGTCTAATTTTTTTGTTTTATGCGTTTTGATAAGAACAAAATTACAACAAACTAAAGCAGCAGCAATTTTAATGATCTTTCCACTAGAAACTAAAGCATGGAAAAAGATACGTAGCAACAGCAAGATAGGCAGAGAATGAAAGAAGTATATATAGCAGAACTATTTCAAGTGCAAACTAACAAAAAAAAACATACCGCAGCCGCTCACCTCATTCAGTGCTCTCAACGTTTGTCTGGCTGTTTCTCTCTCTCGTTTTCTGAATGTGTATTGGCCCACTGTGTGGTGAAATTTCTATCTTTCTTCCACTTTTAGTCTACAAAATTCATAAATATGTGCAATATCTACAACAATAAAAACAGAGAAAAAAACGCATAACATTTTTGAATTTTTGTTTGCCACCTTCAAGGTCACATCAGCAGCACATCAGCATCGTAAACATTTTTGTCGTCGGTTTCAAGAACAAAAAAACATTTGTTTGCCATTAAGCTAAAAGTAAATATTAGCAAATATATAGACGTACGTACTAATACAGACAGCGTTCTATATAAATACAAACATGCGAGAAATTGCAATGCGACCAGGCAGATAATTCTACAGTGAAAGTTATCTAATGGGGAAACGTACAGTAAAATATCTTTGGGTGTAAATGTCGAGCCAAAGTGCCTTTAGCAAAGGATATACTTTGCATAGATGTTCCTAATACGAGTATTAGCGATATACAATATGGTATTGCATATTATTTATGTATTTGCAAGCTCATTATTAGTTTAAAGTTAGTTTATAGGCTTATAAACGATATCTACTATTACTCGATTATAAAGTCTCCCCTTAAGCGATTTATCACTCACTGCTTGAATACTAAACTTTTGATGTTGTTTGTCCAAAGGTAGACGACAAATTCATTCATGCCTCATCACATGATTGATAAGCCACCCGGCCGGCCGGCCGGCCTCCCTAGCCTGATAGACTTTCTGTTAAATTCGTTCCGACTTGTGCTCGGAGCATTATGAATATTAATGTTTCGGTGACGTCAGCGATGCATTTGACAGATGACAAAACATAAGGCACTAGACAAATCAAATGCAAATGCAGCAGCAGTCGAGTGCAGTGGAGCTGAATGAAGATGAATGAATGGAAAGATAGACGCGGGTTCAAATTGTTACACTTTGCTTTGAAACGCTTTGCAGAGGGTATTGTAAGTTTGCATTGAAAGATGTATCGAGCGAGGAAGGAAGTGAATTTGAATCCTAAGAGGAATGAAGCAATTTTTATAAGCAGAACCCTGTGCCATAATGCTTTCAATTATGATTTTATCCAGAAATGCAACAAAAACTGCTTCAATTAAGGTATCTACCATAATAATACTCTCTTTGTAAGGGTATCCAAGGCTGCGACTTCAAAGCCATCCAACTTTGTTGCTTTCCCCATATTCTTTTCATATTTTCCATTGCATATTTCCGAAAAGCTGTCAACTCGCGCTGTCAGAGCCATTTGACATTTCCATTTAACTTAGTCAGCGCCACACACACACACCACACACACTCGTACTCTTCCATATTAAAATAGTAACAACCACCTGCAGCAGCACCCAGCGCGTAACTAATTTTCCCCAGAGTGATACGCGGAAGGGGTGGGGGGACACGGCCAACAAATGACGAAAAGTGCATACCACCCCGCTCGCAATCCACTGGGTTACGTTACGCTCTTTTTGTGAGCCCTATCGCACGGAACTCATCTGTTGGGCTGGCTGTCTTTCTGTCGGTATGCCCGTTTGGCCAAGGGGTCAAAAGCTCAGCAAATGACAAACATGCAACGGCGTTAAATTTGTATGCGTGTTGTGAAAAAATATGACAAGGAGTTGAAGTGTGGGTGGGGTACGGGAACGGGAACGGGAACGGGGAACGGGGAACAATGTTGCGTTGCAGTTGTGGGTGTGTTAACCGATTGCTGGTCACGCAATGCAAAGGAAAATGAAGAATTTTCCGCCACAGTCCAGGCCCTGCGATAAGCCATAGATACATAGCTTCCCTTTTCGGTGAGTTCTTTTGTATTTTATGGCATAATACCCGGCGAGAATGGAGGGAGGGGAGGGAGCAACGGGCCTACAGCAATGACATCAACTTTGCAGCACCCAAGGCCTTATCTCTGCGGACATCGCAATTTATTAGATTGTGTGCTCTTAAGTTTATCACCTAAATTAAATATTTCCCTGTAAAAGATATCACGTGTAATTGTTTAAGTGGAGAGATTTCCGAGAGAGAGGTACCCAAATGAAAAGAATGCGGATGAGGTGTAGTCATGAATCATACATATACATATGTACACGTACATTTATGGAGTATGTCAACAATAATATCTTTATATCGATTGCAGCCCCATTCCCCCCAGTTAAGAGACTTTTCGGCCTGAAAGCCACATTAACCTTGAAATGATACCGTGTATCTATCTGGCCTACCAACCGACTTACGTCACTTGTCCACGAATAAAAACAAACAAAAATATGTCCGGCTCTGTCCAGCAACCCACTCCGCATCTACCACCACTCCTTCCAGCTCCCCCTCCACTCTCCACTCTCCAGCGGACAAGTGACAACGATGAATGTCAGAGAGACAGACTTTATATGGCACAACACAAGCCCGCCCGTCCCTCCCATTGACACGAAATTGGAGCGCACGCTTCATTTACCCAACGGACGGTGTGTGTGGCGATAAAAAGGAAAATACAGCACAAATAAAATAAAATAAAGTCAAATAGATATGGCAACAAACTTGGTTGATTTACTGCACCTTCGATAGTGGCAATGGCACGGCACGGCAGACAGAGAGACAGGCAGATGGACAGACCTGTCGCTTGGCCAGTGGCCACTCATAAGATCACCTATAAAAATAGCAAACTAAAATAAACGATCTAAGGTCGAAAGAAAAGCGCGGAAAAATGCCGACAACAAGAACTACATACAAACAGCGAATGGAATGAGGGAACAAATATTTCCGAACAAATAAACTCAAATTAAATTAGATTTGAATTTGAATTCGGATTCGGATTCGACAAGAATCCAGAATTTCAGCGCAACATTTGGCCAGGTCCATCGAAGGTAATCATCCATTAGCCACGATTCGGAACCCGAGTCCAGCTGCAATTAAGTGCGAAAATTCTATGAATTTTGTGTGCCGTTTATTTTTGGCTAATTTGAACGATCAGGGCGCTTCAGCGAATGAAATTTGCAAATTTTTCGTTCAATTAAAATGCCATTTCACAGAGTATTTCTTATTAAACCTGGAACGAAAAGAGAGAGAGAGAGAGCTTGTGATACCCTGTATCGATAGGAGGAACAATAAAGATTAATATACTAATAGAATGATAGACAAAGCTATCAAAGGCTATACAAGACGATGGAAGGATTAAGTATATCTATGAGATACATAACTACAAAATATATAAAATTTATCTAACATTTTACTTCTTTTAAGAGCTTTCTGTATATTTTATAGAACTTTTATAGAAATATTTGCTTTTCTTAGCCATGATCCTGATGTTCGGGCAATATTTAAGGTGTTGAAAATCGAAATATGTTAATTACACTAAGATTTCAATAGAAATAAACCCACTGGGAAAACCTATTGATATATCCGTTTTCAATAAACATCTTTTGTCGGCGAGTGCCGAAAGAACTTGCAAATTTTCATCACGTATTTAATTATTAATTCTTCCAAATTGGCCCAGAGCAAGGAAATGGATGAATTTTATGTAAATTTTCACCATATTGTTGGTGCTGCTGATGAGAGTGCGCTGAACTTGAGTCGTGACTCACACAGAGAGTTCTGTGATGTAATTGGCGCTTTTATGGCGATGGGGCTCGTAAAATTGATGTTACTGTGAAGTAATATTTGCTATACGACACGTGCACTTGGCACTGGCGCTTATTCTTATTAGCAATTCGGCGCCAAAATACTATTGGCGGTCTCAAGTTAATGCCTTTTTCCCCAAAAGATGATTGATCACTTTGGTGATATATTTCTGCTGCTGTCACTGTGGGGGATGCTGATGCTGACCCAGTTTCTCGTTATTTACTTTCAATAATATATCTATGAATATATTCGCGCCCGACAAAAGAGAACTGAAAATAAGCCACAGATACTCTGAGGAATGGCTGTGAGTAAATTACTTATTTATATTATTCCACCACCCATACAGAAGGCGCCGTCAGAAAAGTGACAACGATGACGTCGTCAGTTTGAGCAGAGTATCAAAAAAAAACACAAACAGAGAAAAAACTGGTGCCATTAATTTGAACCTACTCGCATTCCCCCCCATTTGGTTAGCGCCCTGCCTCTGCCACTGCCACTGCCACACATTCGATTGTATTGTTTGGCTGTGGGTCGGTCTCGCACTTAATTGGTTTTTGTGTGTGTTTCTGCCTGAAGCTGCTGAAGCCTAATGATCCGTCATTGGGTTGTACGTACACATTCATATACGTAATATTGCAATCGTTGGCAAGTGCAGACAGTTCACGGTACGTACATACGTCTGTATCTCTATCTCTGAGGCATTGGTGGGCGTTTTTAACGCTCTGGAAATAATAATAGAGACAAAATGGTTATTACGAATGCCATAAAGATGGATAGATTATGAAGTGCTCATGGGAGAGACACCGACATGAGTAATAATTTGCAATGCTAATTTGCATTTCAGCTTGTCTTTGCCATGGAATACTTTTTGGTGGAACAGCTCTAAATTTATCACAAAATTAGGCAGAGTTTAAGGTTTTTGAAAGCTTCGGGCAGCTCCATTCTCAAATAAAAATTGTGTAGATCTTTAATTCTTAGATTCTTGGAGCACTTTTATTTTAAAGTGTGTCACTAATTTCTTGATTTTTACTAGCAACGATAGAGCAACTTTAGCTCCATTTTAAAGTACGAAATTTCTGCAGATTTTATATTCACAGTGAATCATTTGAATAATTTTAAAATACTTCGAATTAAAAGAATATTTCAAGCGTTTGTTTGGAAAACCATCAAAAATTTGCCCTCAAATTTGTGCAGATTTATTCGTCAGAGTTTCACTTAATTCTTGTTGAATGAATTATCACTAACTCCTGAGTACTTAGAACTCCAACCTTTTGTTGGGGAAATTATAATAATTAAACAAGTAATTGTGCCCAAATTTTGTGCAGATTTGACTGTCACTCCAACCTTGTTGAAGGGTCAATGGTGCACATGTAGCCCCCCCAATGCCAGGCTCCGACCCGTGTCATTGTCACCAGATATAAAAAGAGAGAGAGAATAATAACTCAAGACAAGGGCACCGTCAGCCATGACAATTATATAATTACCGCTTTGTGTGTTGGCAATTAACTCGACACTCGTTGGTGGCAGTCCGTCATCTAACCCTATCCCCAGCAGCAGTAGAAGCAGCAGCAGCAGTACTTTATGGTTTTGATTGATGACACCCTCAAAGCCAAAGCGAATTGAGAACAATTGAAGATGCATCATCGCAAGTCCCTTTCGATGTTGGTTGTCCTTAACGTTCAATATTTACACTCGTTAAGCAATAAATGTATTGAATATCAATTGATCCAATTCATCAGCTTGAAAGTAAGGGCCATCGAAGGCTGTTTTCACAGATTTAAACCAATAAAATTCGATTTTAAATGCTTAATGTACTCCCTAATTGTTACAACAAACCACAAAAGGGAAACCACCAACAGGGTTAACAGGGTAGGAGGAGAGGGAGGCATAATGGTATGGGAATGGGAATGGGGTGTTTTGGGAAGTGCGGGTCATGTCGGGTTCAATGATTATTAATCAAACGCCAGTTTAATTATGCGACTTGTTAGAGACAGACAGGCACACAGACAGACAAGCAGACTTTGTGTCTCATGTAATCACTCAGGGTACCACTCCCCTCGCCGATCGGCGGTCTGCAGCTTCAATTAAAATTCGTTTCGCCGATCAAAATTGAAGCAACCACCAAAGTCCAACAAAAATTGAAAGTTTACGAGTTTCTCTGTCTCTCTCCTTACTTTTTGGCATAAGAATTGGGTGCGTTGGATGTGGATGTGTTGTTTCTCGGTCCCATTCTTGGGGCCTAATCGAATGTCAAGTATGAATCCATTGATGACAACGCAGACCATTCCGTTTTGATGGTGACAATTAAGGCATCACATCGTCTCGCATCTCTCACTCTCTTTTGTATTTTTTTATTACTTAATATTGTATCTTTTATTTGTTTTCCGGCTTTGGTTCTCCTGCAGTTCGTTGTGTGCTCTGTTCGTTAGCGGTTCTACTTCGTGTCTCTTTGGGGCACTCTAATCCCAAAACGAGTAAACTTTTAAGGCACTCTGCTTAAAATACGATACGATCCATTGGTTGGTTGGCCTCCACTTTGCGGCTGTGGTTTTGACATTGAACTTGCGCGCTTAATCATTGTCAAAACATCGAGCAACCGAAGATTGCCAATGCAAACAAAAACCAATCCAAACAGGGGATGCATTCCGGGCTATCAATAAACAAATTTTGTTTTCTCTTTTTTCGACGTTTTTTTTTTTGTACCCCGATCGTGTTTGCATTTCAAATTAGCTTTCGATTTGCGGTCACAAAAATATTGACAAAGTGACATCATGAGTAAAGCAACTCTAGAAATGGTACAATTTATTTGCCAGAAGCTTTACTTAACGATAAATAAAAGCAAAGGCAAAACTGTGGAACAGTGATCACGAGGCATGCAACAACAAAAGTAATTGAGCGAAAAGCAAAAGCGGAAATGAAGGAACTAATGTTCCAAGAAGTTCCAAAGATTTTGGTTTATTTCTATTCTTAGAGTGGAACAGAATTTGTGAAGAATTTCCAGAGTATTTCCCTGGAAGCAGAAACCCGCTGGGAACATGCAAAAATTTAACGAATTTCTAGGCAAATATTTCTCTGGGAGTGTCAGGGCAGGGGTCATGTCCATTCATTCGATGTGATTGGAAGCGATTTATTTACTTTGACCCCACAGTCATGCTGGGGGTCAGCATTTATCTATGAACAATTTGGTGGAAGAACATTTATTTATGATCGGTTTTGATTCTCTTCCATCTGCTTGCAGGCCAAAGCACCGTAGAGGAACATCAACAGCCGCAACAAGTATTAGGAGGAAGCCAATCCCCGAACCCCAGAGAGAAGACAAGCAAAAAGACAACATAAGCCACGGGGAAAGCAGCCAACGAACGGGCCAAATGCAAATTCATAAGCAGAGGACCTGAACCTGAAGATACAACCTCCAGATAGAACACATTTCCGCACTGATACAGTGGGTCGAGAGAGAGAAAGAGAGAGCGACTGTGTTTGTTTATTGCATCGAGTCAGCGACTGGAACCGAGAGTTTGCCCCGCGCGAAGATCCATCCGCAAGATGCCCGGCCACTTACACGCCATACATCTTTGAGACCCCAGTGGCGTACCCATGCCCCACACTCTGGCCTGCATACGTTGCACACACAATATTCCATCAGGCAGCAATATTTGGAGAGTGCCGTCGGTTGGTTGGGCAATCGCCAGATAAATTCTAATAAATAGCCAGACAACAGAATACTTGGCATAAAAATAAATAAGAACCGAAGAACGCGGAACGCAGAACAGAACTCCGAACGCAGAACGAGCTACGGGATTCGAACGCATTGCAACAGATTCATCTGAGGTGTCGAGTGCATTGCCCAGGCTAGGCCAGGCAATACCCCCTCTGGCAGCAGTTGGAGATCTTTGTGGCAACATAGACGTAGGTCGCGGCCAAAGTGTTGCAAGGCAGGGGCATAGCCAGAGGCAACGGCAACCGCAGCGAGGTGTACACATTTGGCACCATGGAGGGCGGTTACGTCAATGAAGGTGAGTTGCACTTACAACTGAATCTACTTACATATATGCCACAAATGTATCTACAAGATATCGAACAAGTCCATCTACCGAATGAATGCTTTTTCTTTGATGCAAATAATCCCAAAATCTATGGAATTTAGTTCACATTCTTGTTTTTTTTTTGCTTTTTGATATATACACTTCAAATGCATTTTTTATATTTATATTTGTAAAATATTCTTTAAGGAATAATCTCTTAATCTCTGCTTATGATGGATTGCTTTCATTTCGAAATATTTAAGGGGGGAAAATTGTGATTGGAAATTTGAAAAATATTCCATTTCTTATTTGTTATAAACTTGTTCTGCGAATAGTTTTCTTAGATTTTAGTTTGGTATTTTTGGGTTTTTCTTACTTTTTGAGAACTTGCCTTGACCTCATTGAAATGCTTTGAAATGCATGAAACGGGGTTTCCCCCAATTATTTTTTCTTTTTAAAAGTTACCTTAGTAATTCAATACACTTTCAAAAATTTCTTTCATTTCATCAGCCAATTATTCATAGCCACCCAACAGCGCCATTATAGACCCGTTATATAGGATATAGATGCACTTGCATCATACAATATAATTTCTCATTCATTATGTGGCTTTTTGAATGCTCACCTCAACCAAAAATAATTCTCACACAATGCGAAAATTCGAAAATTCATTCAACAAGACATTCGAACAGATGTTTGTACCAAGTATTTGACTTTGAATTTTCACACACACACACAAACGCATACACAGAATTTGTGGCATGATCTGTTGAGAAAAACCTGCACAGTGACACCGAAAATATCTGCGATTTATTAGCAATGCAAATGCAAAACGAATTATTCAAACTGCCACTTCACCCATCCACCCATTAGTCAGACGCTATGAGGCAATGCATCCCCGATATAGTTTTTGTTTTATTTGGCAAGCATTTTTTGTTGGTTAATAGAAATAGACAATTGCGTGTACCTGTGTGTGAGTCACCAAACATCACTAATCCCCATCAAAAACCACCCACTATTCTCCCAAAAATGCTCTCTCCAAAACAAACACACAGAGGATTCTGATGCCATAATGGGTGTGGAAAGTCCAGGTAAATGAAACATCACAAACATCACTTCAATGATCTCTACTATGCATAATCGTTCTCATAACCAGCACAAAACTTGAATAAATATCTGAAGGAAATGCTAGGGGAAAGGGAAAGAGCCATCAACTTTGTGACACTCAATTAAAGGGCTGCGAAGAGGGGAAGAAGAGTGCATTTGAGCGTGTATCTTTATGACTGGTTTCTGCTATCTACGCGATACAAGCCGGTTCTACTCGCCCACATTCTCACACAAGTGGTTCTCCCGCCCTTTTTCAGATTCAGCCCTCAGATCAATGACAGATCGATCGGTCGCTGACTCTCGATATCTATGACGCCGCAGCACATGTTCTGCTTTGTTATTATTTACTTTTTGTGTTTTAATTTACATAATAGGATTACCGAATGTAAATCACAAGCCATAAATTCGATTCTGGGTATCGGTATGCAAAAATAAAACAAAAACAAATCCTAAAGTAGTCGATTCGCTGACAACTGTGTATCATAAAAGGCAAAACTGTCTGTCAGACGACTGCTGATGCTGCCACGACCTAATGGGGAGGTTTTCAATTAATATTCATTTGGAGGAAGGCAACGCAAAAACTGTCATAAATTATCAGCTTGCAACAGTCAAGCGGACGCGGACGGACCGGCGTCTTCAAGTATGCCCCGGCATCAAAAACTGCAAGTCGGTCACGTCTTTCACGGGCATCACAGCGATGCCACCAACCAGAGAGATACATTTTTGGGGCACGCTGATGATGTCATCTGCAGCGCCAGCCATCTTAAAAGGATCCGATCCGCCTTTTTTCTGTGTGGCTCTGCCTTGATCACGTTTCCAGCAAAAAGCCACAAACAGATAATAAATTTGCAGTTTTGTCGAAGCCATGAATTTGTTTCCAGGAATTCTGCCGAGTGCCAGACAGAAATCACAATAAATATATCTTTTCTGCCTCTGGCCCTGGCCTTTGGATCGAATTCTGTTGGCGGTTTCTCATTCCTTGTGTTTGCCTGAAGATGGAAGTTATTTTCTCTCTCTCTCTCTCTCTCTTCACTCTGATCTGTTTGTGGATCATTGTTTGTGGAATTCACAAGAATTTATTTGCTTAAATTTGAAAATGAAAACACACTTTGCAGCTGTGAAAATACATTGTTTTACAGAGAGACAACCCCACCCCACCGAGTGCGCCCCATTATATTGTAGTTAAACATTTTTTAATGCCAGTATTTATCGCCGAAAAATGTAATTAAAAAATAATAATAGAATCTACATGGCAGACAAATCAGACACTGAATTAGTGGACATGCTTGGGCTAGCTTTCAGATTGACCTTGCCAGGGCTATGACCTATACAGTTTTTCCATGCATGTTTCTTTATTTTTGTCAGTTTTTAGTTTTTTGTTTGTATATATAAGAGTGTCTGTAAGTACTAGGAACACAGACCGACCAAACAATGACGACAACATAAATGAAACAGCAAGCTAGACAAAATTTATGGGCAACAGTTGTTTGATTTATATGCAAAATGTTTTTTATATAAAGGGTGTATATATTTTAGCAGAAGTTTGTCTTCATAAAGTGTGCAGAGAATTAAGTCCAAGACGTACAAGACTCTCAAAGATATGTCTGCCTTTAAGAAGGAATTAAACAGCACTTAAATATATACCCCTTAAATTCTTAAAGATATTTATCTGCTTTAGATAAAACACTTTAAAGAACTCAAAACTGTTTCTGCAAAACAAACTTGATATTAATCTTAGACCACTGCCAAATTACTTACAGGGTATCTGAGCCGCGACTATCCCACAGTGTGTTGACCTTCCCTTCCCATTCAAGTGCTCCCATTTGTGTTTGGTCTTCAACTTGACCTCTTCAACAGAGTATTTAGGCAAGAATGACACATCTATTTACATACATAATGTGACTAGATAAGCTATCGGGATTTGCATAAACCTCGTGAGGAAGACGTGAAATGAAGGCGTTAAGCCCAACACCTCTTGCTTATGACAGATTCTATAAAAAGAAACACAGATATGAAAAAAACAAGTTGAGCTTGTTGTCGGGCAGCTTTTCTGTGGCTGCAATTTGAGACTTGGTTTTCAAATCGTTTGAGTATCTCATTTTGTGAGTGAGGTGTTCAATTACATGACATGGAAAATGCATCTGAAGTTGCTCAATTTTTGATTCAATGTCGGAATGTCTGGGACATTCGATACGACGAGACGAGATGATATACTATGCCGAAGATCGATGGTTAAAAGGTTCTTCAAGTCATTCCAATCGATTGACACAATTCGCTGGACCGTCAATAGGAATAAATCGTTTCTCGAAATCAATTTCAATATTCCACCTACTGGCCGCATTTCCCTCAAATGTAAATTTTCATGGCCAGCTGCACAAATATTTGCCATTTCATTTACATTTTCATTTCTATTTTCATTTCCATTTGTGGTCCAAGTTCAGCAGGGAGTCGATTCCATCCAATTGGCCCATTGATCAAGTGCATTAAGAGAAACACGTGATTTGCATTTAAATTGTTTTTGGCTTTGACTTTGGCCAACAACTACTGCACAACTGAAAATACCCGCCTCGTAGTCGTAGTCGTATTCGTATCTATCTCTCTGCCAGTTCTGCAAATTTGCTGCCCGTTTATTTGCATTGGCGTCTTGCCGGTTCGAGTCTCGATTACGATTACCGCAGCCAATCATCGAGTCATGGAATCATGGAACCATACCATGGAAATGACGTCAGCTGGCTAGCTGGCTGGCGCTATTGTGCATACAATTAAAATCAATTTGCAGTAGCGCAAATTGCTGTTGACATATTTTATCTAAGGCGTTTCAAAATCCATTCGAAAGAGAGAACTGGACACTCGCTTAGATGGGTATGTATGCAAATTCAATTAGTCAGAGCTACTGCATTGTTTTTTGCGCATGCGCAGCGTTCTTGGGTGGCAATGTTGACAGTTTTCACTGGGGCAATGTTGCCAAATTTCTATAGAAAAACGGTTTAGTGTTTAGTTTTCAGCTAGAAATTGGCACTATATACATATAGGCTATATTAAATTAAAAAAAGCTTTTATTATATATTTAAATTTAAAGATTTTCTTTACAATAAATTTCATATTACATGGTTTTAGATTAGAGTCCAGTAGAGCTCAGAAATTCCAAACATGTCAAATTTTCAGTCTTAATAGAAGCTCAAAATATTAATAAATGATTAGCAAATAAAGAAAAGTACTCTAAAAATTGCAATGCATCTGATTATCACATCTCATTTTCCATCTACAATTATTTTAATGTTTTTTTAACCAAAGCCATGAATAACTTTAGCAACTTTAGTTGATTTTCTCTCATTTAAGACTAACTGCCCTGTCAAATCTTTCGAATTTTAGGCACATTATTTCGCAGCTTTATCTGCAATAATAAAATTAAATAATTTATTTTAATGGTCAGCCATGTTAAATGAGGCTAAGTGATTTTCGTTGTAGACTTCAAGCTTCGAAGCTGGCATGCAAAAAAGTTTTGGTGTTGTTTTGTTGACGGTCTGCAATGAAATTAGCTAAAATTGCAGCTTAAAGATACAACCAGCACAAAAGACCAGCGGCAAATCGTGATTTAGCCACCGTCATTGTGTATGGTCTGTCGGCCGATTGGGAATGCATCAAAGTAAACGGCTCTGAAGGCGAAAGATGGTATCCGCGCGGCTACAACTGACTGGGGACACCGCTCCTGACAGCCGGCACGTACATACATATATGAAGCGCTTAGATAGTTAGATAAATTGTCGTGGGCCCCTTGGCACCTGAGCTGCATAGGACATGGGGGACCATAGAACGTGGCTTACATTCGTCATAATGCGGAACAGATGCCAGTCTTTGAGCTGCGCCTTGTTGAAGATACAAATTGCAGATAAAAAAGTACTTTCAATGGAGTTTATATCAGATTTATGGGTATTATTAGAGCGTATCTCTGCTCCGATCTGAGCGGAGTTTGTCTTTTGTGGAGCCACAGCCACCCACATAATTCATAATTGAAGCACTCGAAACTCTCATAATTGGCGCCGGAGGCCAAAGCCCAAATTGGCAAGAACGGAAATGTCGAAAATTAAATCCCCCCCCCCTTGCAATTAATCAATTTTCATAATGAAAACGGACTCTGGCGGCTGTGTGTGATGGCGTGGGCCGAACCGACGACTGGCCACGGACAAGCGCTCGGGCATGGCTCGAGCTCTCGAGAGGGTTTGAGGTGTTGCCGGTTTCATTAAACTCAAATTAGCTGTGGATTCCTTCTCCTCAAGGCAGCAGACATGCTGACATACATACATCATGGAAGACAAGAGGTGAATAAATGTTTCTGGTGGATCACAAGATCTAAAGAATTTGAATCTCCTTCTTGGAAAGCACTCTCGTTTGTATTATCCATTAGCCAGATCTTTAGATCCTCAGCTAATTTCCGAGCAACTCTTGTCCACTATTTTTGACAGGCAATTTAAAATAAAATATTTCGAAAACATTTTCACAAAAGAGGGCGTGAGGCGTGACAATGTCAAAGCCAACAACCGAATGAAAATGAGAGCAGGAAAATAATTTGGCGATGAGCCAAAATAGCGACCGATTAAACGAAACCTCATAAAAAATGGAAACTTTTCTATGTACAAAAAAACTCATGAAAGAAGAAAACAAAAGTCAAAATCAAAATGTTGGCCCATAATTTTGAATGCGAATATTTCCTGCCCACCAAAGTAAACAATAATTTAGGAATATATACGAATATAATATACATATGTATATGTATATGGCAAATAATGGGTTGTATATGGCGACAGTTTAATGCCTACAAGGTCGCATAGAACCGAGTGTTAAAAAACAGAAACAAAAAGAGTATACTCTTACGTATAAACTTATTTAATTATATGAAATTATTGTTTATAGGCATTACACCCCATGGCTGGGGCCTGTTTACGTGCCAATTTATTTAATCATTTGATATTGGGGCGCCTTGAGGGCGTGGCTATGCTGATGGCAGGTGGGGTTGGGCCTAGAGATATTCCACTTTCGATAAGACGCATGTTTGCTGCATGCTAAGTGGAATATGCAAATGCAAATATTGTTTAGAATTAAAAGTTTACTTAAACAAATGATAATAAATTGTACTGTAGGATTCCCATAAAGAACTCAAAGAGTTCACTCCCAGCCCACCATTGATAGTTTTTCCTTGAGTCTCAATGAACATATTGATTGCGGGATTGCGGATTGCAACATTTCCATTGCGACATGGACTTTTATTATTAATGAATGAATGAATAAATGAATGAATTTCTGTCAACTTGCAAAAGTGCGACAAATTGTAAAGCGCTTAAGTTGTTTCCAAGCAATTTACTCACCAAATCAGAAACTCATCAAAATTGTTGCATGCCATACAACCGTCAACAAAAAATTACGAAAAAACGCAGACTTTTTTTTCTTGTTAATTGTAAAATATTGTACAAAACGAAGTCTTTTTTTGTTTGGTTTGAGTTACGTGTCGTTGATAATTAAAACTGAGAATTGTTTAGGGGGGGGGCTTTCAACTCAGACATACCAGTGGCGTGCCAGCAAATGGGGGAAAAATCCAAAGGGAAGATCTTCAAACCCCTTCCGTAACAGTCCCTGTCCAAGTCCCTGGCTGCCACTCATCATAGCTATTTTGTCTAGAGTGCTTTTAATTCTCTCTCTTTTTTGTTATATTTTTTTTTGCAACTTTGAAGTTTATTCAACCTGAAATTGTCGTCCCACTGACAGTTCCAGGTAGCAACCAACCGATGCCGGAGTTTTGCGTGGCTTGTTTATGGCTTTATATCGTCCAGTTTTTTATGGCTTTCTGTGGAGGTTCTGTGGGACATGCAAAGCGATCTCTAACTCCACCCACAACACAGCGTTTCTTTCTCGTTGCTCCCCTGGTAGGTTTATCTATCTCTTGGTGTGCCCATCTAATTAAAATCGGGTTGAGTGGGGTTTTACGATTTACGAACTGACGGCTGCTTTGTTGTCGAGTCTGGCGTCATTTGGCCACTGGCAAATGGGACTGAGCGCTAATTTAATTTACAAATTAGCCGCCGCACTCGAAAACTGCACGGCAAGTGTCTGTCGGTGTTCCATTGGGTTTGGTGTCGCTTTCGAGTGTCTCTTTATTTGTCATTTTTTTGGGCCTGCCTCTGAAGGTTGTGCTTGGCATAATGTGGACAAGGTGTAAAGTTTGAAAAGAATGTGATTGGAATTGAGATCATCATTTGGGGCAAGGTCTACGAGAAAAAGAGTTGGCATCGCTTGAGAGACTCTTGGAATGACTTCAACCTATTTTAATTGGTGTTTTCACAGAAAGTATTTCAAGCCATTCCACTAAAAAACTACCAAAAGAAAAATGGCAATGAGTACGAGTGGTTTCCATATTGTTTAAGTATCTCCATTCGCAAGATAATTTCTTATATCCGTACCTCTTCCAGTCCCATTTCCATACGTGGTAAATATTTTCCCCACCCAATGGACTTTCCTATACAGCTCCCCATCTTCTATCATCCACCATTCCCTTGATCTGTGACATGCAGAACTGTTTGCATTGCCTGGCATAATGATAATCGTATGCTAATTTGTGGAGTGAAACGAATTGCATTTCGAGTTGCACGACCCATGGGGCATGAAGTGGCACGCCCACAGGCAGCAGCAACAGACTAAGGTGCTGGTGGAGGGGAGGGGAACACAGTGCAGCATTCAGTGTCAACGACAGTGGATGATAAATCACAGCCAACCAACTTTTAGCTGGAGCAGAGAAACATTTAAGTCTCAAGGCCTGTTTGTGGCAGTCAAATGTTGTAGCTGCCTCTCAGCCACTCTGCCCCCTGGGTTCTGCTTCTGCTTCTCCTCTGTACGACTGTATCGGATGCTGTCATCAGCCTGCCTGCCTGGAAGGTGCAGAGGTGGCAAGTTCTGTCAGATATCTCAGAGTTTTGCTTGCTCTGCCTCCCCTTGTTGATACAATATGTTGCACAGAGCAGGAGCTCTCATCGAGGGGGACGGCTGCTACGCTACAAGACTCTCTTCCTCCAGTAAGTGCGCCTCTGTGTGTGCCTCATAATTATAATTATATCTCCCTCCCTGAATCTTTTAGCTACCGTTGGGTAACTGCAAATAGTGCGACTGGTTTTTGGTTTCTTTCAGCCCTGCCATGCACCGGAAACGTGACCCAAAGGGAACTCCATCCCCATCCCAATCCCACCAGCCACCATCTGGAACTGGATGTGGAACCGACATCATTTCGGGGGATAATTAACTGCATTGTCTGAGCGACTTCATTAGCAGTTCGCACTTTAGGTTTCATTTCTTTCTTTTCCCTTTGTCGACTGGAAAATATTGTATATTAAAATAAAATTCCAAAAACCCATTCCGGGCGGGTTATGTTAATATCCAAATGGAAGCTTAAGCATTTGGATTCAACAGATTTTCAATAGCATTTCCAAGCATTGGGGATTAATCAGATTTCGAGCATTAGTATTCATCAGCTTTCAAAATTGTAAATGTTTCACTTTTGTTTGTTTGCCTACCAAAAAATTCTCCCGAAATGGAGGTTGACGCGGCGGAAATCAAAGCAAATGGCTGGGTCAAGCTTTCGGGGAAGTAAACAGTTTTGTCGAGGCGTCAAAGTAAAGGCCCCAAAGGCCTTTAAGACCTACAAAGAAAAGTCAAATAAACAATTTGGATCTCAATTTTCATGGCTCTTTTTGTGCCGTTTCAAGAGAGTTTTGTTTGGACTTTTGTTTCTTATTTGATGAGACAACAAATGAATTGTTTATTACCTCGTTGCATGCAACATTTCTAATTGGAGTTTCATGAGTTATGTATGGGCTATGGGCTGACATTTCCCCGGAATTGACGGGCCTCTCCATCTCCACTCCCTCGAATCAGTTCTTTCTGCTTTCCCTTCTGCACAGCGCTGAATGGTTCATTAGAGACATGCAAAATGGGAAAAAATAAAAGCAACAGCATGGAGAGGGAGGGGCCCAACTCCATTCAAGTTCCTCGACACGTTCTAACCAAAGTTCACTCAACTCTGCCACAATTGAATGGCCGCCTCTTTCTCTCTCTCTCTCTCTGTGCAAACTTTTAGCAATTGACAATGCGAAGCGGTTTAAACATTTGTTATTTTTGTGTTAAGCCAGACATTTGGGCGACCAAACAAAGTAGTTTTTATTTAGAGGCTTAATTGCTTGCCAATTAAAAGGCATTTTCCCCCAATCGAGTGCTAAAACCAAACTTGTACATCTTTCTCTTAAGATGACCCAAAAATCCAGATGCCATGCCATATGTCTTGCCTCTGCTCAGCTGAGCGACATCTTTCCCTATGCAAACCGACAGCTTTGCTGTTGTGTGAATAATGAATGCAGAAATGCTCAGGGAATTTCCTGTAAGAGGGCGAAGAATTGGGTCAGCGAGGAATTAAATTGCAAAGGAAATGCAAAAATATGAAGCTGCAGACAGATCCCTGGCATATGGTGAGCAGCAATGAATTAATGAAAGAAACTGAGACACACACACACACAGAGAGTGACCTCCTTGTGAGAGAGAGGCGTAGACGGCGTGAAAAAAGGGCTTCGGACATGAACGGTTATCGGAGATCGGGCATCTTTTGGGCCATTAAACAACTCAAAGAAATGCACTTGTAAGCATGACCAGAAGTTGTTTATGTAACCTACATTCCTTCACCCTTTTCCCGGAGTTTTCAGAGATATTGTGGGGTGGGGAAGTGAAAATGGGTTATCATTAAATATGACACACACTCAGCCGGCCTGTTAGACAGCAAACGAAATCAAATTGAATTGCACTGCTTGAAGGTGTGAAGAGTGGAGGCGGCAACAGGGAGAGAAAGAAGGGAGGGAGTACGAGAGGTGCGAGAAAGAGGGCTGGAGGGGAAAGGCCTTCTCAAACATGCTCCAACATGCACAATTAACAAATAAAAAACAACGAAGCAAAAGCGGGAACGAAACATTGAAGAGAAACGCTTGTTTGTTTCGCTGTGATTCCGATGTTGCTGATAAGATATGAGAACAAACTCCACATAATGGGAATGGAAAAAGCAACTGGAACCGGATCGGAAGAGGGGAACGGGCGATGGCAGAGGAAAGCAGTTGATGACGTAAATGCGACAATTTCTTTCCAATTAAGTGTCAAGCGAGTGTACACGTAGGGGGTGAGGGAAGGGAACCTACCGATAAGAATTCATGTGTCCCTCAGGGGGTCTTTCACAATAAAACATTTGTTGTACGAGTTTTTCTAATAATTGTATCCCCCCACAACACCCTGATATATATATTTTGACTTTCTTTATCCTTTGCGCAAGCAGCACATGGTGGTATATTTTATATATTATATAAAAAACCAAAGTAAAATTAACTACAATCATATTTGAATTTAAAGAGCGATTTTTAAATACAAACATAGTCAAATTAAATAGAATTCACTTTGATTCAAATATAAATGTATTAAAATGGCTTTTTTAATAAGTTCATATTTAATCTTAATACAAAAAACTTTAAAATGTTTATATGAAATATATTAAGATTAAATATAAAATATATTAAATTAAAATATTTTCATATTTATATTGAAATGTAAGTGGATGAAAGTCAATGACATAAATGAGTGAAAATATTAAAATGCATGGCTTTTTTCTATCGGTGTGGAAACAAATGTTTGATTAATGAAATCCCTAAGGGACTGCAAAACTGAAACTGATTGCTTCATATTAATAAACTTAAATCAAAATTGTGTCATAATTGGGACAAATGTGCAAATAAAACCTACGAAAAATGTATAAAATCGAGCAAGGGAAATATAATAATTTCAATTCCTACAGAAGCAATGAAATCCCAAAGGGTAAAAGGTAATAGCAACATTTGAAGAATTCTCGATATATGTACATACATATTATTACTCTCCTGCCATCTCATTTTGCTAAACCAAAAATGTGAATAACTTCCTTTAGTCTTCCACAAGCGATTCCCAAGTTCAAAGTCGAATAATCAAATAATTTCGTTTGCTGTTATTGAACTTTTGTAAAAAGCATACAACAATTTATATGTATGTGTGTGTGTGTGTGTTCGTTTTATGTACATGCTTAGCAATGTTTTTGTGGAATTTAACGCATGATTGAGTCATTAAGATACGGGGAGTACTCACACCACACCACATCCACATCCACATCAGTCCGTCCCCCTTCTGCGGGTAATACGATCATCCAACAAACCGAAAGTAATTTCGTGTAAAACGATCAACTGTGTGTAAATATGTGTGTATGTATGTGCTAAAATGCAAACAGTTGCCGCACTTAAATTGCGTTCGCTTTCGTGTTCGATTTCGTTTAATAGCCCCTCAGCAAAACCAAATCAAACCACACCACATCAAAACCAGAACTGGTATAATAAAACCTCTATGGGTTTTGTGACGGGCTGGTCAAGGGGGTCGTCAAAATTCAGCGCAGAAGGTGGTGGTGGCTGTTGGCTTTAGGCTGTAGGCTGTAGGCGGAAGGCTCTGGGCATTTCATTTCATTTGAGTGATCCACTGATTCGATGATTCATGTTGTGGTTTTTGGTCTGGGATGTCGGTAACGAGTCCACCGATCACTTTGATGTGGAAGAGCTGTTGAGATGTGCTAAGATAAATGAATATTAATATGATTTCCATAATAAGAATTCGAGTAACATAAGCGGTTTGGCGGTATAAACAATGTGTACATAAAAGGTTAATACCCAACACAAACAACATCTTCAGAGATTAACCATTTTGGCATGCTAATAACTTGAGTAGTTTCCGATATTTCCATCTGTAGATATGTATAGGGTATCTTAAAGTCCATTCTTTCTCGACACCCCACTATTGTTCTTCTATAAATGTGCAAAAATCATTTGAGTATACAAAATTTCCTTATAGCCAGCTAATTATAGAACAGTTGGCGATCTGATCTGCCAAAGTTGAATAACACTGAGGCGCTGACACACACTCAACCGAGAGGCTCATCTCATATACAATTGCACATTTGGCTATTGTATTTTTAGCATATTTTAAACATTTGGGCGCCGCCAATCGGCAATTGGTAATCGGGAATCGAACAAATAGCGCCAGCGGAGTGGAAATGGGGATACCTATGTAGCTCTCCTCCCCCTGCTGCGACACGTGCATTTTCATTCTCCATTGGCCCATACCATTACCATTACCATTCCTATTCCAATTCCAATTACCCCATGCCGCAGACACCACAGACACCACCTTTCCTTCACGCTGTGGCAGCGGTGGCGTCAATTTGATTAAATGTCTTTCAATTGAATCGTGGCTGCGGCGGCTGCTGCTGATGCTGCTGCTCTGCATCAGCGATTGCGTTTTCCCATTTCATTTGATTTGATTTCACATACACACACATTCCATAGTTTAACTTTTGCTTTTAATTTTCCTTTACATTTACACATGTTTTGTTCTCATTTCGCTTACATTCATCGAATCATGCATCCCATTTAATGTTAATAATAATAATGAAAACATTTCACCTGCTTTCAAATTCATTTGGCTTTAAATTTAGCTTCCTATCTGTTTTTCTTCTACTCTTTCTTATCCCATGCAGCCATCATATCCTATACCAATCCCAAGCTACAAATGCCCCTAATGGCAACTGCAATTTACGCGCCCACCACAACATCTAAGTCTACAGCTACAGCAGCAGCACCCGCTTCCGCTTCAGCTTCATTATCATCACCACCACCACCACCACAACCACCCTGCTCCTCATCTTCAGCAGCAACAGCAACAGCATCAGCATCAGCACCATCCGCATCCTCCGCCACGGTTGGGGGAGGTACGTTCCATGGATTCGTTACGAAATTGCGTAACTTCAAATTCGATGATACGAAAAATATTAGAAAACGTTTCCATTTCGATTATATATCAAAGGATAGATTTTTGGGTATGTTTCAAAATTTATACTAATAATTTTTCAGGTTCGAAGACTTCGAAAAATCGTAAAAGAGAACTTAAGAAATAAAGGAAAGAGAACTAGATTCATTTTACAGGTTTCTTCTTTGGCCTTACATAATATGGGTATGGCTTTCCAATCATTAAAAGAACATCTCCATGATGATTCCAGATGATAATCCAGATGATCCCAACTTTTGAATTAGCATTTTCATTAACCATTTTTGTTAAATTTTACGGGTTCGGCATTCCCACATTAATGTCGGGACCCAAAAAAACAATGACCGTGGGCGTTTTGATCCAATGTTTGGTGGCGCCTCACGCATGACACCCACATGCAGGCAGACACGTAAAGACAAACACACACACACACACAGACGAAACGCACCCTAGTAAATTTCACTTCATTCACAAAATGTGGCGTCTGCAACTTAATTTGAATGTTTTATTGTCGCTTGATGCTACTTAAACTTCGACTTATGAATATTAAATCACCATGTCTCTGGATGTGAATCGGATAGAGGCGAAGGCAGAAATGGATGGAGTGTTTGGGTTCCCGCTGTTAATGAAGCGACGCATCAGACACACAGGTGGGGCACGACAAGATCGAATCCAGACACAGACACACAGCCAGACCAGAGGTTCGTCATGTGTTCATCAAAAATTAAATTTCAACCACCTCCCTCCCACTCTGTAGGCAGAAAAACTAAACAAACAATAAATAAAAGTAAAAACTGGGAAATGGAAAAACACACAAAAACGGGGGGAAAATTGTGAAAAGCTTTCAGCGGGCAGAGCAATCAAGGCAAAAGGCGTTGCTATCACTGAGTTATAGTTCTTGACAACTGATTTATCAGAACTCCGTCAAAGGCGAACACGCGATCTTTTGGCCTCTCTAATCAGCTCACAGCTGCAGGTGGTGCTGCTGGTGCATTGCTTTGGTTGGATTTTATTTTCGGGCGATGCCACATAAATTCCATTTCCCTGTGGCCGAAGATCAAAGCCAGATGGGAAAGGAGAGAGAGAAGGTGTGTGTGTGTGTGTGTGTGTGTGTGTGTGTGGTTCTGGGAGCAGATGTGGATGTGGTGCCACCTTAGATGAACCGCAGATGCATTGCAACAGGTGGAAGCGTGTTAGAAAGTTACGGCAGCCTTTCCACGAAACGTTTCGAACCTCTTTGTGAAATTTAATTAAAAGCAGCCATCCATCGAAAGAGTCACTGACATTCTGTGGGGCTTTTTCTTTCCCATTTGCCTTTGCCATTGCCTTTGCCATTGCCATTGACTTTCCTATAAAAGAGCCATGCGCACACATCATAAAAAGTTTTGAGGCCTCTCTCTCTCTCTCTCTCTCTCTCTTTGAAGGCCAGCGAGAAATGGTAATCGGTTAATTGAAAATTCTCAGCACGTGCTGCTATTTTTGCTCCCGTTCGCCCGTTCGGCCAACAGTGAGCGGCATAAGTATGTGTACATATGCTGGCTAGCTGCTAGATAAATTCTCTCAGATATTGTTTACTTCCGCATAACAAAACGCGTATTACTTATCATCTTGAAGTGATTGCCAGTTTTTCTTTGCTTATCACATCCATGGAATGTTTGTATTTAACATCTTATCTGGTGATGATCTCACACTTATTTCGAGCACTGTGTTACGCATACTTTTCGAAATTACATCACCTGCAGTAATTCGATTCATTTTATCTCATGGCAAAAGCGTTTCAACTTATCTTCCATCTACAAAATAATAATAAAAAGTAAATCCAATTATCTGCCAGCGATAAGCAGACTATTTTTAAGCACTGTGATCATTAGTATGCGTCCAGGCCCGACCAAGTTGGTTCCTCTTGGCTTGTTCTACACTCAGTTTTGCTGTAGGAAATGAGCTAAACATTCATTTTCACTCAACTTGAAATTTTCGCCATAAAGAAGAGCAAAGAAGTTTAACGATCTCCAACTGCGGGGGACGGGACGGGCCGGGCCGCATTCTCCGTGGGGCAGAAGGAGCCTGGGCGGGAGGAGTCTCGGCTCCTCCAAGACGTTGTCGACACCCCGCTAAATGGTCTGTTAACATTTTTTTAATTTCCACGCACTCCCCGGCTCTTGGCTAGATTATGCCATAAATCAGTTTGATGTTGCCATTATGTGCTTACAGGCTGGGGATGGGATGGGATGGGATGGGACGCCTATTCATATGATGCATCGGCATGCCAGGCATTTCGAATAGAAATCGAAACAAAGAAATCTATAAACAAATTTTGAATGCACTGAAAACATTCAATTAATTGGACAACACATAAACTTTATGCCCTGCCCTCTGATCGTAAAACTATGGACATAAATTTGTGTGCGCGTTAAACTTCTGACAGCCAATAAAATTATATATCTCTCTCCATTTGATAGATCACTCAACTTCTATATGCTTCTTTATCTCTCTCTGTCTCTGTGCTTTCAGGCGGTCAACTCAAGACCAAGAATGGACAGAAGTACGTTTTCAATGGACCGCCAACGGGCGTGTATGTCTCCAGGGCCTGCCTGATCATCTCGGCCTTCATTATGGTGGTGGCGCTGCTCTTCTCCATAGCCATTACCTACTTCTTGGCCAGGCAGGGCCTCTCCTCCCCCACGGAAGCCAGTCCCGGGTGAGTAATGCTGCTACCTGGCCCCCCAAAGTCAAAATCCCAATCAGTTTTTATTTTCATGGGTGCGGTTTTTGGTAATTTGGTCCGTCTGGTATTTGCTTCGTTTTGCATTCTGCTAAACGTTTTGACAAGCGTGTTAATTGGCAGTCGAACGCGACATGACCTCATTTTTGAAAGTGAAAGCAATTTATGCGTTTCCTTTTGCCGCCTGCTACACATCCTCATCCTCCTCCTTGCTGTGACTCTCGTCTTCTGAGTCTGACGCATTTCGAGGTGCGGAAGGGTCAAAATTTGAGTTGGAGGATGTGGGTGTGACCGGAGGAGCACTTTGCTTAAATGAAGCCAAATTGATTTGTTTGCTTTGCAACTCTTTTCCCGCTTTTACAGTTGCATCACCGCTCACCATCCCGAGGTTAATGCCACGCCCATTGAGACTGCTGGATGGCGTAGCCTCGATGCCCCGCCCAAATCCTCACCATCACCGGACACGCCAACGGCCCCACCACCGCCTCCTAATGTGGAAACGGAGACGAAGATGGCAAAGGCTCCGCCCGTGGGTGACATACCCGTACCCGTGCCCAAGCTGCCAACGGAAGTCCTCGATAACAGCACCAAGCCCACAGATCGTCCTCTCAAGCTCTACGAGGGCTGGCGTCCACTGCACTACAGGTGAGTGAAGGGTGAAGAAGGGTCAATCCAAGTGCTACTCGTCACAGTCCAGGCGTGTGGGCCAAGCACTTTAGCACTTAAGTGCCACAATTGCATTTAATGGAAATCACAGCAGGCCCAGACACGAGACTGCCTTCTGTTTAAATTGGTTTGCATGTTCTCCCTTTGATTTGAAACTGACACACAAATCGTTTCACTCATCCCACCAGCTATCAGTATTCTGTCATTTCCGGCTCCACACTGATCCGATCAGGGAAATGTTTTCCCGCCGACAGTTAACTGCAATCTGGATCACTTTGTGTATCAATGCTATCTGGACAGGTTAAGACACAGCCTGTCAGCGATATTAATATGACAAGATGAAGTTTGTTGTAGTAAATATACTCGCATAGCATATTATCTTTACAAGGGCAATTATTTGCATCAAGCCAAGCTACTGTCATTTATTATTCCATGGGCAATCAAATATTTAACTTGGCATAAACGAAGAGGTTACTCAATATTTAATCTAAGACTGAAGTTAATTTCTTTACGCTGCTTTGACTGCAACAATTAATTAGCTGATGAATTAAACCAATGAGAAATCAAAGGAGTGGATAAAAGCACACAAAAGTCTCAATTTAGTGGCCACATCCTTTTATCCTTGACAGCGACTGCAACTGAAACTGAGACCAGTAGACTACTTCAGTCCTGCCCCATTGACGTCACTCTTGGGGTCATGTACTGCCACACACCGACTTATATTTTGTATTTCTATTGCGCAAAAAGTGGGTCAAGGATTGAGACGTCATGTAGTTCCAGTAGTCGGCAGCCGTGTACCCAAAGTGGACACCAAAGAACTAGTAGTTGCTGCTTATGCTCTAACTAATGAACCAACAACTTGTTCAAGACACCACAGGAGATGGCTGGCCAAAGAGTTGTGTTGTCAGTTCTGGGGGCTCGTTAGGCCCCCTACTCTTCAGTCACACTCTGAGCAAAAGATGCGGAACCAATCCGAAGCAGAGCGGCATAGATCTAAGGCAACAATAAACGCACGCCGACTGTCGGCATGACATAATGTGCCAGATACTTGGACCGCGGGCCGGATAGATGGTCGCCAGATAGTTGAGAAGATGGAAGATGCTTTGCCAGATGGATGAGCGCAGATGGGAGCAGCGCCTGCTCTCATCTCCTCTCCAGTAGCCGCATGCATTAATATAATTGACACAGAAAGCCCAAGCTGGGCATTAATTTGTGCACCGCACGCAGCCCCCAACTCCGATCAGATGGGAGAGATGGGCAGATGCGCGATATGGCTGGGAGAAGATGCTCGCTCGATGGCTGATGGATGTTGCGACAAGTGCAGCACAGTTCTCTCTGCACCAATCGATGGCAACTGATTCAGCAGCTGCTGATCAAGGCAACACTCTTAACCGGTATCTCTTCGTATAACCCATCCCCCCCACCCCATTCCTTGTTCGTATCCATGGCAAATTGCTGGCTCGAAGCTTGCTTCCTGGTTGCCCCGGGCGCACGCATTTTAAACCAAACCAATCGCCTCAATTAAATGCAACAAGGCGCAAAGCCAGCACCCATGGGGCTTCCACATTGCCAACTGGTGGAGTGGAGTGCGAAGAGTGCGAAGAGTGGCTCGCCAATAGAAACAGGCCCGGCGGCTGCATCTGCCAGCTAGTCTGTGGCATTTGTGGCATGTGTGTGCCAGAGCCGAGGGAATTGATCTTCAATCTATTTGTATTGCTCTCATATTAGCAGAGAGCTTAATCAGCAGAGAGGTATACTTGCTGCTAAAAGAAGTGAATGGAGGGAGGTAGAGTCTCGAGAGTTGCCAGACGAGCATCCGATAGAGCATCCAATTTTCGTGGTTGCTGCAGCACATTGGTTCTCACTTCTTGTTTGCTTTGATTGCTGCTGCGGCTTATGATGTGGCATGGCATGCATTTCATTTGCCGCCAAACACAGCGACTAATGGCATCGAACGAAGCCAGATCACAGTGTGAATTGCATTGCCCTCAAATGGATGCCAAACACATGTGCAGGCGCTGCTCTCTGACTGCCACCGGACGACCGAAGTGACTGATTGATTGATTGGCACTTTTGATGGCTGCAACTTGGCATTTTTGGCAGCCATTTGCATTTCACCTGCAGCCACGACTGCTGCTTCCTTATTGCATTTCCCGGGCTATTGTCATGATACGTTTCCATCTATTCTGCCTTGCATCTTGCAGCCTTCTGATTGAGCCAAACATTGTGACATCCACCAACAACGGAAGCCTGACCATCGAGATCGAACGGGACGTGGCCAAGGTGAGTGGCTGGGAGCCCATTGTGCTGGACGTGCACAACGTGAGCATCGCCAATGTGCGTGTGATTCGGGCGCCACTTCCAGGCAAGACCACCAATGTCAGCGATGAGTTGGAACTGGACTTTGACAGCGACTATGGCGAGGATAATTCCACATTTGTGGTCCGACTGGACAAGTCCTTGGCCGCGGAACCAAAATTGCGCCTGCTACTCAGTCTGGATTTTGTCAGCCAGGTGACGGAGACACTGCAGGGCGTCTACAAGACCAGCTACACCAATCCGGATACCAAAAAGCCAGAGTAAGTGATGGCAGCACTCTCCAAAGGGATAATCCTTTTAATGGATAAACTTCCGTTCCCCCCCTTGCAGATGGATGATCAGCACACAGTTCTCGCCGATCGATGCGCGTCGCGCGTTCCCCTGCTTCGACCGGCCCGACATGAAGGCCAACTTCTCCATCAGCATCGTGCGCAACAACCAGTACAAAATGGCCCTCTCCAACATGCCCAAGTCCCACAGCAGTGCCTATCGTGCGGGCTTCATAAGAGATGACTTCCTGACCACACCGAAGATGCCCACGTATCTGGTGGCCTTCATTGTCTCCAATATGGTGGACTCCCGCTACGCGACTCTCGATAGCGGAGTGATGCCGCGCGTGGAGATCTGGACACGGCCGACGTTCGTGGACATGACCCACTATGCCTACAAGATGGTGCGCAAGTTCCTGCCCTACTACGAGGAGTACTTTGGGATCAAGAACAAGCTGCCGAAGATCGACCTGGTCTCGGTGCCGGACTTTGGCTTTGCTGCCATGGAGAATTGGGGCCTCATTACGTTCCGTGACTCGGCGCTGCTGGTGCCAGAGGATCTGGAGCTGGCCTCCTCGTCGGAGCATATGCAGTACGTGGCCCAGATAATTGCCCATGAGCTGGCCCACCAATGGTTTGGCAATCTGGTGACGCCCAAGTGGTGGGACGATCTCTGGCTGAAGGAGGGTTTCGCCTGCTACATGAGCTACAAGGCCCTGAACCATGCCCATCCCGAGTTCCAGATCATGGACACCTTCACCATGCTGGAGTTCAAGGAGTCGATGCAGCACGACGCGGACAACACCTCGCATGCCATCTCCTTTGACGTGAAGTCCACCAACGATGTGCGCCGCATCTTCGATCCGATCAGCTACTCCAAGGGCACCATTCTCCTGCGCATGCTCAACTCCATTGTGGGGGATGAGGCCTTCCGCACGGCCACCCAGGATCTGCTGCAGACCTTCGCCTACGAGAACATGGATCGCAACGATCTGTGGGCGATCCTCACGCGCCACGGTCACGAGAAGGGCACGCTGCCGAAGGAACTGAATGTCAAGCAGATAATGGACTCGTGGATAACGCAGCCGGGCTATCCGGTGGTCAATGTGGAGCGTCGTGGCGCCGACTTGGTCCTCCGCCAGGAGCGATATCTGCTGCCTGCGCGCAATCCAGCGGATCACAGTCGCTGGTTCATCCCCATCACCTTCGAGACGGACGAGCTGCACAAGGGCGACAACATACCCACGCACTGGATGACCAACCAAGCGGACGAGCGGGAGCTCATCGTCAGCCATGTCTTCAACAGTGACAGCAACAACGACAGTGTCGTCTACCTGAATCTGAATCGTCAGGGCTACTACCGCGTCAACTACGACATGATCTCTTGGCTGGCCCTCAAGAAGAACTTTAGCACCCTGCCACGGATAACGAGAGCGCAGCTCCTCGACGATGCCCTCCATCTGTCGCAGGCAGAGTATCTGCCCTACGATATACCGTACGTTGGATCGCTTGGCCATCAATCACCATCTCGTCTCTTCTCTAACTGATGTTTGCTTTTTACTTTAGTCTGACCTTCCTCATGGAGTTGTACACATCCGTGGATGATGAACTGCTGTGGAGTGCTGCCAAGCCGGGACTAAACTATTTGATCTACAACCTGAAGCGGGAACCAGCCTATGAGACCTTCAGGGTGAGATTTGGTTGAAAGTTTTTAACCTTTAAAATGATTTTGTACTTATGCTGGGTGCTCCTTTCCTTTCCTCTCAGGCCTTTATGAAGTTCATCGTACGTCCCGCTTTCGATCAGTATGGCCTGAATGAGCCCGACAACGAGTCCCATCTGCAGTTGAAGCATCGCGCTCTGGTGGCCAATTTTGCCTGCAAGTTCAACTACGATCGATGCACTCAGGTGGCCCAGTCCAAGTTCCGCGAATGGATGCGGAATACCAAAAAGAATCCGTAAGTTTCGACTTTCTGCAAACAAATATCCAACTGGAAGCTAATCCTCTTTTTCGTTTAGCATTAAACCCAATCTGAAATCGGTGATCTACTGCACAGCACTGGCGGAGGGTTCCTATCCAGAGTGGTATTTCGCCTACAAGCAATACAAGACAACGACAAGCGCCTCTGAAAAGGAGGAGATACTCACCTCCTTGGGCTGCACCACAAAGCCCTGGCTGCTGTCCAAGTGAGTAGCAGATACTCAGCCCAAAATGGGAATGGGAATCAGATTAAAGATCCATTTTCGAATCTTCTCGCAGATACCTCAACATGACCATCAATCCCACATCGGGCATAATGAAGCAGGATGGCGCACTGGCCTTCCGCGCCGTGGCCTCCAATGCCATTGGCTATGAGATTGCCTTCGATTTCTTGCAGAGCAACATCAAGGAGATTGCCGAATAGTAAGTGAAAATATTATAATGAATGTGCAAATTAATTTATGGCACTATCTCTCACAGCTATGGCGATGGTTTCTCCACGCTCTCCGAGATGATCAAATCCCTGACCATCTACATGAACAAGGAGTACCACAAGCAGCAGCTGCAGGACCTGGCCGCCAATTGCCGCAAGCTGGGCCTGAGGGCCGTCGAGACAGCCATCAATCTGGCCATGGAGCAGGTCAATGATAATATCTACTGGCGCAGCCACTCCTACCACAGCCTCAAGAACTTCCTTGAGGGCATTGTTAGCGAGTTCCAGATTAACATCTTCTAAGTAAGCTGAGGCTGAAGCTAAAGCAAAACAACAAAATAACAGAAAACTCAAATTGAATTCAACCAAAAACGCGATTTAATTATTATGATAACTATTACCATTATTTGTATTCATTCGAAAGCCTCAAATTAATTTAAAGAAAACGAATTATTTGCGAAAAGTGATATAAACGTGTAAGTTAGCCAACATAATTTAGGTAAACGATATACTTTTTGCAATTGTATATTTATTTATTATAAGTCGGGCCTCTTCTGCTTCTTGGTATTGCTCTGTAACGTTCCTATTAATGCAGAAAATAGTGTGAGCGCACACATCCATTGTATTTGTGTAACAATGTATCGAATTGCTGCTTATGTAAAATCTTATCTTTATTCTATGATACGATAAACAATATGATCTATGATTGTCAAGTACTCTACTTTAGTGCACACCACCACCCCCTCACACACAACACACACACACACATCTGTGTAGATCCTAAGCGAATCAAATTAGCACTAAGTAAACCAAAAATCTATTTTGTGGTCACATCAATCAAGCAAGCAAGGCAAGAGCACGGCTACAGTTTATTAAGAAATTGCGGGGAAGAAGCGTCCATTCAGTTAGGATATGGGAGGCAAAATGAGTGTCCTTAATGCATGGTTAAAAATGTTGTTAGAGCAATAAGCGTGCACCACACAAAACTACGTACATATACTTACTATATAAACCATACGAGATATAAATATTTATTAATGTACAAGTACCCTACATATTATGTATTTTGTAATGCCCAACATTAAAATGCTTATATCGCTTGCTGCACAACCATGTAAATAAGTTTTAAAGCTTATACTAAACATTGCAAATAAACTATGTATTTACGTAATTTTATTCAAGATACATTGCTTTCATTCATTATTGGCTGGATATTCTGGTGGCTGGCCACCAACTCGACTCGTCGTTGCAGTACGCTCCAGTCCCAAGGATTTCAGATGCAGTTCCTCCCCCTTTTTGGGGCAGGAAACAAGTAAAAGTTAGTTCTTCTGGGGGGAGGGGGTCGATGTCATACCTTTGTCATACCGATGTCATTTAAGGCCTCCTGGATAGCAGGCACCACTTTCAGCAGCTTCTTTTCAATAGCTAGGAGTTCTGCCTGCTCCCGCTGCAGAACACGATAGTATTCCAACTATCGTACAGACCACCACGCACATTTGGTAATTTTTTTTTCGTGATTCGGGGTACTCTCAGACCTGGTCACACTGGCGCAGCCGGCGCACATTTCTGTTAGTTTTATTTTTTTTTTACGTTTACAAAATATTTATGGGTAAATTTCAATGGTCCTGTAGTGCGACGGTGTGCTTCTCGAATTGTGGGGTAAAGAGCTGCCGAACATAAAAGCCAATAAAAAGAACCACGAAATATACCAGAATATCGCCGAATCATTGCAGAGGGCCGGCATACACGCCAATATTAGCGATATTAAAACCAAAAGAGACACATTATTACGACGATACAAGTGAGTAGCAAATTTGCTGGTGTGAAATGTATATTTCCACATTTTAATTTCAGACGCGAACGGCGCAACAAGTTTACCACTTGGGATCACTTCGAGAAGATGGACGAAATAATGGGTGCATCCACAGCGCTAGAAGAAACTAATTCAAGTTGAGTTCATGCCTTTGAGTTAACATGGAAAATTGTCATGCATCTACTCGTTTCAGATACCTTTAATGAGGTGTACCTGTTGGGCTACGAGTCAGAGTGCGACATATTCATAAGTGAAGACATGGAAAAACATACAGCAATGTCGTGCAACGAAATCACTAAAAAAAGAAAAAGCTTGGACCTGCAGCCAGAAAATCGGGCGACTATGACAAGGAGAACGACTCAACTGATGGCACCACAGCAGACTCAATCAAATTGAGTTGCGAACGAGACAAAGACAAATATATTGTCTTATCGTCCAACGATATTGACCAAAAGAAGGAGCAGCCTAGACATCCAGAAAGGAAATCGTGTGACGATAATAAGTGGAATGACTCAACTGATTACTCCCAGGCGGATTTAATCAAATTTAATTCCGAATGGGACATGGATAAACATATATTAATATCGCCCAAACAGATCATGAAAAAGAAGGAGAAGCAGGCTAGAGATCCACTCAGGAAATGTTGTGATAAGGGTAACAACTCAACTGATTCATCGACAGCGGATTTAATCAAATTGAATTCCGAAGAAGACAAAGCCAAGCATACAGTAGTATCGCCCAAAGAGATCATCCAAGAGAAGGAACAGCCTATACATGCAGTAGATAAATCGTGTGACGATGATATGGACATGGACAACGACTCAATAGCTCCCTTTACAGCGGAGTTTATCGAATCGATTTCCGAAGAAGACAATCTTCCCAGGAAATCGTTGGACGATGTTATGGACAACGACTCAAGTGATTCCTCCACAGCGGATTCAATCATATTAAATGCCGATGAAAAGTACAATTACAATCAACTGATCTCCATCGGGCTAGACGCGTTGGATGACGACATTCGTACCGCTGCTAAGCGTAAAATATACAACGTACTCTGTGATGCACTAGTCAGTCAAATGCAACGGAACAATGCCTTAGATAAACTTTAAATAAATACAGCTTGTAAAGCTGCATTCGACCGAATTCCCTGTTTTTTGCATATACTTTTGTTTCTAACATGGCGTACGCAACAACTTTTTCCTGTCGGCAAAAATGTTATCGACAAAATATCGAAGTGCTTTGAGATCATAGCCCTTGCTGTAAGTAAATATATAAAACCAAATATTTAATATAACTAGCTTCGTGTGAAAAATTTGAAGTTTAATTAAATAAAACGCCGATAAGTTTTGCCTATCGCACAAAAATACCGATATACCTGGAATGTCTATATCGATGACTTACATGTAAAATATCTAACATCTCTATCTTTTTGTAAAAAAGTAAGTAATTTTAAATTGTAAGCTAAAAGCAGACTTAACATGTTCGATACAGTGGCTAACAAGCGCAAATGGATGCCCGCCGATGAAGACACCTTCATTCGCATCTGGTCTGAAAATTTGGATCTTTACCTGGCCGGCAAGAAACAAATAGAGATTTGCCGTCTTCTGGAGGACGAATTTCGATACGAAGGCATTGAAATAAATGCCGTGGGAATCAAGATGAAAATGGACTCCTTCAGGCGCAAGTATTTCAAGTAAGTCAACTTGTTGGACGCTGGCCGATCAGGATACGATTGTAAGATTCGATTCCCTTACTTTCAGTATCGCAAAAGGTGACGAGAAGTTCCAAACGCGGAAATGGCGGCACTACAAAACTCTGGATAAAATATTTGGAAGCCAATTGAAGGAGTTGGAAGAGAGCGGCGACTCCAGCGAGCCCGTTGCTAAGCAGCCGAGAAAAACCAGGTCAAGTAAAACAAGTAGCCTTGATAAACCGTTCAACCAGGTCTATGTAGACGAGTGCAACGGACTGCTGTTGGACGAGGAAGATTGCACACCACCCAGCAGTTCAACGAGCGAGTTCTACCCGGAGCCACCGGTAAAGAAGCAAAAAAGGAGCGAGGTCCAACCGGAGCAACCGTCAAAACAGCAGAAATCCGGAAGCAACGCTGCCAACTCCAAGCAGAGTGTCCCAAATTCAAAGCCAAGCTCACTATATACCAAAGCGGGGAAACTCAGACAGCCCAAGCGTCCACGCAGGAATTGGACGATTGAAGAGGAAGTCACTTTCATTGAAGTGTGGAAGAACTATGTGGGGGATTTGCTGGGAGAAGGAAAGAAGAAGGCGGATATCTATCGAGCAATGAAAAATGAGCTGCAAACATATGGCGTAGGCTTGGACAAGATCGCGTCGGACTTTAAGGCAAAAGTGGAATCTTTGAAGCGTACATTCAAGTGAGAGCATTTGAGAACATATTATTTCGCATTTTTACTCAATAACTATTGCTATTTTAGAGCTGAACATGACACCTTTGGAGCAAAATCGGAATGGATTCACTATGCTAAACTGGTTGATGTTGTCGGTCCCTTGAATGGGATACTTATCGAAACAACCTACGATGCCAGCAGCAGTTCCGACGATTGGTTCACCAATCAAACAAAGTCCGAGTCCCCAAATCAGTTTCCAGATCCTTTGGAAGAACAGCAAGAACAAGATGGCAACGACTCTGATGATTCCTTCTGCTGGGTCCTTGATAAAACAACAGAAGAGACAGCAGAGGCACCTTCTAGCCATCCAGAGCCACCAAGTGATTCGGCTTCGAATGAGTTCCTAGAAGACACACCGCCAGATGATCCATATTCTCCAGTTCAGAGCCCTATACAATTTAGTGAATTTAATGACGCTTGTAATATGGATTCAGACAACTTTAAAGGCTACGTGCCGGATTTTGAAGAGACAGAGGAGACTCCCAAGGAGTCCGGCAACAGTCCCTCCAGCCATAAGCAGAAATCTGTAGAACAATTCACACAATTTGTTGCAAAAGAGTTGCTAGTCCTGAATGACGATCTGCTTCTAGAGGCCAAGCGATGCATCTACGATGTTCTTTGTAATATGGAACGAAAGCAATTGCAGCTAAATAAGAAATCGTAATTGTAATCTCTTTAAAATATTATCAAATGTACATTAATTTGTATGTGTTATGCATTTTGGAAATTCCATTTCTTATGTGTGTATCATTGGCTTAAACCAAAACTGTTATTCATTATGCTTCAAGTTATTTATCAATGTATGTAGATAGTGAGGCTGGGATGATTGTTTATAAAAAATAATGTCAACTAAACTGGTAACTAGACATTTCTGCTACGTTGCAACTACATTTAGATGTAATTATCATTAGAGACAACTGCATTATCGACTCTATGTAAAATAAATGTTTGAAAAAATAAAAACATCATCTGATAAATATTTGTTATGGACGACTGAAGGTTCTACCGAGATTTGAACTCGGATCGCTGGATTCAAAGTCCAGAGTGCTAACCATTACACCATAGAACCGTGCTGTCTGGCTGCCGCTAAACCAAATAAAAGTGGGGGCAACAGGCAAAAACATATAATACGCCAAATTCCAAGAAACTTAGTTTCACAATCTCCCACGATGAGAAAATTATCTCCAAAATGTATTATTAAGATGCAAAATTAAAGTAAATATTAATATTTAATAAAAAAGAGAACATTTTATAAATGCAGGTTCTACCGAGATTTGAACTCGGATCGCTGGATTCAAAGTCCAGAGTGCTAACCATTACACCATAGAACCTTGTTGTCAGACAGCTGCTAAAACGCAATTTTCAGGCAAATGCCGTTTGTTCTGCATTTCACCCCAGTGCTGTGCATCACAACAAACATTTCGGTTACATATATCTGTTGTCAAGCAGGCCGGGTGTAAAGCAAATTCTGTTGAATCGATAATGTCAATTCCAAGCAAACAGCAAAACAAACAGTTTATATTTATTTCTCCGTGCGAATAAAATTAGAAAAAATATAGAAATGGAAAAGCGCAAGACTTTGTTGGAGAAATATAACATGCCCCTGTGTCATTTAGATTTTAGGTATGCGGTTTGTATAATCAAAAACTTCAAGCGAATCAAAGTTCATACCTTTCCTGCACTTAGCTATGTGGAAACGTGTACAAATGCACGTGAAATGGAGAAAATTGTGCAAATCCTACGATCTGGGGAGGAGGGTTACTTTCCGGACCTGCAGCGTTGTTCCGAGGAGAAACTCAAGGAGCTGAAGCCCGACAGTAAATTGTTCCGCTATGAGGAGCCAATACAAAACAGCGATATTCTTGATAAACAGGAACTTAAACCCATTCTGGTAAGTATCGAAAACTTTCTGTTTTTATGATATTAGGCATCTGGACTTCTATTATATTCTTTGAAGGATTGGACACATGACATCAAGTCGAAGGACGCTGCATTGAACGAACTCAAAAATGACATGGAATCCTTGGGCCTGGATGTGGCGCCCATGCGGAAACCAGCCAAAATAGACGCGGATATGCCGAGCACTAAACAACAATCAAAGCCAGTAAACGCACCTCCAGAGCCCCCAAAGACCACGGAGAAGCGAATCCGTTCAACAGACTACAACAAATGGGACAAGTACGACCCCGACGAGGAAATTCTGCGCATGGAATTGACGGAGGAGCGAACCAAAGAGCAGGAGGAAAAATTGAATCGACCTGAACCCCCGCCGACCACTGAAGTATTGAAAAATGAAAAGGAAGCCCTCTATAAACGTCTCCAGGAACATCTAAAGAAACTAAGCCAGGTGGAACGGGAGCAATTCGCTGAAAAGTGAGTACCGCCCAACCCTTTTTCAGGATTTCTGTTGAGCTCCGATTCATTTTAGCCATCGTTTACGTGGCAACGAATACTTCAAGTCGAAGGAGTATGAAAGTGCCATAGAAGAGTACAATTGTGCCATTATCTACGATCCTGAGAATGCAGCTCGTGCCTACAACAATCGCGCGGTGTCACGTAAGTTTCAACGAGGGTCAAGATTAAGTTGTCCTTTTTTTATACCCGTACTCAAAAAGAGTTAAGGGGTATACTGTATTTGTGGTAAAAGTGGATGCGTGTAACGCAGAGAAGGAACATTTTACGACCCCATAAAGTATATATATTCTTGATCAGTATCAATAGCCGAGTCGATAGAGCCATGTCTGCCTGTCCGTCCGTTTGTCCGTCTGTCTGTCTGTCTGTCTGTCCGTCTTGATGAGCGCCTAGATCTCAGAGACCTTAAGAGCTAGATCAACCAAATTTTGTTTCCAGACTCATGTGATATCACACTGTTACAAGTGCATTTCAGAATTTCGCCCCGCCCACTTCAGCGTCCACAAAGGACGAAAATCTGTGACAGCCACAATTTTTAAGATACAATAAAACTAAAAACGCAGTTTCGTAGAGAATGACCATATCTATCAGATTGCCGAATCTGAATCAGATCGGATCATTATTATAGCCAGAATAAAGAAATTAATTTTCAGTTTCTTCCCCCACCTCCTCTGGCACTGCTGACACTATTCATTCTCTTTCTCGCTCGCACACACTCTGCCCTGTGCAATGCGCGAGCAATAACCCCCTAGCGGAGGAGATGTAGAATCTAAATGGTAGATGTAGAATATTTGTTCTAGATATGTTATCTACATTTTAGATGTAGATGTAGTTAACAAATGTAGCAAAAAAATGTAAAATGTAAAATTTTTATTTTTAATTTTAATTATAAGCTCACAAATTTTTTATACTGACTGAGTACGGGTATAAAAGTAGAGTCGCGACTAGAAGCGACTCACGTTCCTTCTCGTTTTTTGCTATAATTTGCTTCCAATAGATATGAAAGTAAAGAACTATCTGTCGGCTATATCGGACTGCAAGGCATGTCTGGAAATGGAGCCGGACAATCTGAAGGCTCGTCTTCGCCTGGCTGATGCCAGCTATGCCCAAGGAAGTCGCCGTGAGGTAATCAAAGTGTCCCTTAATTAATGATGGCTCTGATGATTCTCTTCCTTTAGTCTCTTCATCTTTATCAGCGCGTTCTAGATCTGCAGCCGGATAATGCTGCTGCCTTGAAGGCCCTGGAGCTGCTAAACAATCAGCTCGGAGAGCTGGCTCCGAATCATGCCACCCGTTTGATGATTGAAGAGCTGAAGCCAGATGCATCGGCCAAACCGAAAGAAAAGTGCAAAGATGTGACCACTCCAGTGGTGAAAGCAGCTGCCCCAGTGGCGAAGCCACCTCCTCTCAAAGAATATGATCTGGCTGAGCTGGTGAAGCCGAATCGTGTGGTCAAAAGCAAACTGGTTACTGCAGCCGAAGCCTTGGGCAGTAAATTCAAGGCTCCCACTGCCTCTGCACCCAAAAACCAGACAAAAACACTCATAAGCGAAGCCTCCACATTGCCAGCAATGCTACGCATGCCCCAGGAAAACATGAAGAGCAGCAACAAGCTGCTAATACAGGAGATATAGCTGACACATTTATTAAGCTACATACATATTTATGAAGTATTAAACTGTGCAATGCAGATAGTATTGGTCCCATTATTGCTTCAAAAGTCCCTGAATGTAGCGACCCACAACGAGGAAGGGGCGGTGCTCAAACTCTTCCTTCTTCTCGGCATTAACCTGTGAATGATTCATTAGTTTCGTGAACTTTGGCTGGGGATATGCTGGAAAGCTCACCTGATCGCCGTCTAGACGGTTGAGTAGGGTGACACAGATGTCGCCAGCCTTAACGCCAATCTTCTGGGTGACCGAGGCGAACATGCTGGCCTCCATTTCGATATTGCGTATGCCCAGGTCATGACACTTCTGCAAGAATTTCATCTTGTCCTCGGCACTGTACTCGCATATGGCGCCATCGGTACGACCCTGACCTAAGTCAATCCAATGGGCATTGTTATGGCTATGGGTTATTTCTGTGAACCACTTGACACTTGCACACTCACCCTCGTAGAAGCAGTCTGTGCCCATGGTGTTGCCACTTATGATTTGGAAACCATCATCGGCCTTGGTTCCATATGCCAGAATATCCTTGATCACACTCTCCGTGAACTGGGCGGGTCGCACCACACGCTCTCCGAGAATCGCCTAATCAGCATATTAAAAGGGAACAACTGAAGTGGGCAACGAAAGGAATGGATCCACTTACAATCTCGTGTTCATTGCGGAGCAGGCCGTTGAAGGCATCCTTCGTAACGACAACCGTGCCGGGTGGTACACCGATGCCGCCGCAGGTGCCGATGCGCAGGAAGACCGGATCATGGCACTTGGCGTAGTGGACCAGCTTCAGCAGCTCGTGTAGCACCACACTGAAGGTGGAGGAGCCGACACCGTGACTGACACAGATCACAGGTCCCACCTTGTAGAGCGCGTAGCGTTGTCCCTTGGCGGACAGATCCACCGGATCGCTAGTGTCCTTCACACCCAACAGCTTTCGCAGATATTTGGCCAGTTCCAGCATGCGTTTAGAGGTGCCACCCGTGCATATAACCTGTAGAGTTGGCATCCTCAATGACTGACTTCCCATTGATTGGCTCAAACCTTACCTTGACATCGCCAAACTGCTCCTGAATGTCGCTGGTGTTCTTGGTGTCGGGTACGTTGATGGCCAGATGGTACAGAAAATCGGATGCCAAGCCTTTTAGATGGGGATTCTTCAATTGAATGCTGTCGATATAATTGCACTCATAAAGATGTCGGTAAATACTCGTAGTCCGTTCGTATTGTGTCTTACTTTTGTGTCATTGTCTATTGGAGATTTGTGTACTAGCAGAAGAACGAAATGTAATTTTATATCCAAATCAGAACAATCACTGTCAAACTATGAACACTTTCAATGATCTTGAAATATTTGTTGTCTTGTTTATTCTTCTTTTTGGCCGGCCTTCTTGTTGCTAGCGTGTTGCCAATCTAATCTATGTTTTTCAGACGCAACTAAAAGCTCTAATGTTCATATACACACACGCCAATATATGTCATCAATATTTAGTTATCTTTTATAGTTCTCGAAAACGAGTACAATCAGCGACAAAAAAATTACATGCATTTGTGACTTCTCTAGTCGCTGGTTTTCAAATGTTAGTCGATTTTGAATAACCAAAACTACATTTTTTCCAATAAGCTAATTTAATTCCTATTAGCTTAAAACAAAAAATTAAATTGCAACATTTTTCAATTTTTTTATCAACCAGAAGAAACAAAAATTATACGAATCGACTAACTTTTGCGAAAACCAGTTAATAAAGAGGTCACAAATGCATTCAATTTCAAGGTGCGGCTTTTTTCGCTGGGTGTATATACATATGTATATATTCGTATATTTATGTATTTCAGTCACAGAACACGTAGGGGCTCGTCATCTACCAGTTGGAAGCAACACTTGAACGACGACTAACTGACTGCTCTGGAAGACGTTGCGATCGCGTCGAGTGCTCGCATAGAACTGAACACTTGAAATATGTACGTGACATAGCCGTACATAGCCGTACGTACATAGCCTCGGACGTGCTTCGCTGCGATCAGATGTCCGTATCTCCCCCCATGCAGGGGTTGGGTGCATCGTTCTGGTCATCGGTGTCGCTATCGTCGTCTGGTCCGAGCACTACTTTGCGAATGTATCGCGACACGAGCTCTTGGGGTCGCTTCTCGAACTCACTTAGGCATTTTGCGGATGAAAAAACCTAATGTGAATCATCAGAGAATTAAGAGGGGAATGCTAGTTAGATGTAAGATTCACTGACCTGATCACCCTCCATACGATTGATAAGCGCCATGGAGACGATGGCAGATCGTATATTTGCTCTTCTGGTGAGAGCGGCAAAGGCGGTGCTCTCCATATCGAAATTGATCACGCCTTGGCTCTGGAGTCCCTGAAGGTAGGCGGTCTTCGATTGGATTGTGTAGTCGCAAAAAGCTCCATCGAGTCGCGACTGGGCCTCATAGAAGTCGTTGGTGCAGACGGTCTTACCAACAACGGTATCAAAGTCATCCTCGCAGGGATTGACCAGTGATAGGAGCTCATGGGTCAAACACGGATCTAGTTTGCTGCTATGGTGCACGGCTTTTCCCTGAACTATTAGCTCATAGTATGGATTAAGCAGGCTGTCCAGCGCCTCCGATGTGATGCAGACGGTTCCGGGCTCTATGCCGATGCCGCCGCAGGTGCCCATTCGGATAAAGACGGGATCCTGACACTTGGCATGGTGCATCATCTTGATGAGCTCATGCAGCAGTATGGAAATTGACGGACACCCCATGCCGTGACTGGCACACAGCACTGGGCCCACTTTGTAGAGCGCAAAGCGATGACCATCCTCGGCCATATTCCTAAGGGCAGTGGCTGGGTTCAGCTTTAGACCGATCTCCTTCATAATTCTGTAGGCGAATCTCTCCATTCGTCCAGCCGTGCCACCCATGCAAACGAACTACAGATTCAGAAATGACTGAGAATTCTAATCATCATCATTTAACTTACCCGCACATCGCCAAAGATCTTGGGAAAGTTAGTTGTGGCCGTGTCAATGCCCAGATGATACAGAACGTCGGGCTGGAGACATTTGATGCAGGGATTCAGACCCTTCAGAGTGCTCTCCTTTGGCGGCTTTTTACATCCCATCTTCATGTGCCTGACCAGTCGCCCCAGCTGCTTGCCCTGTGTCCTCACCAGTTCTGTGGGACCAAACTATTCGCTTACACTGTTTGTTGTTTGATTGTACTCTACTTGCCCTTCAACTGGCAAACATCGCGATTCAAGTCGCACGGGTTTGGATTCGGATTGCAATTTCCTGCCATTTTCGTATTCAAACAAAAAAATTTGTTGCCTTATTTCCAAAAAAAATATTATTTTAAATAAACCAAACTGTATTACTTACATCAATACTAAGTACTACTGACACTTTCTACAAATGCCAGACATTTCAGAGATAGTCGTTGTACATATGTGATTGTTGAGTTCTGTTCAATTGAGTGCACATTTTGCGGGGAAAACCCGTTTTGCAAGTGAAACACATACAAATGTAAGCCCCCATTGCAAGAATTGGAGAACTTATAGATAGTAGAGCCCTGCACGAATCCACATGATTCAAAAAATCACAGTATACTCATGCCCCTTCAATGCGTTCGATCATTACGAATCACCCCTTCAGTCCGATTCGAATCACCCGAATCACTAAAAAACCGGATCAGAGTACTGCGAATCAATATCAGCAAGATTCGTCGCATGATTCAAAAACTGATTCAAAACATACTACGAAGAATCTTCCTTTGTATGCGTGCACATGTACAGTATTACGAAAAAAAGCGGACGCCCCAGTCGGACTTTATACATTCCAAGAAGGCATTCTGCATGCCTTCTTTTGCAATTTGGAACCAGTGCCACATACGTTCCGTTTTGGTTTCAGAATCCCTAAGGGTGAAACACGCTTTCACCGGTACGATTCGCACTAGTAAAGAACCGTTCCTTTAGAAGGCATTGGGAACTGGTGGTTGTTGTAATTTCAAGCGCTCGGTTCTCGCTTCCAACTGTAGTTTCCAAAAGAAGCATTACAGAACACTTATTTGGCATGCATCGAGAACCGGTTCCATAGGAACCTATAAAGAAGCGTTCTGGAACTGTTCCAAAGGAATCATTCCATAACGCATCCCTGGCAGGTCTCAAGAACCGTTCTTTGAGAAGGTATGCAGCATGCATACATAAGAACCTATTAAGAACCGTTCGGTAACAGTTACCTTGGCATGCATCAAGAACCCTTCCTTGAGCATGCATGAAAGAGCGTTCTAAAAGAACGCGAAATGAACCCATAAAAAAACTATACATTTTCAATTTGATTCCTTTAATATTTTCTATAATAAATTAAAATACAAGAATAATTAATATGAGTAAAAATTAGAGAAACAAAAAAATAAAAATAAAAATAAAATAAAAGAAAATGTGAGAAAAAAATAAGACTAGAAATAAAACAAGAAAACAAAATGAAATGAAATAAAGAAAAATAAAATTTTTGGAAAAAAACATAAAACTGAAAAAAGCAGGGACCGTAATCATTATAAGCTATAGTTTAAAAATCACTCAATAATAATAATTTTTTTTAGTTTTTGGGATAATTATTATTGATAATAATTATTTTTATTAATTATTATTAATGATTATCCATAATAAGTATGTTTGAGCAAAAAAAATAAAACTAAAAAATAATGATTAAATGTTGAGTTTTATTTTTTCGCTCAAATATAAAACTCAAAGTTAAATAATGAAAATATCATGGAAAGTTGAACAAAAATGTATACATATCCTTACTAATTAAGTCAAGACGAGCACAAATAAATACAATTTTAAAAAATATTCTCATATTTTGATGAAAATATGTATAAATTTGTAAGATATTGATGTTGAGCCTTGTATTTGTGCTTCTTAACTAAATATAGCAAGACTTAGGCTCAATTGGCCTATTAATTATTTCATATAAATCAAAAACATGAACATTCAATTGTGAAATGCATGCATGCATTTCCGAACTGGTTGCTTGTAGAAGTTTCGCTCGCCATACATAAAGCTTTCATAGACAACATAGATAAGAAGAGAATCTTAGTAGTTGCAGAGCTTTAACAAACATACACAATTGTAAACGAAATGAGCGGGCGAACTGCCAGAAAGCTTTTAATGTTATGCACAACGTTTTGGCTATAGATGAGCTTATCATGATCGTATTCTAGCTTTCTGTAAGAGCACGCCTGGATTCTGGAAGTGCTTTACTATGCCTTCCAATGCAAGAGATGATCTACAGGGTGGGCCAATTAAAAAGTGATCCATGTAAACCTTGAATAACTTTGATATTTGTAAACAAATATAAAATGTATTTTTATTTAATTTAGTGCTTTAGAATTTATATAGACTATTTTTGTATTAAAAAATATCAAAGTTATTCAAGGTTTGCATGGATCACTAAAAGTTGGCGCACCCTGTTTTTATAGAAAAGATTATCTTAAGCCAAAATCTTGCAATTTCGTCAAAAATGCGTGCGTGCACTTAGATTTTCGTTGATCATTCTTATCGTGTTGTACAATGGGTCGCAAGCGTAATCATATTGAGCGGAATTTTTTCACCTTCCACGTGGAAGAAAATACTTCAGAGTGCAAAATTTGTAAACATAGTTTAAAGGGAAATTATGTATGCAATCTTAAACGGCATTTGGAAACCCAGCACAAAGAAGCTTATAATTGTGAAATAGCCGAAGAAAAAGATGAGCCAATCGCAGAAAAAAAAAATAAAGTTTTCTTCGACATTGAGTCGGTCGGAGGTTAAAGATGCTTGCGTGGATCTTGTTACCACAGAAAAACTGACATTTTCGGTCCTGGATTCGGAAGGCTTTAAAAAGTTGACAGAACAGATTTTTAGCGGATTGAATATGCCGGCTATAACATCCAGAAATGTGATGAGATTGGTTGAGGACAAACACGAAGAACTAAAATTAGCGATTGCAGCCTCATTAAAAAATAAAATGATCAGCTTAAAACTGGACACAGCGACAAGGTGCAATCGCGGAATTTTGGGAATCAATGTGCAATTCTATAGTGGCCTTAAAATTTGCGTGAGAACTCTGGGACTAATCGAGCTTTGTAAGGCACACACATCCATCAATCTGCGTGTAGAAATACAGTCTGTTTTGAACGACTTCGAAATAATGAAGGATCAAATTTACACCGTCACAACAGACAACGGTCGCAATATGATCAAGGCGGTAGAGCTCTTAAATGATTCCTCTAGAGAGAGTAACGAAAGTGACGGCGAAGAAAAATATTATTTTAGGGATGACATATTAAAAGAAGTTAAAGTACATTCAATAACGTCTATTAAATGTGCCGTACACACTTTGCAGCTGGCTGTAAAAGATTTTTTGAGTCAACTTCTAGATGGATCACAGACTTTTATCGACAGAGCTCGGAAAATTGTGAAACTTTTAAGAACTCCTTCATACAGGTGTGTTTAAAATTAAATGTTCTATATTTTCCATTTAATTACAATTTGTGTCTTCTTAGATATTTAATAACAGAAGAGTCTCTCCCACAACCGGAACTTGATGTAGCTACGCGTTGGAATTCGACATACTCTATGCTGAAAAAACTTATCATCTTTGAAAGTTTTTGTGAAGAGCACTTGGAAGGGTCAATGAATCTTTCTGTTAATGACTGGGCGGATGTTAAAAGCCTTGTAAGTACTTTGGAGCCAGCATACATAGCCACTCAAAAACTTCAGAGCACCCAACTGTACATGGGTGACTTTTACAAGCTATGGCTGGAGCTCAAGCTTACAGTAAAGGCCACTAAGAACAGCCTCAGTCAAAAATTTGAAAGTTGCTTGAGCAAAAGAGGAGAAGATTTGCTGGGAAACCATGCCGTCATCTGCAGCATATACCTGGATCCGAGGATCAGAAGGGCTTTGCTGCAAAACCCAATAGGTCTTATGCTCGCTAGAGCACAGCTTAAGCAGCTTATATCAATAATAGGCAAAATTGAGACAAATGTAAATATATACATAATCCCCATGAGTAACAATATTTATAACATATTAATACTATTTTTCAGATTAACATTGCAAGTTCAAGCTGTGAAAGCACCGAGGCATCCACGTCAAGTCAAGCGCAAAATGTAGAGGCTTTTCAGGACACAAATACTTGTTCCCTTTTGAACGAGTTTTTAAATTCGATTGAGGTTGCTTCCGGCGATGAAGATGAAGATGACGTGGCTAGGGAGAGACTGGAAATAGCGTATCGAGAAATTGATAGCTACAACCCCAAGCCAGTAGATATTAACCAAAATATAATGGAATACTGGGAAGAGAAGAGGTTCAAATATCCCAATTTGTTTTAACTAGCTAGGGTTGTGCACTCTGTTCCCGCAACTCAAGTTAGCGTTGAGAGGTCGTTTTCTGCTCTGAAAATGGTGCTTACAGATTTGAGATGCAACCTCTTACCGGAGTCTTTGCAAAAACTTCTTTTTGTAAAACTAAACAAATAAATAATTATAAAATAAACATATGTATTATTAAAAAAAAATGTGCCTAAAAATATGTTCTATGCGTTCTTCTTGACTTAATTAGTAAGGATATGTATACATTTTTGTTCAACTTTCCATGATATTTTCATTATTTAACTTTGAGTTTTATATTTGAGCGAAAAAATAAAACTCAACATTTAGTTTTATATTTGAGCGAAAAAATAAAACTCAACATTTAATCATTATTTTTGAGTTTTATTTTTTTGCTCAAACATACTTATTATGGATAATCATTAATAATAATTAATAAAAATAATTATTATCAATAATAATTATCCTTAAAACTGAAAATTTAAAAATTTTGGTGGATTTGCATAGTTTATCCTTAGAGCAGTCTGTAGGTATATTTAATTCTTCTGTGCGGCTACTTTAAGTTTATGATTTTTTCGTGAAAAAATAAAAAATAATCATTATTTACGGTCCCTGGAAAAAAGAAATAAAAGAAAATTAATTATAATAATAATAATAAAAAACATATTTTAATAATTGCATTTCCTTCGTCGCACAGTGGGGCCTCAGCCGCAAAGAGGTGGCAAAAGTCAATGCATTTTTTGAACGCTTTGGATAAATCCAATACACGAATTCGATAGAGTATTTTCCAAAGCTTTCAAAAATAAAGTTTAAAAAGAATCGTACTTTTAGTTTAGGAGATATGAGCAATCAAAGTTGAAAATTATTACCGTGTGCAACAATTTATTCAACTTTTATTGACATGCTGCATCTTTCAGGTAGAATCAAAATTAAATTGTGTGAGGTATCATTTTGTTTTTGGTATCATTTACTAGGTGTGTTCATTTTTATCAATATTCAATGAAAAACTGCTTCGTTGCACAGACAGTTCAAGAGAAAAACGTACTTTCCAAACCATCTAAATTTTTCTTTGTTTTTCAACTTTGACTTGACTTTAAAAAAAAGTACATTTTTGCTTTTTCGAAATATTTTGTATACGGGATCTTTGCATATTTCTTTACTCAAATCAAAGGTCGATACGTGCAGTCTTGGGTTTTTGGCTTCTACATAGATAACAGTGACGCTACCTCGCACGAAAAACGGCCAAAAATGGGCTGTCGCAGCTCAAATTCCCATACAAAATCCAAATTTTGACGTTTTTCGTGCGAGGTAGCGTCACTGTTATCGATGTAGAAGCCAAAAAACCCAAGACTGCACGTATCGACCTTTGATTTGAGTAAAGAAATATGCAAAGATCCCGTATACAAAATATTTCGAAAAAGCAAAAATGTACTTTTTTTTAAGTCAAGTCAAAGTTGAAAAACAAAAAAAAATCAGGTACTAATGTACTAATGAAACTATATACTCAGGTACACTCAATCATTTAACCATTTTTAAGTTTTCGCCATCTAAATTATGTTGTTAGCTATTAATCCATTTGAAGGTAGGTCTTTTTAACTTCGACCTACCTTTTTCAAAAGTTTTTTTAGCATTGCGTATGCAGGATGGCCGTTATATTTGACCTGAATTGGACTAAGTTTTTTAACCTGCTTTTTATTTTGCCAAAGGGTTGTATATGCAAATGTATATATATTGCAGTCCTTTTTCGGATGATTCCTTAATTGAAGAGGAAAATTTGGAATATGGCATTTCCCCATTGCATGCCAGAATAAGATGTATGGAGTTTATTTTAAAACTTGCATATACCATCCCGCGAACGGAAGAATCTTTTGACGATAGCATGCCAGCCAAAGAGAAACATAAACACAGGAAAAAAACGATTCAAGATGAATTCTTTTCGAAACTTGGACTGAGGGTCGACTGCCCCAAATATGGATACGGGAACACAAACGATGGAAACTCATCCCGGAAATTCTTTAAGAAACACGAAATTACAGCAAAAATAACTGGAGTGGATGAAGGCATTATCCAAAGATTGGCTGTAATTTTGAATATTTTAAACTGCAAGGACAAAATTAACACCCGCAAATTTGGCGAATATGCCTCGAAGACTGCAGAGTTGTTATTTGAAAAGTATCCAGAAAAGAAGCTTACTCCAACGCTTCATAAAATTTTGGCACACGGTCAAATTTTAATAGAACATCAGAGCCTTCCAATAGGAGAGATGTCAGACGAGGCCCAGGAAACGAGAAACAAGGATTACAAGAAATTCAGGTACATGAATACTTGTAAAATATCACGAACAAGGCAAAACCAGGATCATTTCAACATGTTGGCAGCCTCTTCAGATCCATTTATTTCATCTATTAGACCTGTGAAATCCAAAAAAGAATTAGAAAGTATTTATTCTTCAGAAATGTTAAGATTATTGGATATTCCTAACGATACATCGGAAATTTATTTATTCTTCAGAAATGTTAAGATTATTGGATATTCCTAACGATACATCGGAAATAGATGCATGTTTTATAGTAACCCAAAAATAAGAACAATTAAAAAATTTTTTTTCTTTTTTGTAAATTCTGTTTAAGTTAAAAATTAAATGTAAAATAACTTTTAATAGTGTAATAGGCCATTAAAAATTCTTTATCGATCCGTAAAACTTGGAATTTATCATTTTGCATAGGAAAATATGCACTGGTAACAAAGTTCAACTTTGGCTATTTATTGTAAAGCTTCTAGATATTGTAGCACCATGTTCTTTTGCAGACTAAATTCTGAAAGTTTTTTCTTTTAAGCGCAATTTATTTCATGAAGATATCTTGATTCGTTCGGAAGTTATTAATTTAGCAAGCTGAAATGGCCAAAGGCCCCACTGTGCGTCGTCTACGATGAAATCCATGTCGTGGTTATAGATGTTGTTTTTCTCGGGGATCTTGTTTCCGTCGTTTTGTCGGTGTCTGCATGTTTTCGTGGCAGGTCTTTTAAACGCGAGTATTTTCTTTGGACATCCCTAACATTATCGGAGAATCTGTACCCCTGTTTTTTTGTGGTTCTGCAATAATAAATGGTTCATTAATTTTAAATAAAATTTTTTTGTAAGATATGAATAACAGTTAATAAGTTATTCGTCGATAGTATTGTTGAAACACTTTTGTACTCGATATATCGGCGTACATGAACATCATGAAAATTGAAACATCACCACTTTTAATACTTACTTTAGTTTAATTCTCCATAGTCTGCACATTTTATGTATATCACATTCAGTGTTGCCAATTTAGCTATTTTCCCACCAGATCTAACGTGTTTCAATTGGCATATGCGGATACATTTTAATATAGCGGGTAGCTGGAATTATGGCTATTTTTAAAGACAAATTTACGTAATTTTAGCTTATTAAAAACCTCTGGCAACTTCGTGTATTTAAATGCTTTTATCGTTTAGATGGCTTTAGATTCAGTAGATCATGGGAAATGCTTTTGAAAATATTGTAAATACCGTTTGTTGCATCTGTGTCTGTGAAATTTTGAAATCTATTTGTAGATACGGACTTCGCCGTAAAAAATCCGCTGAAGAGGAGGAAATATATGAAGAACTTGATAAGGTCTCAAAACTACTTGATTAAATCAATAATAATATCGATAAAATACTCTAGCGTGTTTTTGTAGCTACCATCAAAATTTTCTGGATATTTCTAGCTTTTTTTAAGGGATAGCCGAAAGAGTTGGCAACACTGATCACATTCCATCGTTGAGGTTATGTTCATATGCATGTACATGTTCAAAGAGAAATATGTAAATAATCCATTATTTATTGCTTAAGGTGCTGGTCGAACTGCCACAACAATCTGCCAATACTTACGTAGTAAAATAAACATTTTTAGACACTTGAGTTTCACTTTTGAACAATTTTTGACAGAGAGCACAGATCAAGGCACAATTTTCACCGACTTCACCGACGCAAGTGATGAAACAAAAGAGACGTGAAAGAACCGCGCACGTTCTTGCATGTTCCCTTTTGTTATTTTGTTGTTGTCCGCCCTACCGAGGGTAGGAATTTTACTTCGAAAACATTCCCTATGCCTTCTATTGGAAGGTATAGGGAATGTTTTCGAAGACAAATTTTTACTCTCGGTCATGATGCAATTTTATGAGGTGGTCTCGTCGGGGTGAAAAACTTGGTCGCACACAGTCTTTCACTTCAACAAGCGAGTCGGCAGCCGACGAGACCACCTTATATAATTGCATCATGCGCTTCCCATACTGCCTGGTAAGGCGGGTTTTTTCCAGAATCTCTTTATGCATTCCCTATGCGTTCCAATAGAAGCGAAAAGTTCATGCATCGAAAACGTTCGCAGGCGGACGATTTTTATACATGAATTTCTCGCTGCTATGAGAAGGCATAGGGAATGCATAGGCAGCTTCGTGAAAAAAACGAACGATCGGGGATCGGGTCGGGTTTCATTCCATCTTTTTCTGTGATAAAAGATGCATGAAAGTAGCATTCTTTGTGGAATCGGTTCCACAATGCCTGCCCAGGGACTAATGAAGAATCAGTTCTTTATTGCAACCCCTTCTACAAGGTCCGACTGGGGCACAGAACCAAATACTTGTGCATTTTTTGACGGTATTTGTAACCGAAATTGTTGTTTTCTTACTCAAAGGAACAGGCGCTGCCACGTCGCTGCCGGCACACGTACCGAAAGGCAGCGACCCTTCGTGTGGTGTGGCTTCGGCAATGCGACTTCGGCTCTTGCGGTCGCAGTGTAAAAGCAACAAACCGGTTTCTTCCGCAGGCCTCACTAAAAAAACATGTCAGAGTGTGTGTGCGAGCCCTGCTCAAAGGCAAGATCTTATACGTAAGTATGCGTAGCACGCACTGTTGACGTACCCTGCAGTTCTGGCTGTCACCGCATGAAATTGTCATAGGAAAATTTGTTCAGGCTCGACGTCGACAAAGGCAGCGACGTCGACGTCAGCATGAAATTCTGTCCGGCTTCCACTGCTGCAGATCGAAACGGACGCGGAAGAAAGAGAAGCAGATATCCATATATTTCCCTCTCTCTCATATTTTTAGTTTTCTCTACCTACATTCGACCCTAACTCTTCTACTCTCGCTCATTTCGTCTCCTCAAAGGTATGAAAAGAGAAAAACCGATTAGTTGGTGAAATATTTTGTTGCGGGCGCCTTTGATTTTTTGTAGTTGCGCGTCTATTTACATGTTTATTCCTTTCAAAAGTGGTTTTTCAGTGTTTTTAAAGTCAGGTAAGTGGATTAAAGTGATTACAGTGCGCGTTGTTAGTTAAATTAAATTGTTACATGGGTTTCGCAAGAAAAAATATGTCTGGAATGTAGATTCTAGAACATTCTAGCCGCGTGGTCTCGTTAACCGAGTGCGTCGCTGCGCGTGTTTGTTTTTGCTCGAGAAAACCCATGTAGCTGAAAATACAGCATTTTTAATTAAAAAATATATATGTGCAATTTGACTTAATCATTTACAGATCAAAAAATTTCTGAAGTTGCTGGAGGACTCATTGCCCCAAAAGTGTGCTGGACGAAAAAGTACTCCAGGAGTTCAACCTGGACGGGACTTGCGGAAAAAATGTTTAAAATGCCGAGCCGGACTATATTCGGTTCTCAAAGGTAAAATCCAATTTCATATGTGTATTGCTTTATACAAATCACAACATAACTCAGAAGTTACATTCCGTGGCTAAATATTTGTTTTTTTATAACATTTCAGGAGCATTGGTGCTTATTAACCCGATCGAGTCGGTTATCGAAGGCCCTACAGATAATTTAAAATAATTAAAACAACAAACAATCTAGAAAACTAAGTTAAATAAATATATTTACTTTTATTTGAATGAAGTGTTTAAAAAAATTTTCAGGTGGGTTTCACATATGAAATTATCCGTGACATTTCGTTTCGAGTCACCAGTGATTTCATATTGGACATATTTGGAAGTGTCTCGAGTGAAATCACTGGTGGCTGTCCCGAGTGAAATCACTGGTGGCTGTCCCGAGTGAATTCACTGGTGGCTGTCCCGAGTGAAATCACTGGTGGCTGTCCCGAGTGAATTCACTGGTGGCTGTCCCGGGTGAAATCACTGGTGGCTGTCCCGAGTGAAATCACTCATCGCTTCTACGTATAAGCCACCGGTGAAGTCACTGGAAAACTCAGTGACAATTTCATTTGAATTTTCATTAGTGAAAAATGCGGACACGTCCATACAAATTTCATCTGGAGTTTCACCAGTGAGTCACTGAAGGCAACGGACATGGGATGAGTGATTCACCCAATGAATCACCACTGAAAAGTGACTTTTGGAACTGCAGGGTACACACACAGGCACAGAAAGGCACACACACAACTACAGATTTCCACCCCGAAGCAAGGCAAAAAAACCGACAAATTTGTGTATTGCTTTCTCGTTCTCTCTACCTGAAAATCAAATGGAGAGTAAAAGAGAGAAAAAACTGAACTGCTCGGATCTCACAGTACAAAATTATGAATCGTGATCCGTTCGGTTCATTTTGGGCAAATGATTCGAATCACTGAGAAAGCCGAATCGCTGATTCAATTTGATCGGACGAAGTGAATCCCGAATCACTGCGAATCGATTCATTTGCCCGTTCATGCAGGGCTCTATTAGATAGTGAAAAAATAAGTGCATGTGTAAACAGAAACGTTGAACCAGCTGTTGGTTTAACGTTTCTGCTTACACTTGCGCTTATTGCTCGTGCAGAATGCAGCAGACTAGCTGCTGTATCTGTGGTGCGTCATGCCTGGTGCTAAACTTTTGTCCACCACTCTTGTTCACAACTTGTTTTTCTGACTTATGCAATGGCAAATATTGTTTAATAAAATGTACTATAAACATTAACATTAAACATTAACATTTAATACATTAATAATATTTAATAAATATGGGCACATCCAATGGCTGTGGTCCAACCACAACCACCCCAAGACGAAGGCACTAGCGACAGCGCTGACACAAAGTCAGCGAGGGGGCGCGTTTTCTCTCGGAAATTCTCTTAATTATCAAAAATAATGATAACACATATGAATATACCCAGAATAGCGTCGCGTATCTCATACATCTGCCGCAAGTGCTTAGAGCTGCCAGTCCACATCACATATTCATTCCCGAGGGCCTCCTGAACGGTAGAGTTTATGTAGCCATACGGATGTAAATGGAATACCAAATACCGCCAAAACAGTATCAAAACAAGGCTGTTCCTGAATGCGAGAATCAAACGAGTTTTTTTTTAGATGATTTTCTATAAGGCAACACTCACCGCATTCTGCAAGTGAATCTCAGGTTCAATTCGGTCCAAAAGGTTCGGGATCAGTTGTTGTATAGGTAAATATCTAAAATATTTTTTTAAATTCAGGAAATTTAGTTAAAAATGAAACGAGCACTAGGATGTTTCAGATAACAAAATATTTTAATTTGTACAAAAATGTACAAAAAAATTGACAGAAAAATCAAACAAATTTTGTGTGGCACAAAATAACAAAACGATCGTGGCAGTATTGTTGCTACAGTTCCAGACTGATTCTGCATTGCTATAGTTGAATAAGCTACATAAGTTTAATTTTGAACAGTTAAATGTTTCTGTGTTGGACGTTCTTAAAATGCTTCGGAATCTATTTTTGTGAGACAACAAAGAGATTCTGGGCCAATAACACTAGTCAACACGACAATTCCGCTGCTTCCCAAAATGACTTTTGGGCAAGCAATCATTTTTTAAAAATGTTTATGTATTTTTTACCTAAAAACTGTTTTTCCACGTCTGTCGCTGGCATAAGTTAAAGAAGGCGTATTTGATGGCCCCCAAATTCGAAAACTACTCAAAGATGATGGATTTGAAAATATTTTATCTACGAATGAAGAGGCAGCCTGGAACTCATGCCGACTGGTTACAACAACTTTTCTTGGTAACAGCAAGAGTGCTGAATACCTTAATATCGTTCAAGACCTAATTAAGGACGTAAGCTGCAGCTACAGGGTAAGATTTATAGATGTATTTGTCAGCTTTTCAGAACTGCAAAGCCGGATCTACAGCAGATCAAAAAGTTAAATTTTGTCGAGTAGCGTTGTAGTGTATTCATGCAGTAGGTTTGGCCATTGTCGCTGCCCAAAAGTGATGCGTCTGCACCCAAACCGTGAGAACATTGCATTGCGCGATGAGCACTGGGCAGATACCGCCGCTGACCGAAATCGGACGCCTCCTATCATTAAAACCCGAACTACCGACAATAGTACAGTGTAATCTGTAGTCTTGTTCTGTAATATATACACATTTTTATCGAATCTTGTTTCGGCTCTGGGAGTTCGTTCTCCCTCTTTCAATTCTGTTCCTACGTTTTGTTCTATAAACTGGCACATCTTTATTCTGAAAGCCTGAAAGAATTAATCATAAAGAAATATTTTATAGCATATTTTTGGGTGGAATTTGGATGTAGAATTAATGTAAAAATCATGTAACAAATTTCAGTGGTGGTATCTTTTTGTGTGTTCATTCTGTTCGTTCTATTTTCGTCTTCATATATGGGCCGGGGACGTTTGATGACTTCTTGTGATCGGAATTGGAAAAAAAATTCACTCAATAGATTTAGAGAATAAACAGTGTGGCCCATCAAGTTAGGATGGTACTAGGAGTGTTCATCACCCATGTTGACACTTGACTGCTGGGAGTGGGGAATGCCTCACTTGTACATATGTATAGTAACATATCCATAATGCTACACACCCTATTACGCATCATTAATATGTTAAGCACTAGATCATATACATAATCACACCAATACCGATACGCATTATGCATATGCCTAGCACTCAACCCTACCCACATCACAGAAGATAAGACACCCAACACCTGCATTAACAAACGCATGAGCCGATCAACAGGAAGTCTCATGCATTCCAATCGAACGACTGACCACTCCGTTATCAGTTCGTTCCCACACTCCATTAGAACAAAGAGCTCTTGTAAACAAATGAGCTCCCCCAGATGAAATCCAATACCGATCACCAGATGCGGCCACCTTCTCATCTAAGCCGACGCATCTCCCACGCCACCCTCAAGTTGGCCAACGCATAGCTTATCAGTTGCGCTCACCAAATCAGCGCCTCTCGCAACCGAAGCTTCGCCTCTCTCAGCCGAAGCCATCCCCGACAAATCCGAAGACCAATTAAGCCCGAAGTGGAAAGCTTAAGAAGCCAAGCTTTAAAGCTTTCAGAAGAAGGTTTCGAGATCAAGATCCCGAAATGAAGAAGGAGTTCCGTTTGAGACTTTCTAACATTGAGTCGGGGAATTCAAATCACCCTAAGTTCTAATATAAGTTCGGTTAAATAAAAATAAACTTTTTAAAAACCTACTTTCGAACCCGGGAATTATTATTGTATGTATGTACATATTCATGAAATGTTTTAAGAGAAAAGACTATTAAAGGATTGCCCGCTGTAATTTCGTACTTTATCTACGAAAAACTAAATATAAATATTGATAACAAAAATTCTTTCAACGTTTTATATTGCCTCAGTCATGATAATGTACTGCTAGACTGGCAGAAGAAATCCCCCCTTTGAATTTAAACGTTTTTATAATTTAAATACAATTTCTTTTTAATATGCCGTTGAAATATTCATTATCTTTTTTGTTTTTGTTGTAAATATTCGTTTTTACAATATAACTTGTATACATTTGAAGTGCTTATTTATGTTTGTGTTCAGCATTTTGTTGTTGTTGATTTATATTTGGATTGATAGAATTAGTAGATATAGTAAGATTAACTGTCGGTTTCGTTATACAGTAGGTATGTATATAGTATAGGCTTGAGATACGTTAGCAACATTAATCAACATTTACATTTAACAAATGTTTAGGAATTACAATAAAATTAAATTGAATAATTTATGAAATTTTATTTTGGGTTCATGGTATTTTTTTTATGAATCCATTTATTATATTGAAACTTTTGTTTTATCGATTAGCTCCATGTAAAATATGCAACATAACAATTAACGATTTTATTTTATCTATTTATTATTAGTTTCTCCTTTTTGATAAACCTTTTTGTGATTTCGTTTATTCTTGATAACCTTTAAACGTCTCCTTTAGTAATATATATTTTATATATACTCGTACTCGTACTCGTACGACCGATTATACGATACGATATTATATTTTGTGGGAACGTAGCTCAGCATTTTAGTGCTAAATGAATATACATACAATATGCTTGGGTTTAAATAAGCTAATGTGGTTGATATACACAGAAATAAAGCTAGGAACTTAGGCAGAGCTAAACTAGGGAATGTTGAATGTTTGAATGTATACTGGAGAGATGCGCGATACGATACGGATGCGAGAAGGTATCCTCAAGTGTCTACTCGTGGGCCTGGGACTCCTGCTGGACGAGCTTGAAGCGACGGGGCGACTTTATCGATCCCTGATGCCCGAACAGATTCTTCAGCTGGCCGTCGCGAGTCAGCACCTTACGTATGTAGCGTGACACAAGTATCTGGGGGCGCTGTGGGTGAAACCGATATGGATTGAGCATGGATAATTCAATTAGATTCGATTTCCCCCCACTTACCTGCTGCCACTCGTGCATGACCTCTTTGGGGGCATTCACCTGATCGCCATTCAGACGATTCAGCAGAGCCACACAGACGACGGCTGCCTTAATGCCGGCATGGTGGGTCAGGGCTGCGAAAATGGTGCTCTCCATTTCGATGTTGACCACACCATGTTCGCGCAGCTTCTCCAGATAGGCCATCTTGTCGTTCTCGGTGAACTCGCAGAAGGCGCCATCCAGACGGCCCTGGCCCTCGTAGAAATCATTTGTGCACAGGGTCTTGCCGATGATGGTGTCATAGGGATCGTCGGCACTGTGCAGGGATTTCAGTTCACGGGCCAGCTTCTTGTCCAACTTTGCCGGACGGTGCACAGTTTTGCCCAGAATGGTCTGCAAAGTAAATGGTGCTGTAATTTATGATTCTATTGGGTCGATTGGGACTTTTAAGGCAATTACAAATTCATGGGAATTCCTAAGCTGACCATCGAGGGCATCCTCGGTGATGATGACAGTGCCGCCCTCCACGCCGATGCCGCCACAGGTGCCGATGCGTATGAAGATCGGATCGATGCACTTGGCATGGTACATCAGTTTGATCATCTCGTGCATCAGAATGCTGACCGAGGGCGTTCCCATGCCGTGACTGACACAAAGCACCGGACCAACTTTGTACATCGAGTAGCGATACGAGTAGGCACTGATGTCCTGCAGCTGGGTGCCAGCGGGCAGCTTGTAACCTATCTCGTCCATAATGAAGTGTGCAAAGTTCTCCATGCGCTTTGGTGTTCCGCCCATGCAAACGAACTGGTCAGCGTTATATGGAATTAGAAAGAGTTCAGAAAGGTTGATAAATATAAAATAAAAAGGGCATTCCCCTATGGACTGAACTATCAGGTTTCATTAATGAGCTCGTTCAGCAACGTTTAATTAAGTGAATTCCATTTGATCTGATAATAAAACAGGGTCTAGGTCTGGGCTTGTGCCACATTATCTGATCAAATACTCGCTTGAATATATATTTTGTCTCACCTTAACATCGCCAAACATCTCCGGCAGATCATGACTCTCACTGCCCAAGGCCAGATGATAGAGAATATCCTGGTCCATCAGCTCAATGTTAGAGTTTCGCAACTTGACAGTTCCATCGGAGTATCTGTAAATTAGAGGCATACAAATTAGACTTCAGTCCATCAACTGTAGGGTATACAAAAGTAGATACTCAAAGGAATGTTTGAATTATTAAAACAGAACTAATGCGAAACAAAACTCATTAAAATTCTTGTTTTGATTTGACACACTGTTATCTACATATTTGCGAAACATACAAGTATCGGAGATAATGAAAAGCGGCATTAGTTTAATGAGTTTTTCAAGGGAAACATTTAGTCATCGATGGCTACTTATAACAAAACAGAACCGCGGTGAAACGGTGCATATGTCCCAAAGCGATGACTTTCTTTCTGTGAATAATACGCTAACAAATTGGATTTCAGTTCTCTAATCAATGTTTGCCTAATGAACATGTATGGGGATCAGCACCAGGACCACCCTCGAAGCCAGGTCATCTCTGCAGGGGCCCGAAATTTGCCAACGCGCCCCCCAGATAGTCATTATCAAGTGCGTCAACGCCGAAAAAATATATATGTACGCACATATGTACGTGCTGTGAGCAAAACAAATGGCAAAAAAATTTTGTGACATAAGCATTATCTGAGAGTATCTCGTCATAGACTTGACCTTGATTGATAAGAGATTGAGCAATATACAAATGAGCAATTTCCTAAGTGCTTGAGCAAACATCCGATCATAATGTTTTGCTTTCGTGTGGTCTATCAACAAAACAGACACGTTCTGATTGATGACAATCGAAACCGGATCAGTATTGACTGCCGGAACAGGCAGGGAAGGGTGTTTTGGGGGTCGGGTCGGATACACCCACTCTTAAGAGCAAATATTTGGCCAACTGTGCTGTGTCTCGTTTGGCTCTTTGCATGCGGGCTCATAGTCGCGTCGCTGCTTTCTATGTATTGTTGCTAAGATACCATCCGAGTGCCAGCAAAGCGATGAGTCATTATGTGCCAACTAAAGACTGCATTGCGCATTCTATTACACAGAGCATCTTTTGGTTGAGTCACCAGGTGGTTCAATGGCCCACCAAGGACCACGAACAACCCCCGAATCCTGCCAGACGGCAGCTGCTGTTCGAACCTATGCCAATCGAACCGGTTTCCTTGTTTGTTTGTTTTTTTTTTTGCATCCTTACCGCGTTATTCTCTGCACATATGCATCGTCTGTCTCTCCATCCTGCATGTGGGCGAGATCGTAGTGGGCCATAAAGTCATGCGACTTATTGGGTGTTATTGTGGGTGGCATGATGTCACCGTGTCCCTACAGCCTTTAGCCTTTAGCCTTGTAAACACAAACAAACTTTGTAAAAAAGCACTCAAAAAGAGGCGGAATACCCGAAAACGAAGAGGAACACGAAAGAAACGATAAATGTACACTCGTCAACGCTTCAAGCGAAACTGAAAAATTGTTCACTGCTTCGCCGCTTCTTATTTAGCCGGGCTAACCGAGGGATTGGTACCGAACGCTCGAGCGTACCGAGCGACTACGACCGGTACGACGACTAGTAATGATTTGTACGAATTTCTGCCGACTCTGGGTGGTTGGGTGTAATCTCTATATTTTTTCCGAGAAACGGAAGTTCAGATGTCACTTATGCTGCGCATTTTGATTTACACAGATCTTAGTAAATGCCACATGACATGATGTAAGAGTATCGTTCTAAGGGTCACGGTCAATTCTATCTCACTGATAACAATCAGCAGCCGCAGCAACCGCAGCAGACGCTGATCAAGTGCAATTTATTGCTGGCTGTCACAGCTATGGAATGCAGCAAAAACATAACGAATTTTGCGTAATCCCTATTGCAATTTGTGGGTATGTACATATATGTACATACATATATAAATGTGTGCACCATATATACAAATTACAGGGTGCTCTGTGCGGCAGACACTCGACATTTAAGCGAATCGGATCATTAGTTTTATATTCTTAATATATGCTAATGGCGGTACGGAATTTTTTAAGCTATGCATATTTATAAACTGGTTCGGAGGTTTGGCATACGCTTAACGTTTCTCAACTCTGATATTTGCAAATGAGAATCAAGCAAACCGATACATTCTCGTGTTGTGAAATTTTGTGTGCAGAATAGTAAAAAGCATAAATTGAAATTTAAAATTTAAATTTAATCTGAAACAAAACATAAGTTTCATGATATTTACAGCGTATTTTATATGTATTTATTCAGCTAGGGATTTGCCAAATATTCATTTAATAATGAAAATGCAAAGAACTGCTCCCCATCGGCCAGTCAGTCGTCAGTCCCTCAGGCCTACTCTCGGCCCTGCGTCATACGATTTCGGTAGGTACATACATACATACATATGTACATATGTACTTTTAGTAAATTCAAGCCAAGTCATAAAATATACATAAAAACACACGACAGCGAAAGACAGTCCAAAGAGGAGCACAATGTCTGCACTCATACGAGCAAACAGGCCAGTGAATAGACACAAAAAATAATAAAAAGGCAAAGCCAAAAGGGAACATGAAAGAAAGAAAGTTCAGCTTGTGCCCCAAGGCACGCTTCTGGGTACGCTTCCAGACTTCAATAAACTTCATCAATGCAAAATGTTTAGTCATGAAAAGGCTGCATCATTTATATTAAGAAAACCCTTAACCCAACTAACGGGAGACCTCATGAAACACGACACAGCACTGCAGCAATACAATTCCACAATATTGCTCCTGATCGCTCCTCTGAGGGCTATCAGAATTGCACAATAATATCATATTAATTCCATATTAATTCAGTATTAATTCCAGTTATATTTTTCCCTATTATTATAGACTCAGCACTTTCTTTACCTTTTATTACTCATAAATAGAGTTTAAGTATTTACTCCCTGTCACTTATCTACGATCGCAATCATCAGAGGCTGTCGGTTAGACGCGTTATGTACCGTATGCATCCCAGCTTAAAAACACCCACACACATTTTAACAAAAAGATTAAATGTTGATTGAGTTTGACAGGACTAGACTATGGGGAGATTATCTTCTTGGATTATCTTTGCAACCCAAAAAATAAATCTGGTTCCTCACGATCGTTTCTACAGAACCTCTAGTCCTAGTTCCCTCGGCAGAACCATTTCGAATACAACGAGTATATAATATTTATATGCTGCAAATGGACAAAAGTGCCAGCTGTCTTATAATACCTCTTCATAGGGTATATCAAAAAAACCAAAAAACGAAAACAAACGAATGAAAACGAAGCAAAAAGGGGGCTTGTCTGTGCTCAGACAAATCATTAGAGACAAGGACAGACAAGGACAGCTGATATATACGTATGTACATATGTATATGACAGAGAGAAAGAGTGAGATAGAGATTGGTATGCTGAGAGCTACGTGACAATGCGGGGAGAGGTGAATGGATGGGGTGGAATTCAGTTAATGCCAGCCGCTATTAACTTGGCCAATTCTCCGTAACCGTCGCGACTGTTGCTTCATTGATTGACTTTTGCCTGCCGTTAAAGCCATACAAAACTCGTTATTTATGCAAGCAAATGCAAAGCGAGCTAAGTACATCAAGTGTTTTTCTCAATATTTGTTTGTATAACGATTTGGAAAAGAAAAGCTCATTAGCAAAGCAAATGAATCGAGATTAGGAGTGGATCTCAATGGGGGAATACGCTGTCTCGTGTGAAAAGAAGACAGAAACTAAACCATTTCAAGTCTTTTCTTTGGGTCATTCCACCTGAGTGCTTTCTGACGATGACAACGATGACGACTCGACTGTCTGTGGCAGCAACAAATGTCAGTGGCAGCCACCAGCCCTGTACTTAACTGAAATACTTGATATATTTGTGTAACCCTATATGAATGCCCAGCCCTACCTTGGCCCACAAGTGACCACCCCAGAGCGGGGGAGAACAAACCCTTTGGGAGCTTATGAGTCGTGAAAAAGCTTTGAATGAATTTCTCACATGTCACTCTACGGCGCAAACCATTAATCAGAGAGCTTTAAATGGATCCTATAATGTTCCTTGTGGAATACACACACACACACACACACACACACACACACAATTTTCAACCTTTACCTGACCTCTCCTACCGCCTGTTGTCAAGTGGAAAACGTAATTGCATTTCCTTACCCTGAACAAAGCCATAAGGGGCTTCTGGCTGCTGCCCGCTGGCTGCTGGGCTACCGATAAGACCTGGTTGGGTAATTATTAACAGGGCAAGGGCAAGTCAAGAGCCCAACAATGTGGATGCTTGCAAAATGGAAAATGCAAATGAGGCTGGGCATAATGCAGGGGGCTTCGAGAGAATTTCTTTCCCCGAAGAAATGAGAAATGACGAAGAGAAAGCAAAAGTCTGCTAAGTCACGTCACGCTGTCATCCTAATCGTATTCATCCCAAATTGCATTACTCACAGGCCACTGGGAATGCCTATGGTATGGGCATCGGGTCTGGCTCTGGCTGGGTCCAGTCTTCTCTGACTACTATATTCCAAGGCCAATCAATAATTGGCTCTGGCTCGGCTACTGTGCGTAGCCAGTAAAACACCCATTACCCCATCGTCTACCCACAATTCTGGATAATGCGTGGGCCCGGGGGCTGGCGATAGGCAAACGCCTGTGGCTGCTGTCTACCCCAATCATATTCCGTCGGCCTTGTGTCCGCCTACGCGCCACTGCAGCTCAGAATTCAGTAGAAAATTTGGTGGCAGGCATTCGCAGAGGCACATCTATTTATAAAACCTTTGCCGATATCTGAATAAGCCAGTAATTAAAGGCAATTTGTGTGTTTTTTGGGCTATTATGGCATTAAGCTTAAATCAATTAGAAATGATTTTGCTGGCATCAAGGGGGATTTTCTTAATTAGGAAAGAAAGGAACATGGAAAAATCTACTTGTTCGCAGTTCCTCAGCTGAAATTCTCCTGAAAAATTAGAATTCTTTTAGAGAAATGTGGTTTATTTTTTATAAGTTTATAAACATTTTTAAGGTATACTTTTTGGAGCGCATAATTTGGGTAAACCTTGCAACAAATCTACGGGTGTGACCTATGAAAAAAAGCAACAAAAAACAGCTTGAACTAACATTCAGGTAAAAGGAACTTCTTTGACAAGTTTTCGTGGCTATGCCACCTCTCTATTGTTTTCCACCTGACAGTTATTGTCGCCCAAGTTCTAATTTATGGCCTCAACATTGTTCTTGTTGCTTCACAGAAAACTTTTACTGGTGATGCAAAACAAAACTTAAAATTTGGTCTTGAGAAAGTTGAAGCCATGCAGTTAATTTTGGGCCACAAAATTGGTTAGTTGTGGGGTTTCCGTGGGATGTAATGTACTTACTCATCCAGTTCCTCCTCGGAGAGGGAGTTGCTGAGACCGGTGAGCAGCAGCGACATCTTGCGGTGGGACCCTGTAAAAGAGAAATTAAATGAAAATGGAATTTTAATAGCTGGCACTGCCAAAGCGCAAATTGAAGGCGTGTTTTAAATGTAAAGCCTACTCTTGGGCCCCTGCTAAGACCATTTAAATGCGTGCCACACGGAGAGAGGACCAAAAGCGAACCGGAAACGACGGAGGAAACAGTGGGAAAACGCGCACACAGCATTTGGACAGCTTTTAATTAAAAACGTCAGAGAAACGTCACGTGCCAATGTCAATGTCTGGGCGCTCAGCGTGTTCGTGTGGGAGCAGCATCAGATTTGAGTAGAGTTTGAGTCCTTGAAATGTTTGCGACTAGCAAAATGTTTTAGCGTTTCAATTTAAGGGTCGGCTTAGCCGTTGGCAATTTCTGCAGAGACACAACACGGTTGGGGCAACATGGCCTCCCCCAAAGTTAGGCACCACACTATGCGGCAGGGCACGAGCATCTTTCTTGTTTGTTTGTTGGAGGGTGAAAGTTCAAGGCTAACAACAATTAAGCTGACCAAACCCCAGGCACTCAGGAGTGCCCCTCGAGTGGCAGTGGCGTGGAGGGTTCCCAAATTTGTTCAGTTTGTTGATTTTTGTTTTGTTACAATATTTACGCGGCGCGGAGCTGCTGCTTATGTCTTGAATTTGAAATGAGAAAAAGCAGACGTCACAGAAGCAACAGAAGGACAGCAAAACTGTTGCATATGCCTCTAAGGGTCTTTTGGGGATTCTGGGAAGAGCTTAGAGTCCCTTGATAAAAATATTTATAAATAACAAATCGCAAAAATATTTGCATAATCCTCATTAATTTGTGATGGGCAAGAAAGCCCAAACCATATCTACCCTCGTTTTTTATCAACTGTCATAAATCAGCCCTCGCATTGGCAGACACATCTATCCAGCGATTCTGCTGACTACGGGCAACGTTGACCCATTAAATGCCATAGAATACAGCCTTGAAAGCGTTAGCTGAACCATGAAAGAATGTTTGCATTTGCAGCTGATGATGATACAGACAGAAAAGGAAGGTTGAATATCGAATAAAAAGGGTGGGTTATATTGTAAACCCTTAACGTTGTTCTCGGGAACTTTTTCATTAGTTGGAGCACCATTCTCCTTCGAAACATCTGCTGCCCAGATACTCGTACATTCCATGCATTTGTGTGTATCCTGTGTACCCTGGATAACACTTGGAATCGAGCTATTGATTTTCTACCCCAAAACAGTATGACAAAGTCTTAGTCTACATACGAAAACAGTCATATCAAAGTAGTCATAAGGTGTAAATGTTTTTCTTAGTCTGTGAACTTACGTAAAGAGTTGGGGAGTTGATATGTGGGGAGGGTGCTCTGTGTGTCTCGAATCGGTCTGTAGTTGTGGCTGCCAGATGCAATGAAAGAAAAGCAATTTAATATAATTATAGCACGATATTCTTTTGTTGCTTCGATGCCTTTTCTGCATTGTTTATCTGCAGGCACGTGAAAGGAACTTTCTCTCTTTCTCTCTTGGTTCTCTGTATACCCTCTCTCTGGCTCTCACACGTACCACGGCACACGAACACAGAAGCGAACAGAAAAGTGAGCGACGACGACCAGAGCTGCGCGAAAATTCAAGACCGACTGACGAAGAGGAGTCACACCAAGCGAATTTTTGACTCTGCTGAGACTATCACTCAATCGGAATTTAGCTCAACTTTCAGCCGGAAAAGAGCCGAGCATATTCACTCAAATGGTGCTCGGCAAATTGTTGTTTATTGTGCATGCGAAAATTTAATTATTGTCTGCAAATCCACAGCCACACTGAGCTGGCTAGGCAACGCTAGCAAATAAATATATGTATATAAATTATACAATTTTCTTGAAAATCTCACTCAGAGAAGGATGAAGAAGAGAGGGTAGGGGCATAGTTTTATTTATTTCATGCAACAGCTGCTGCGCACAAAGAAACCCAACCATCCCTTCATCCTTGCGGCTGTGTACCAGCCTGTGTCTTAATTACTGAGCTGAGGGGAAAGAGCAGGACTTGGACAGGACTCGACTGACTGCAAAAAAAAAATATACGATCTGGGGTCGACTGTCTTTCAGGACAGCTTTTATATTTGATTAATTATGCTTCGTTCAACGTAATTCCCAAGTTAAAATTATATTAAGGAGGCCTCGCCGATTCACTACGAAACAATATTATTTGGTATACCCATGATCAAATCCTACACGAAATGGATACCATTTTGGCAATAAGGGGAAGGGACTTTGTCCTACTCTCCGCTGACACAGTGGCAGGCAAAGGCCTATTAATGTTGGATCAAGGTGAGTTCGAGTGATTTCGATTTGGCAACCATGTGTACACATCATATTTGTATTATTATGCCAGACAAATCGAAGATAGAACGCATCAGTGACTTTGCCATGATTGCTGCCGCGGGCAATGGAGGAGACCCTAATCGTTTTATAAACCGTATTGCGAGGTATATGGATTTACATAGAGTGCAACATAATGGACTGAGTTTGTCCGTGAAGAGCATTGCTCACTTTGCCGGCAAGCAGATAAATGAAAATGTGAATGCCAATCTCAACATCAGGGTCTACGCACTGATTGCTGGCTGGGATACGCAGGCGGGTCCTCAATTGCATCAAATCGACGAGTTCGGGGGTTTAATTTGCGTTCCATATAGTGGCCAAGGCCTGGGTCTACCCTTATTTAACTCCATTTTCCAAAAGTACTATGCGCCAGACATTGATGAACCGACAGCCTACAATGTATTAAGGAAATGCGTGGCAGCAGTCCATGAGCGTCTCGCTCTCAATATGCGCAGCTTTGAGGTGTTTGTTTTGAAGGAAAATGGCATCACCAAGCTGGATACCATCACTGCGGACTCTTTAAAGACGGCCCGCCATTGAGTCTTTAAGATATTGATTTTATAACTCACGAGAACTTTATACATACAAATTGGATGCATCTACACTACAAAAGTTTTGCGGTAAAGTATAGTTTTCCCTAATTGACCACAAATATCATAAAACTTATAACAAGCACCTAGCGTGTTCACACAAAATAACCTATAATTAAAATAAAACAAATTCAAAATAATATCATGCAGCAAATGCAGGACCTGCCCTGTTTGAAAATGATATCACAGAGCCCTGTTTACGGTTAACTTTTAATGAGCATTTTTAACGGCATTAAAGGTGTTGGCAAATTGCATTCCATCCGAGCCTCATTGGAGCTTACCCAGGGGAAACGCTGCGTATACTCAATTTAATTAAATATTGCGCACTCGCCGCGTTATAACTCCCATGTAAACGCATTTCTATAGCCCATCAAAAATGTCTGTATTTGTGCTTTTATTTTTTTATTCATGCTGCTCGTAAAACATTTACCATTGAAGCGAATTGTGGATTTTGTTTGCAAAAGAATTTCATAAATCCGCGCACAGGGATTTTTCCCTAATGGAAAAAGTTGCATGAAGTGGAAAGATATGAGATAAATGTTTGTTTCTGATGTGTGAATATTCAAATCAAAATTTACGATACATGCTCTGATATTCATCACAAAAATACAAACAAAATTTAATGTTTTATTATACTGAATAAATTCTTGGCCACCTTTGGCGTCATTTTTTTTCCATTGCCACACATTTTAGTTCCCCCATCTAACCAAAACAAACAAACTTGTTTCCACATTCTCGAACAGTAATTATTTCCAATTGTTTACCAGAAATATTTATTGTGTACGTACATATGTATGTATATACCAGTATTTATTCAATGCCAAGGTGATGATGTGTTCCACACACACAAAAATAATTTGTAGCTCATAATTATATACTTCTATAACCTCTTGCCATTGCTTAGATGAGATCAGAGGTTATCAGTGGGTTTAATTAATCCTAATCAATAGTGCGTATGACTTTAATTTGACATTGACATTCAAATGGTACTTTTTCTTCTACTTTTATGTTTGTGTGTAGATATTGCTTAATTTCTGAGCTTTCACAGACACATGCCACATGCCTCACGCTTGACTGCGGCTCAGACGCAGGCGGACGGACAGACATGACACCGACATGGGCCAGTAAATACGAATTACGCTGGGAAAAATAGTCCATAAAACAAGTGAATTAGAGAAGAAAGATTCAAGCGGCTGTTAAATTCTTTGCTTTGATGAATTTTCAATAATCTAATTGAGGGCCCTGTTTGATGGCTCAGTAAATCGTCAAGTCACTCATCCATTGGGCCATTTCACCAAGTGACAAGTAACGAATGCTTAAAGCACCGCTTAATGTTTTTATTTTACTGAATAGCAAGACAAAAACGACCTCCTGGGAGTTAAATCTGTGTATACTCTAAAAGATCCTATCATAGGATGCTAAAGCTATTCTGTTCTCTCGCTTTTAAGCAAAATTAGTTGAGCTATGAAACGGAAACTATGAAAAAATAGCTTAAATATTGTGAAAAGTAATTTTTTATTTATTTTTTATTCTTCAAAAATAAATTATCTGCGCTGCATACAAAATATCCTTACCAAGGATATAGCAACAATTTCTTCTTATGACTCATAAAGCACTCAATGGCCAAGACATTGCTCATACGCAACGTTGCCTGTCTTGGATCAACAGTTGAGAACCAAGCATATGGTGGATGGTTCAAGGACATTCCAATGGCTCAACACACCCCATAATAGTTTCCATAACCAATAGCAATTTTAATATCAGACACGTGTCAATGGGAGACATGAGTGTTTCCTGACATGAGTCACACCAGTGACTCCCGCCCAGATAGACGCTCATTTCGTTCATCTATTTGTCATGACACTCATGATTTTCCATCTCATTTCCCTTTGACTTTTTGAGAGGGATTTTCAATTCCTGTTTGCATACAGGAAAATGGTTGGAGGCACAGCTGTTGTTGACCACTTCCGTTCAGGTTGTCGCCAAGGGCTTCAGAGGATGCGAATGGGTGGTTAAGCCCACATCCAGGCTGACATGGCTGCCACCACGCCCACATTCCACCACGCAAAAGCGGAAATGTTGTCCCTGTCAGCCCCTGCCATCTCATGCGTCTGAGCAATTGTTACGTAATCAGTCTGCTCTCTCTCTCTCTCTTCTACGCTCTCTCCCACTCAGTTTTCCTCTCATTCTCTTTCTCTCAGACTTTTCCGTGCATCCAAGTGCGTTGAACTTGGCCCATTTTATGGCGCAAGTTTGAGTGAAAATTCGGCAATTGAGGCAACATTTTTATCGGGACATTCTGAGAAGTTTGTTTTCGCCTTTGGGGGAACACGTCTGCGCCCACTTCTCGGTCTGTGCTTGAGTGGGTGTTTGCGTCTCCCTGGGGAGGCGTCATACGTACAAAAAGCGTGCGTTAATCTTCCAGCCGCTTATGATGCTTATGGCATTTGTACACAAAGCGGCCACTGTGGAATTTATTCCGACGAATTCGCTAGTCAATATTTTAGGAAGTACATATAAAAATAGGCCTGTGATAAACGGGAGATTCGATGAGTTCCAATTTATGATTTGATGTTTATTTGGATATTTATATTCCAGACAAATCGAAGATCGAACTTGCATTCAGTAAATGATCGTATTACGCAGAGTTGAATATAAATAAAAGTCACGATAATCAATGACTAAAACTCTCTGTAAAATAGGCAAAATTAAAACAAATTTTAATTCTAAAAATCAAGTTGAAACAATCCTTTCAGTATCTCCCTTTTTCTCATATATCTCGACCAACCAACCAACTTGCACCATCCACCAGCGGTTTCGTTCCACTGTCTTGTGACACTTGTGCGACAGGCGACAGTTTTGTGTGTGTAAGCGGAGACACTTTGCTAATGATGGCAGTTCGCTGCTCCTTCGGGAGGCCTGGAGGAGAACTTTGCTTATTAGGGAACCGATGGGGGAAATGAAACTCAAAACTTGATTCAAGTTTTTGTTGTTTTAAAGATCATATTTACTTCAATCACAGCACAGAATACAGAGAATATTATCTAATGGTTTATTTGTCGCTCGAAAGGAAACTGGAAACGCGGAAACAAGGGAAAACTATTTCCATATGTTGTGTGGTTTGTGTGGAAGTAGGAAGCGTGGTGTAATGGGTGGTTTTGTTCTGTAAATTGAGAGAGAGATTGATAGGGAAATTGAGATAAGTGGCTGAGTAAGTCGAGCAAGTAAACAGAGTAAAAACTGTGGAAAAGAGCTGTGTGGTAGGAGGTTGTCTATCTTTTAGAGAGTTGTATAATTGTTGACATGTATATTTTGTAGTTGGGTTACTCTATGCATTTTTTTTTTTGGTTTTGTTTTTGTTCTTTTGGATCATTAACACACAACTAACATTTAGAGTATTGTTGAATATGCAAACACGTTTTGTATGTATATAGGTTGATGTGTTACGTTATGTCTAGGTTTAGTTTTAGTTTTAGTTTTAGTTGCTTACTAAGTTGCTAGTTACAATTGTTGACTTGGTTGTTAGATTCTACTTGAAGATCAGGTTTCCGAAATGTTTCTCTTGTCGTAGTTTCTCTCGTGGTACAGCAGTTGAGTCATTCATGATTGTTGCGAGTTGCAAAGAAAGGCTTTTAAAAAATGTAGCTAACAGAGGTGTGAAAAACAGCACAACTTAACTTAAGGTAAAACATTACATCTAAACATAATCTCATGGTGGGGCGTACATATGTATGCACATATATGTCGCCTCCATCTTTGTGCAATTCAAATAAAATATAAATATACAATAAAAATTATTTAAAATTTAGCAGTAGCAGCAGAAGCATCAGCAGCAGCATTGAGCACTCTCTCAGCTGCCATCGAGTAATCTCTTTTGTTCGAGTCTGGTATTTGATTCTTGCTAGGAAACGTACGCGTACGTGTGTGTTGTACAAATAAGAATATTCAGCCTTCGTCCCTTTGACTTAAAATGCACCATCCATGTATCGTTATCCAAATTATCCAATCCTTAACCATGGGATCCATGGACCGATCAGTACAGATAGTTGTGTGGAAAGACGGCACGGGCAGGCAGATAGCAGGGGTCATGTTGATTGCGATAGCGACGCGCCAGGAAAACGGCCAAGACCTGTGGAGGGGCAACCAAAGACAAATTAGTACGAGGATCATTCAAAGATGTTTGCATAAGAAAAACCAAGGAAAATGAAGACACAAAAATGCTGAAACATGTCTCACCCTTGGCCTCTGGTCGATTAGGCTTAGTCAAAGAGCCCGGCAGTTGGTTTTTAGTTTTTAGTTAGTTAAAAAGTGTTAGAATGCAGGTGAAAGAAAGGGATTGTTGATTGCTTTATATGGATTAAACACCTGGTTCTCTTCTCCTCTATATATGTATATGTATATATATATATATATATAACACTATATCTGTATGAGTGTATATATGTCTAAAGTTGTATTGTATATCAATTACGACCTAACACATTACGTACATATGCATTTATGCTGTAATGCGGTTATATATCTCTGTATATATGTATGTATGTATCTGTAGATGGTATAAATATATAAGATGTATGCAGACCCAAAGAGCTCTCTTCTGGTCTATGACCCATGAAATTCTTCCCCACATCAATAGCAACATTTCGCAGAAAGAGAAATACACAGAGACAAAGATACACACACATAAATCTATATAACTTTGCCTGTTGCTATGTCGGGGATTAATCGTTTTCTGATTTAGGTGAAAATTTAGAGAAAGGCGCTGGGCAAGCCGCGCGGATCCTTTTGATTGCGATAGCGCACGGTTAGCCAGACGCCCACAAACTAAAGGCAGCATGTGAATGGATGGATAGCAGAGTTACACAGATTACAAAGATTAGTTCCATTTTTATGCACGTACCTCGGTGAAGCTGAAGAAGATGCCCAGACCACCGCACAGCTTGAAGGCGTAGTCAATCTTGTCCTCGAGCATGGGACCACAGGCCGGGCAATGGCAATCCACATCGTTTGACTGTTCGCAGCACTTTCTGTTGACCAGCTCGCAAGAGGGTTCATCTGTCGGAGCCAAGGGAGAGGTCGGAAGGTTGATGCTGCTGGTGGCATTGAAGCCGCAGCAGTCTAGGCTCTCCTGCACCTGTTGCCGCAACTCTGGGGGCACTGTCATCCATCCCTGCTCGGCAAACTGCTGCTGCTGCTCGGAATTGACGGCCAAGCAAGAGCTGGCAATGGAGAACTGGATGAGGAAGAGCATAAACAGGATGATCATGTACTGCGGGGAGAGAGAGAGAGAGAGACAGAGTCTAGGGGTTAAGGAAAGCCACGAAAGCGATTGCAAAATTCTTATCAAGAGTGGGGCCCATCGCTGTCGTCATTGCAGCTGAGCGCCCGTCATAATTTTCTTGACTCATAATGAGGCTACTTTTCATGTCATTGTTCGACACGAGGGCCACGACCTTGGGCTCTATGTGGCAAGCACTTTTAGTGCGTGCGCTTGCAAGGTTTTCTTGTGGTTTAAAAGGATACAAAGAAGAGCATCACTTGATGGTGCTTCACAGCGCCAGCGAGGCCCAGCATGGAGATGCAGATGAGTATGACGCCGCAGGCCAGGATGCCGCCCACAATGGGCAGATTGGTGACAATGGAGGCGGCTCGCGCATAGACCCCCACGCCAATCAGCAGGAAACCAATCATCTAGTGGATGGAGAGGAGAGGAGCAGAGTATAAGTATTCAAGATGTGCACTGGAGGTCGACTATTAACAAGAGGAACAACAGGCAACAGACAGCAGCAGGACGCATGGATACATACAGGTACACATACATACACACATTCGAATGCATGCGCGTGTGTGTGTTGCACCTGCCACAAGAAAATCAATAAAACGCCACTAGGCGCTGTAATTTAATAATCTACTCGTAACATAATCGCTTTTGTTGCTTTTGCTGCTGCTTTGCATTTGTTGTTCCTCTTCCTGGTTGTTGTTTTTGTTACTGCGATTTTCTGGATTTCTGTTTGTTTTTTTTCTCTTTGCTTACCACATACAAAATGTTGAGCGCTATGAGCGCATTCTTCGAGCAGGTAAACCCTCCGCACATGTTGCAGCACACCTTGGTCTGGCTGAAAACGAGTTTTATTGAAATTAATTCAATTTTTTAACAATTTATTTTTGCAGCGCAATTTTCACTTTCAATTCAGTGTGACCATTTATCGATAAATATATCGAAATATACCTAAATATACCTTTTTATTATCAAAATATACCGTAAATATACTGACGAACACGACAAGATGCGTTGATATTCCTCGATTTTGATATTCGGTTTAATATTACTAGCTAGTTAGCCTTTTCAGCCCTAAAAAAATAATTTTATCCAATACATCAATAATTTTTTTACAAGATTGGATAGTTTTCAGAACTCTTTTTCATTGGATAATAGGGTTAAAAAAAAAACTGCCAAAGCATACAATTTAAGTCTGAACTCTGGTCACATTCCGTCATTGTCACTGGTCAACCAAGTTTCTGCATGCGTATGGACATTTGTATACCGTATTTCCTTAAATACATATATGCTACTATTGTTTTTCCAAGCTGCTTTGACACATTAATATTAAATTTGTCCTAGATTGACTTGTGTTTTACCTATTCATGCATATGATTTGTGTGTTTTTAAATGGTGTATCCTTGTCCCGATACCTATCACCATAAGCTGAAACATTTCGTAATTATCTTTAAAACAGAGACTGAGTAGTTTCGGCATTAATTGGAACCTGAAATTACAAACATTACCCCAATTCGATAGTATCCTTTCTCCCAAGGGTAGCAGATTGTTGCTCATTTCGTGCCAAAGTTGCATAACAATGCTGCTAGTTTCGGAAATCCGTATGTTGCCGAACATTTTCCCATACAAATTAAATGTTCCTAACGGGAACGCGTATGAAATGTCGCAACAATAAATCTACATTCTATACGGGTTCCCGTTAGGAACATGCTGCTTTGAAAAACACCACGATTTGTGAGCGGAGAAGTTCGGTATTTTTTGTGCGCTAAATGAGTTTGGCGGTCATTTTGAAAAGTAAAAGTTTCATAATATTTCTCTTAAATAATGGTAAATATGTTTTTCCCAACTGCTTTGAAACATTGATATTGCATTTTTCTTAGATTGACATGTTATTTACCTATTCATTCATTTGATTTGTGGTATATCGCTGTCCTGATACCTATTATTGGTACGCATAAGCTGCAAAATTTTGTTAATAACTTTGAAACAGAGACTGACTAGTTTCCGCACTCATTGGAGCCTGAAATTAAACATTACCTCAATTAGATAAAATCCATTTTCCCAAGGGTAGCAGATACAAAGTCGCCTATTCATTTCACCATGCTGCTAACGTATGAAACGTATGCTGCTAGGCATTGATAACTTTCATTGATAATCAATTTTGTACATGGTAACTACACGGTAACTACACATTTGCTACATATCAACTACATAGTTTTTGATTATTTTACCAAGTTTGGCGGTCATTTTGAAAAGTACTTTAATATACTTTAATAAAAAAATTGGAACTTGATTAAATATACTTTTATATACCGTAAATTGTATAGTGTAAAAATGATGTGCATATGTAAACAGTATTTACATGTATATGTAAAAAGTATGTAAAATGTAAAGATGAAATCGATATTGAAAACGATATAATTTATCGCCGGGAAGTTTGCGGTAAATTTCTTATCGTTTCCAATAACATGTGATATTCGAATATTTTCATTTTCCAACAAAAAAGTACGCAATTACTGCAAAACAAGCAACTAATTATGTTGAAATGTCAATTTCCCTTGGGCCGACAAGTGCCGTTAATTGCATTCAACATGCCACAAGCCACGGAAATTCCAACAAGAGGCGAAACAACTTCATTGCGTGTCACGGTCAGCGGAGGCCTAGGACCTCCTCATGGCAGCCGCAACAACCACGAGGCGGCATAAATTTATGGCCAAACGATAAGCGCCAGCCAAAAAAAACCCAAAGAGAGAAAAAAATAGGAATAATCCAAGCGAAGCCAGCGATCTCGCTGCCCAAAATTGGACAAGGAACGTGCGTCGCGCGTGCAAAAACAGAATTTAGTAGCTGTCAAAGGCATCAGCTGTGGCCCGGGCAACACCTACAGCCAGTGTCCGAGGAGTCAAGTTGTGGCGGTGGGATGGTAAATGGCGGGAGACGAGGCGGCCTCAGCGGCATCCACACGCAAAGAATGCCACAGGTGAGTCCCAAGCTGCTGAATGTACAGTAGAGAGTGGCTAAGGGGGACAAAGCATTGTGGGAGTATCAGAAAAAGATCTTTATCATACGAGTAGATCTGTGATCGGTGATCTGTGCTGTATCTACACAGCTGTTCTCATCGGATGATTAGATTCTTGGATAGCCAATACCCACTGTAATCCCCTGTTAGCCCAACTTTGTACTTGACTTTGCGTGCAAATGGCAAAAAATGCCACAAAATCGTAGGAGGGGGAGAATCACCGAGAAGTGAGGATCCCGATCCCCCAGAGCCGCTGGTGGCCTGTGTGACTCTATAAGGCTGATGCTGTCAGTTGTTTTTAGCCAGGCTCATTGGCAGCTTTATTGGCCCACTCCATATGGATGGGTCTGCTCCGCTGCACTCCACTCTCCAGTGTGTGTTTGTGTGTTGCTGTGTGTGGGCCAACCTGCATACCAATCATAAATATAAATATGAATCTAAAATGCACTTGCAGGCGTCCCAGACCAATTCGGAGTCGCCTCGGCAACCTCGTTAGCCTTTGCGCTAGTGCGAAGATGCAAAACGGTTCTCGGATCTCGGGACTTGGGTCCTCTTGGTGCTCTTGGTGCTTCTGTGTCTCTTGGTGCTCTTGGTGGGGCTGCTAACAAGATGGCAACACATGAAATTAGACTGCACCGATGCACGGCCAGCGATAGAAGGAGAACGAAGAACTGATCGTGCCCAGAAAACGGCAACAGGAACAACAAACTAATTAACATATTCAAATATTTGTCGCATTGTTTTCGCCCGTTTCCCAGAGTCCAGTTCTCTTTCCTCTGATCTCTGCTCGACTCCCCCCCCCCAGCTCCTGTGCCTGTTGCCTGTTTATTGAAAAACCATTTTACGGTTTCATGCTTAAAAGTCATTGGGAGTGTGCGCCCTGGCCACAACCACGCCCCATCCTTGGAACCCATTGTGCAACAGAAGAAGCAGCAGCAGCAGCAGCAGCAACACCAGTCGGTCGTAGCATCTTCCCTTTTGAATTCTATGCGGGGTTTTTCGCCTCTGCAGACCCGTTGGCGCTATTTTTATCGCATTTTAAAAGGCTATTTGTAGTTGTTCCACCAGGAAGTGGCATAAATTCGCAGCGCATAATGGCTGTGAATAAATTATTTTGCAGCAGCTTCCTCTGGCTGCCTCTGCTGCCCACCATTGATTCAGCCTCGCCCACAGTTCCTGATAAGCCGCAGAACTCGAAGTTCAGCTCTCCCTGTGGTAGAGCTCATCCATTGCGTTGTTCAATGAAATGGAAACAGATGAACAGAAACAATGCACTCGTTACGTAATCACTTACTGCGATTGTTGTCCTGCCTCCGCCGCATGCTCCTCGTGAGAGTGGTCAGCCGGCGGCCTTCCTTGTGCACTCAAGAAAAAATTTTCACGCACGCCCTCACCTCAAGCCCCATGGGTAGGGCTGGGATCTGGCATCCTACTAAAAAATTGAATACGCAGCCATCGCATGCGCAGGCAGGAAAAAGCAAAAGTCTCACAGTTCGCCAAAGCGGAAGCGCTGACCACGGATTGGGCGCTATTTAACCCCTGAGGAAGATGTGGCTGTGATGCCAGCAGGAGACTGCAGTAGGGATCTGGGATTCGTGTAAGAAAAAGTGAATAAGCCAAACTGTTTCTCTGATTAAATATGAATAAATCTTTATGTTTCAGCATTTAGTCATACCCGCTGATTGAAAGGCAGTGGAAGCGTAGACCAGTGACTGAGTGCCACCTAACCCTGAGGATATCTTCATATTACCACCTAAAGAATTCATCTGCTGTCTGTGTAATACATAGGGACTAATTATCCCTTTGAAGGAAGGATTGCAGATACTTAAAGGTACATTTTTTTGAAAGATTTTTCTAGTGTCAATTCCAAACGCCTTTCAATTCCCATCACCCTTCTCCAATCCCCATTTAATGTAAGTCAGATGTGATTTGATCTCCCGTTTAGCCAAATTCAAAGCCAAAGTTCATCTTGGACTACCGAATCTTTGAACTGAAATTGAATTTGAGTCAAATGACCCCTGTAGATGACTCCTTTTGGGGGTCTGTAATTGCCGCAAGTCTGGACACTGGAGATTCCAGAGATACATTACAATTATTAATTGTTTTCTGTTTTCTGTTTTTTGTTTTTATTGCTGTTGTTTGTGTTCTCCTCTCTCTGTCTTTTTTGTGGCCAAAAAGAACCTGGCGAATCTAGCGAAGCATCTTCAAACGGTACTGAACCATTTCTCTAATTTCTAATGGCTTTCCATCTCTCTGTATCTCGCTGCCTCAGACTCTGGGAGGAGGGAGTCTTTCGGGTCTGGTCAATGTCCTTTGCCATTTCGGTTTTGTTTGGGCCTTGCATGCGCATTGCGCACGACGCGTCAGCCAGCCATCCGCAGTCGTTGGGCTCTTCCGTTGGGTCTTCAGCCATCCAACCAGCCATCCAGCCAGCCAGCCCAGATGTTATCCATTCCATTGCGGCAGTGACCCCACCAGGGCCATAAATTCTCACAGTGCCTACACGCCTGCGCCTCTCTACAAATGTTCCAATTTGTATTTTTGCACAAATTGTTGTTGCTTCTTTGGTGCTCTTCCTGTTGTGGCAGTGTTGCAGTTGCAGTTTTCCTGTGCCCCTTGTTGCTCTGGTTTGGCTGTTTGCTTAGATTGCATTTAATTTAATTTGCTTTACCCAATTGGGCTGAGCCCGCAATTAGAGACAAATGTTTTCGGCTGCATTCCTCCGGCTACTTAGCCCCCATGTTCGTGGCAATTAGTTTCGCCTTCCACTGGCGGAGCTATTGTGGTTCTGGGGACACTGGGGCGACACTGGGGACATCTGGACATGGGGCGTGTCGTATTGGGTCGCTTGGAACGGTCGGTTCGGGTCGGGTCGGGTCGGGAGCTGGGAGTCGGGAACCCGGGCGAAAGTTATCTTGGCCAAAACCACAAACGATGGCCGCCTCGATTTCCCACACGTTTGTTTGCTTAATTAGGTGAAAACTTGCCAACAGCTGTCCCGTCCCGTCCCATGCCTCCGCCATGCCACCGCCATGCCGGGCAATTGCTAATGAGCAGGACAAGCTGGAGGAGTTGGCGAAATGAAAAGTAACAAGCCACCGTCCTCGCTTTCAGCCATCGGAAAATGGAAAATGGTTAATGGTAAACGGGAAAACGTTCGCTCTGTCGCTTCAAGTGCTAAGATTCCAACTTTTGTCAGTCTCTCTGTTTGGATTTTACTCTATGCCGAAGTTGAGGATTCATGGCTATGATGGGTGACTCCTGCCTGGAAATTTCTCATACTATTTTCATATATTTTCTGCAATTTTTTTTGTTTGCTTTTCATCTTTCCCGAATAATTGGCAGCACTTCCTTTTGCATTTCCGGCCAGTAAAAAGAGCATCAGAAATTTCACATCGCAGGAAGCAGCTTGGTTGTTCTGCTGCTGCTGCTGCTGGTGCTGCAGTGGGTTTTCCTTTTCTTCAATCGCTTCTTCTTTTCTTTTTGGAGGGGAAATTTGGCGTTGCCCATTGCCATGGCAAGTGCATAATTTTTCAATCAAAGCGAGCAGCTGTAAAACAAACAAAAGCTGAAAAGCAACAACAGCGACAACGGCAGAGGACAGAGGACGAGGCGGGAGGCCAAAGAAGAAATCGTGAGGCAGGCCAACATGGCAGGCCAAAAAAGCAAACGAAACAAAAAAAAGAAAACCCGAATAGGAAAAGCTCTTGCTCTCTGTCATGGAATGGGATGGGATGCCATTGGATGGGAGGAGAGGAAGAGTGCCGGTGCAAACGAGATCTTCACTCCGTTTGAATCCATCCCATTGCAGCTTAGCCTCTGGCGAGGCTCAATGGCATTTAAATGCAAATGACCACGAAGCGTGAGGGTGTTCAATGCGAACTTTATGCATGGAAATTGGCAAAATGCGAGCAAGCGTTTTCCTCAATGGTCAAAGTGTCAACCACAACGAGTGTAGGTGTCTTATCCATTGTCTCTGTCCCTGTCCCTGTGCTGTGCCTGTGCCTGTTCCTGTTCCCATCTCGAGGCCATTCTGGGGATCAGAACGATTCAGGCCGAGGTTTGTGTCCGGGCCAAAGTCAAGCCGCTAATTAAAAGCCATTGCTAACAGTCAACGACTTAATGGCCAGGCATTTGCATAGCTGTCACCGCCAATGCCCACACTTGGCCACGTTCTGTTGAAGTGAGAAAAACCAAAAAGAAAAACTCAAACATCGCCTGGAGCCCGCAGCCCGGATCGCTGCTCTGCTCTGTTGCCCCATCAGCAGACCAACTCCAACTCCATCTGAAACTCCAACACCTCGTCCAAGTCCAAGCCAAATACGCACCAGAACCGGCCATAAAAATTGTCAACGCGTGGCTTTGATGATATTCTGTAACATGTCCGAAAGGGTATATTAACTTTGTGCAGTGTGAGAGGAATGGGATAAATGTGTAAAGTATTTTTGAATGTTTGATTAAGACTTTTTTTATGCTGAACAATTCGTCAGATAAATCAGAAGCTAAATAAATGGATTCCCTTAGAAATTCCCATAAGTAATCTATCAAATAGAGACAATTAAAAAATAAGCTTGGCAATATATTAATTTTAAGGGGTATAAAACCCTGATCTTTCTTTCATATCTGCCCAACATTTGCCAGATCGTATTTCGTCTAGGGTATACCGTATTCGTTCACATCCAAACACAGCACCGCTATCTATCGCTTAATAAAGGCGTTTTATGCAACATGGGGCACGACGCACATGCGTCTTCTAGTCCGCAATAGAGGCACTCCACGGAGGCAATCGAGTCTCCTATGACTATGAGATGGACAGCAGAAGGAGACATCTTCATTTACTAAGGCGGCACACGTCGCAGCCGAAGCTCGACTTTTCGCACATTTCAATTTCAATTTCAACACGATCATGATTAATCGACGCCTTCAGTGGCTCACAATTCGTAATACATCATGGATATGTGTATGTGTGTATACCTAATGGCGTGCGTAGCTGAAGCGTTAAAGAGATCGTGCCACGCCTGGTTTAACTCCGTTGCTGTGTGCCTCATAATTTGATTAACACTTGTGTCGGACTGCCCCCCAACACAAGACACAAGACAGACACACTCCAAGCCACAATACGAAGAGAAGCTGCAGGTGACTGCGGGCACACCTAAAGATGCGACTATGAATGAGTCTGCCACAACTCACACCTATAAATACGAGTATCGGCGGCGGCACATGCCACATGGCTTGGCTATGGGTCTGCTCAAATTGCCGTGAAATTATCATAATTTCGTTGGGTCTCTTATGACAAACATCAATTTCAGTTAATGGTGGCTTCGTTTTGTCAGTGAAATGTTAATTGGCAACAACGTTGGTTGGTTATGGTTAAATTAATTTCTTAATTCACATGTGGGGAGAATATTTAATAAATCTTGAATGAAGATTAAAAGGTGGAACTAATTGTCAAATGAATATATTTACATTCAGCTACGTTCCTCTTGATTGGATTATTACATTTTATAAAATTTTATGTTTGTTTAAAATTTGTCTGGATTTCATCTTCAAACTTTTTTAAAATCAGGAAAAAAATTGAGTATGAGATCCATAAATTAAATCCCATTTCGTATCCTCCATTATGCAATAAAACTACAAAATTTTGTTTTTATTTTTAGACATTTATTTTTTAAAATATATTTAAGTTTACTTTGCTTTACTTAATCAGTACAATTCGTTTATCAGAAATAATAATTAATTTAATTCTCTAAGTCTCTGAAACTTGCTGTTTGGGGACAAGTCGAAGGCTCTACTAAACATTACCACCGCACTGCGTTTCGGCAAATAAATAATATATGAAATACAATTAGCACAATAAATAGTTCGAGATTAATAGATTATAGGTTAATATAGGTTGGTTTTTTAAAGGCGGGGAGGGGTAGGGTAGTGTTTTAGGGAAACTTGGAAACGCCGCCTCGCACAGAAGCCTGGCGCAAAACATTTTGATACAAAATTATTTGGCAAACCTTGTGTGAAAATGTAAGCAGCTGAATAAATAGTTATTAATAAATAGAATAATAGTTATAAATGCATGTCGCTCGAGTTCTATAGACCTAGACATATAGTTACGAAAGAGACGTCTCACTAAACACTAAAAATTAGCCTAACTTTTGCTAGAAAGAATCGGGAAAAACTACTTGATTGCTGTTTTCCGGTTCCTTTAACTAACTCGTAATTCAAATTTTGCAAGAGGGAGAATTTCCGTTCGATTGGCAATGCGCAGATTCAAAATGCTGGAACATTTTCCATTTCCAAGGCATTTAAAAGCGCGCATTCTTGAGAGACAAAAAAAATATCTGTTTGTTGAGAGGGTCACATCAATCATCAATCATCGATCATCGATCTATGTTTAAGTTGTAAGTGTAGCCTTAGTCTAGAATGGGATTAATCTAGGGTTTCCAATGATTTTTGCATTTGTCGCTGCTTGGGCGAATATTTTCTATTCAAGTCTCATCGAATCTTTTGAAGCTTTCGAGGCATATTGCGTTTGTTCCCAGCTAAATGTGAGAGCTGTGTCCTGGAGTTGTCCGTCCGTCTAGTACTGCTGTCCGTAGCGTCCGTTGATGCCGCTGTCGTAGAGCTTGCTCAGCGTGTCCTTGGCGCTGTGGCCCATGTGGGACGCACCCGATGAGGCGGACGATGGCGGTGGGGGTCCGTACAGCATGGTGGGCGCCCCATAGGTGATGGTCGGCGTCGGCTCGTGCTGGTACAGGTATCGCTCCTTATGTGTGCGCCGCTGGACGGTCTTCCAGATGCCAAAAATGCTCAACTGGGCCAGCAGGAAGAGCGCTCCAGCCATAATCAGGCCTAAAAAAGAGAAAGAAGTGAAAATAAATGGCATTACTCGAGAGACTCTGAATCGATCAGCAATTACAAAAGGGAAGTCGGCCTCTTATCGCCATAAATCATTGGGATTATCGCCGGCAAACGATCTAGTTCTCGGATTGTCCATAAAACTGGTTCCCCCGCCATAAACCCAAGGCCCGCCAAAGAAACCCACAGAGAAGATAAGATCGTTTCAATCGTAACGAAAACAAGGAAGAAAAAGTCGAAGAAGTGACCCAAGATCGGTTTAGTTATCAAAGAAAACAAAAGTAGGCGCCACTTGACCCACTTTTGGCCATAAAACGAAACAAAAAACAAAACCAAATAAAACACAGAGAGAGAAGAGAGAGAGAAGAGAGAAAGACGAGAGAAGAAATAGGCCCCCAAGGCCCCAGAGCGACCAAGTGACCAAGTTGTGACAGCAACAAGTTGAAGATAAACATAAAACAATGAGAAATAAAACAGCGACAATTTAATGCATGAGTTGCATATTTTGGCATGCCACAAGAGGCAACAGCCACACAAACACACACACAGCCACACAGTCGGAGCAAGAGAAGAAGTAGCAGCAGAAGCAGCAGCAGCAGCAACAGATTGGACTCACTTTCCTTACCCTCCGCATTGCATGCCACAATTGTTGGGTTCTTAAAAGTGCAACATGCCACATAAATAAGCCCAGGCAGAGCAGAGCAGAGCAGCGGCCGCTTGGCCATGGTCGGTGGAGGAAATTCGAAATGCCAATGCCAGTAGAAATCGGGTGAAAGTGCCGCCAAAGTCAAAAAACCAGAGTGCAGTACGACTCGCATGCGTTGTCGTTGCTGCTGTTGCTGCTGTCGTCCAGTTCACGAAATCAGAATTTAAGAGCATCAGCCAGAGTCAGAGCAACAGCGACCGACATGCCAGATGACTATCAAAGATTACTTTGCAACTACGTTGGCTGTTGACCATAAAAAGTAAACTCTGAGCAAACCAGAGTTCCACCAAGCAGCGACCAAAGCAACCAAAATAAAAAATACAACAACAACAAAAAAACAGAAACCATCATCATCATCATCATGTGGCTCTATGGTCATGACTTGAATGAGTTTCAATAACAAAGTGCACGCACTTGAAACTGGCCTTTTATTTATGTGTATTTGTGTGTTGCCCCCAACTTGATCTGACAACAGATCCCCAACAGCACAATTCACATCCCCCTGCCCATTCCTATTCCCATCCCATTCCCGACAACAACAAGACCAACAAAAGAGAGAACAACGAAAATATACAAAATTATTACAATTACTGTAAACGTTCAGTTAGAAAGATGGAGAGATCCAGAGGTACATAGTAGTAGTAGCCCACAAAAAAACACACGAAAAAACACACAGGAAAATAAAAAGAGTAAATAATTTGATGAAAACCCAAAAGCCAGAACAATGGGAATGTTGGGAAAAATCTGAGCGAATGGGAAGCAAAGTTGTATGGCAGAATATAGAAAGCGAAACCAAAATGATCTACTGATGAATATGGATCGAGTTAAAGGATCTTCATAACTTATTGAATATCCATGCCGTTGTTTGGCCAACTATGTTCAATGGTTAGTGTAAAAGATCTACCTCTTTGGGATACTCAAAGAAACATTCCCATAAAGTAACCAATATTATGGACATCATTCGACATCAATGTCGAAAGCGAAATGAAAACTACCTCAAATAAGGAAGTGAACTTTGTTCAGGTAATAGCTGAAATTAAACATCATTCAAAGACTAAAATATCCATTGCTAAAATAATTGAGATAAGTGGAAACGGATTCATTACGCTCAAGAATGTTCGGAGTGTGCAGAAAAAGTGGCCTGTGGCTGTGTATCGAAAGCGAAAAGAAAGATCCCATACATGAGGGAATACCGAGCCATATAATGTCGGGAATCAAGCTTCATTTAGGGACTCGACTCGGCGGTCCATCAGAAAAAGTGACCATTAAATTGATTGGGCAAAAAGTGCAGAATATCGAAAGCGAAACAAAAGCTCGAGTATATCTCGTATATGGGAAGTATTTTTGCTTGGAGTAATATTAGAAATTAAACATCATTGAAGGACTTAAAGATGCAGTTCTATAAAGTGGCCATTAAAATGATTGAGATAATTGGGGAAAGAGATTCGTTTATATTGTATGTATAAATATCGCTGGCCAAAGAATGAAGAATGCTCATAAGCTTTGACAAATTATAGGCCAGATGGCGTTAAATTGCTGCTCTGCATGCCACAAAAGCGAGTCTCACTGTCTGCACGCATTAAAGATCACCTGTCCGGGGCCATGACCATCTACCATCTACCATCTACCATCATCTACCATACGATCTACCATCGTGCCGTCTGTAGTCCCGTCCCAACAATGTGTGTGGCAAATGAGCTTAAACAGCAGAAGAAAACCGTTGCTCTAATTGCAGACAATGAGCTTCGGTCTGGGCCGACTCTGATCTGCCTTGAAATGCAGCGCGTAATTACAACAAAAATGTATGTTGCTGTTGTTGTTGTTGATGTTGTTGTTGATGGCGGAACGGTGGTCCAATGCACAGAGTCCCAGTCGCAGTTGCAGTCGCAGTTGCAGTCCAATCTGAAGCTTACGCTGGACCTGCTGCTGTCTAACGAGCTGTCAATTTAACGCTTCAACGCTGAATTCGCTTTAATGCGGCATGGCAATTGCTCCACAAAGGAATGACACATGGGAGATGGGTGGTTGGGTGGCTGGGGTGGTTGGGTGGTTGGAAGCTGCAGCTGGAAGCTCTGAAAACTGAAAACAGAGTGAAGCAAACTGCATACTGAATGCTGCAAAACTGAAACCGAGAACTGAGAGCTGAAATTTCAGCTGCTGGCTAACGGATGGAGGAGACGACCAACTGTGCAGAAAAAGTTTTCGCGCCGCACGAAAATGAGGCGTGCACAATCCTGCACAGCTGCAGCTGAACTAGTGACCTGGTCGTGAGCCAGAGACACCAAGCCAACATCATAACTTGTTTAATGCAGTCACAGAACACGTTCTGGACAGCAGTTGGAGTCGGAGTTGGAGGTGGATATGCTCTGCTGTTCTGCTGGATGCGGGGGAGCGAGCAGTAAGCAGTTAGAGTTGCGATCCGAAAAAGAACCTAATTTAATTCTCATGCAGTAGGAATCATTCGGCCGAAGTCGGCAATGATGAAAAATTGATTCATTATCAAAATTAGCGAGCAGGCAACAATGGGCCAGGGCCAAGAACAAGCTCACTGGCTCACGATGCTGCCAGTCGGCGTCGCCCCACCGAATACCATTCCCCACCCTCCCTGCTGATTCACCCAGGCCAGCACGACAGTCGACTACAATGACTGTCGTCATACGGATACTGGGCAGACGACGAAGACGAAGACAACGTCCTGCTAGCTCCTTGTCTATGCAAATCGCGTAACTTTTGATTCGCGCTTGATTGGGCATTTTCACAGAGACCCAGAGTTAGAGTCAGAGCCAGAATTGGAATCGCTAGAATAGATGGTAGTGGTGGTGGGATGGTGGGAGAGGACTTACCATAGCCATTAAGACAAGTGAGCTTGTCCTGGGCAACGCCCGCATATGCCTTCTCGTGGGGACCAGAGCCGCTGTCATTGCCATTGCCATTGGTGGTGCTGCTGGTGCTGCTGCTGCCATCCTCTGGCTGGAAGCCGAACTTGTCTGTGATTTGTATGGACTGCACGAGCAGTATGTTATCATCAACGGGGCCCACATCCCGGCGCTGGCGTGTGCTGACCATGAACTCGGCTGTGAATCAATTCAAGCAGTTAGTACGTATAGTAGGGATGGATAGATAGATAGATAGATAGCTTTCGCTCTAGCTTTAGCTCTAGCCGGCAGCCACACACTTACCACCATCGGTGCCATTGAGCACTGAGCGCTTCTTGCGGCCATAGGAGACCAAAGACTTCAGTTCACCGCTGGCGCCATCCTCGGTATCGCAAATGACGGGCTCACAGCGCGGTATGCAGGGCGTTACCAGAGCGCGGAACTGCACCACCTCGCTGGAGGGGAACTTGAAGGCATCGAACTGGGAGAGGAGCACCTTGCGGTTGTGCGTCAGCTTCTGGATGGTGCCCATGATGTATTGATCGGTGGGGCAGCCATTAGCATCGATCAGCGTTATCTCGGCACTGTCCGAGCCATCCATGGCCACCAGTTCCCTAACGAAGATCTCGTACGGGCTGTTCTGTTCGACGATCTCGAAGCGAAGGGCCAGGGGATCGCCCACCTCGGCGATGCGCTTCATGTCGCTGCCGTCCCTCGAGGTGATCTTCATGATCACATTCGGCGAGTCAATGGTAATCTCCTCGCTCAGCGACGATTCAATTTCACCTGTCACCCCCAGATCCACATCGTTCAGCACCGTCTTGTTGGTCAAGTCGTACTGGCAGGACACTGCCAGTCCCAGATCCGAGGATGTGACAATCATGTCGTGATGCTGGATGACAATGTCGTTCATATACCGTCCATAGGCACTCTGGCGGACATTGCACTCGAGGTCGTTGTAGCCCATGCGGAAATCAAACTCCAGCGAATTGTTCACATTCACAGCGCAGGATTTGGGTGCTCCCTTGGCATAGACCTTGCCGTCGAAGAGCTTCGAGGTGCGAATCTTGGTGATCATCTCCCCGGAACGACACTCGATGGACACATTGTAGCACGCAGAGAGCTCGTAGGTGGCTGCCTCGGGCACATCCAGATAGGGATCCATCACGTCGGTGAGGGTGGCGCGACTGTGATGCGACAGGCGACACACCATGTCTCCCGTATCGTTATAGTCGTAAGAGTGGCATCTGTCAAACGATTGTCAAACAGTCAGAACAGAGAACGCGAGAGAGAGAGAGAGAGAGAGGGAGGGGGAAATGCTTACCTGTAGGGGGAGTTGAGGCAGAGATCACGGCACTCGTCAATGGTATTGATGTCCTGGTAGACAGAGTCCACGGTCTTCAGAATCTTGCCGGAGATGCGCTTGAATTCGCAGAGTTTGCTTGGCTCCTCCGCACAGTTGTTCTCCAGATAATCGGCCCCATCGTAGGGCTCTACACTGCCGCCGGCCGACAGGGTAATACGATCCATATCGGACAGTTCGCACAGACCCGAGTGGCGGTAAAAGTTGGCCGAGCTGGTTCGTGGTTAAAATTATGAGCGGTAGAGATCGGAAGAGGTGAAGGTGAGTTCGGAAAGCGAAGTGGCGAAGATTGGTAGGTGGAAGAGAAGCAAGAGAAGTTACATATAATAGAGCATTAGGAAAGGATTCTCAAGTATATGCGAGTATGTACACAGAGCACGAAGCAATAAGTTAAGCCGCTCAAAAATAATAAAATATATTAAATAGGATTCATTTCAGATTCAGTATCGTAGAGAGCAAGTTAATGGGTATTGGTAGAATTATTACTAACAGTTCTGAGGGATACTAGTGCTCTAAATTAAGATATTCATTAACTGCGAGAGCTATCAACGTGAACTGGTTATTCTTCGAGTCTTGCTAGCAGTTTTTAGTCCAGGAATTTTACGCTTTGCATACCCAATTCATGATTGTTTTTGTTGTTCTTTGTCTATATTGTATTTAGATCTATTCAAACGTTACCCTCTGTTCTGTTCGCGCAACGTTTTTCAATCCCTGAATCAAAACCTATGCAAAATCTCTACCATATTCTTCCATATTATTCACTAATTTTTAAAACCCTTTTTGGGACACTCACCGGCATGTGAATTCGGTTTCCCCGAGGCAGAGCTCCAGGCAGTCGCGCCGCGATAGAACCGTCTGACTAGATTTGACATGTTCGGGGAGGCGGTAACCTTGAACGCGATCGATGCACCAGGCCTTGGAGCAAGGACGGACGCCCAAACACGATTTCTGTGCGTAGATGGTGAAAACCGGAAACTGTGAGCGCGAAAGTGAACCTGAAAATACACCAAAGAGAGAGAGAGAGAGAGCGGTTGAGAGAGTGAGGAAAGGGAAACAGATAAAAACAAAGTCAGGAAAACCGGGAAAAATCAGGAAAATGCAACGGTGCCATGCGCATGGGAGGTGCGTGCGTGGAGCATTTGGTGCGTTTTACGCACACGCCCCTTCACTGCAAAGTAACAGGCGTGCAGCAGCAGCTGAAGGCTGATCTGGGGCCGAATCAGCGGCTGAATGTGGCAGCCACAGTGGAAGCAAAGCAAAAGGCAGTGGCAGTGGCAACGGCAACGGCAACGGCAACAGCAGCGACAACTGCATCGACATTCGACGACTGGGAAGGCTGTGGCTGTGGCAGCAGAAATTATGCGTTACTGCCAGGCAAACGCCAATGCCAAAAGCCAGTTTGCAGTTTGCAGAATAGGCAAAATCTAGTTTTCCTGGGCCCATAGCCCGGGCACAGCACAGCACAACATCAACATCAACATCGTATTGCCATCGTCGCGTCGTGTCGCGTCGCCGCCTTGGCTGCCAGCCAAATCATGCGTAAAAGCAAAAGGCGTTTTGCGGCCACTGGGAGACACTCGGGTGATTTATGCCTCTTGGCCACGAAAGCTGCAGGCACAGGCACAGTCACAGCCACAGCCACAAGAAGAAGGAAAAAAAACATGCAACCTGCATGAACTAGAACTCAATAATTGAGCAACTGAATGAATGAACGAATGAATGAGTGAGTGAGTGAATGAATGAATGTGTGAGCGAGTGGATTGAGTGGCCGGCTAAATTATTGAGCTTTCTTTGGCACAAAAAACAAACAGCCAACTGGTGAAGTAGTCGTCGTGGTCTCATATTCTCACACTTTCTAACTCACCTGGCAATTTATCGGCCGTGGTCTTGAACAGCACACAGAGGCCGGTTTCGTAGTTGACAGCGCTGCAGGATTCATTGCTCTGGCAGGCCTCCAAGCAGTCCGTGAGCATCAGGGTACCCGGCAGAGTGTCCAACATTTTCGAGGGTGCCGATAGCACATACCTGAAATTGAGATAAAGTAGTTCAAATAAAACAGATCCGAAAGATACTCCAGTGTGATTCTGCTTCCCGTTGCCCCTCCCCTCGATGATACATGGCCCATAATCAATGAGCAGCTAATGAAAATGAAAGTGTTTCCCTGGCCATTCTACCGGTCTGTCGGTGAGTCTTCATTATGGGCCCCAAAACAAAAGACTCTGGCAACGAACCAGCCCAGTCGGCATGGGGCCGATGACATCAAACCAGTCATGGGATTAGTCACGTTTTAACCAAAAAGTGTCACTCCTACTGCCGGAAAGGCACACACAAAGACAAAGATACACAGAAACACAGATACATTTGCATATGCTAGTTAGCCGGGGGTTTGTGCCACTGGCTGTGGCACTGACTCCATTTCTGGGTTCCCACTTGCTTCACCGTTATGTCTCTTTCTCTACTACCCGGCTTCTTCTCGTCTCTTCTTATGGAAATGTTAATTGGCCAAAATGTCAGTTGCATTTCATTAAAAAAAAATGTATGAACCTTCGACCCTGGCATTGTCTTGTCTTGTCTTGGCCTGCGCTCTTTGAAATCAAATTCAAATTTCAGAAGAAAAGCAAAAGTGAAAATAAAAACACAAAACACACTAAAATTAAATACAAAATGTAATCAAGTTTCTACAATGCCAGGGGATTGCGTAAGCCAGAGTTGAGTGAAATTTTTGCCATTGTTTTTGTGACAGTTATGATATACCGGGAGGCAATCATGAAATAATTATGCAATTTTTAAAGAGAAAACTAATTTTAACAAGCAAAAACTCATTTCAATTAGGAGAAGGCTTGCAAATTCTCTGGCCACAAACAAAATGTAGATTTAAAGACGGGTTTTGAGTGTAGATAAAGTTGAAATTTGCAGTCTTTTTCTTTTCCTTCGTTTAGCATAACTAATTCTTCAGAAATAATTAAAAAAAAGGTAACGTTCAAAGGCATTTTTTTTTGCACTCAAACTTGAGAGTCTTAGGCCATATTTTTTCTGTCAGTGTGTGTGTCTCATATAACTATGCCTCTGATCTTTCATTGATCATTACTGGCACCAACTTACCCGGTAATGATCTCGAAGCCAATCATATCTGGATCACACTCCTCCTCCTGCAGCTGGACTGGGGATTTGTCCGTTTTGGCCTCCGGCTGGGCCTCATTGGGCGTCACCAGGGGCTTGGGCAGCTCTCCGCTGCTGCCGGCTGCAATTGTGGCCGCCTCCGCCGCCACCTCGCTATTAGATTCCGTGGTGGAGCTACTGCTACTGCTGCTGCTGGTGGTTGCGGCTGAGGCTGATGCGGATGCAGAGGCAGAGGCAGAGATGGCCGCTGGCGAAGGCGTTACATTGGTACGTGGAACGGTCTGCTTGACCGGCTTGACAGGACGTTTTGTTTTGCGTGCGGCACTGGCGGCGTCACTCGCAATTAGACAGAGCAGCAGCAGAAAGGTGCAGCGGCGTAGAAACATTTTGTCTGCAATTGAAATAGAAACGGATACGGCGAGGGGGTTAGAGAGTGGGGAATGCATAGATGGAATAGCCAGCAAGAGATGGCAAAATTTTAATTAGGAAAACTAATTTCGCATTACGCGTAATTTATGTAATTCCTGTTGTGCATTTTATTAGTTTTGCTGTAACAGAAAGAAGGAGACGGGACTCTACATGGGGGCTTTGCACTGCCAGGAATGAAACGAAACGGAACTTTGTGTCTTCTGTTTGGTATTCGGAATTCGGTGTTGGGTCTGGGTCTGCCTCTGTTCGAGCATTAATTGCCTCACTTGTTTCCCCGTGTTTCAGCGTTTAATTAAAACTACAACTGCACTTACAGCTTACAGCGCACAGCTTTCAGCTCTCAGCTTTTAGCTCTCAGCTTTCAGCTCTCAGCACTCTTGCCCCATCTTATTGTTCCTGACACACAATAACAGTACCAGTTGCAGGCAGGCCACAAAACAATAAGAATAAAAACATTGTTTAGTCCACGGTTTATGTGTGAAAAGCGTTGGCTGCCTGGGAAATGGGAAAATGGTTTTGGGGTCGGTCGGGATGTGGGTGAAGGCCCCATGCTGGGGGGAAACGTGATGCGACCCCATAGGCCTAGTTTTCACCAAATCTGGGAAACATTGGCATTCGGCATTCCAAATATATAAAGTGGGATAAATGATAGCATCACGAATGAAAGCGTGATTTCAGATGCTTTCTTGATTAGAAATCTTCAGCTTTTCTTGATCTACTCGTATGTATCATGAGTATTGGTTATTTTACTTATATGTATGTACGTATTTTATGATGGCTGACTTGATTTCTTTTCCACGTCACTCCCCCTCTCTATAATTTCCTCTTTCTTTCATAACAATCACTTCTAGCCCATTATGCAATATCATAGCTTAAGCGTCAAACAATTAACACTTCACAGCCAACGAATCTCTGATCTACAGCCAGACACTTTACACCTTACACCTTACAATGCCTCTTTTTTTTCCGCCAACTTTTCAGCGTGAAAGTGAAATAAAATTTTATCTTTTCATTCATAAAAAGATCCAACGAAATAAACACATTTTCGCGTTGTTAAGTTGTATTTTTTATTCGTTTCGGCTGTCGTTTCGACTGTCGATGCCAGGGTACCGTTAAATAATTTCACTGGCCATAAAAACCATCACAAACAAAGCGTAGAAAAACAGTCTCGTCTCTGCCGTTTCGCCAAAGAGACTACAGCGAAGTGAAGAGAAGAGAGAAGAGAGATGAGCCACCTGTGAGATAATCTAAAGTGCTGCTCATTATTTTGCCCCAGAGACACAGCGAAGAAGATTTAGCGGTTAATAAGCGGATGCGTGAGAAAAGATTTTTGCGCTCGATGTGCTCTTTGGTTTTTTATGTTGTCTATGTTTCGTTAGTTACATAATTAATTATGCCCCTTGCTGGGCGAGGGTACTACCAAAGACAATAAAAGTATAAGATATGTAACGCCATACAAAATTTTTGCAAGCGAATTTTTCATGCTGGCTCTAGGCGCTGGCTCCACCTCTTGAAATTTAGTTGAGAGAGCGCTCTAGAGCCAGCGCTCTAGACTTAGAGTCTGAGCCAGCCGTCTCTCGTATGTATATAGCATACGAGAGCAACTGGCTCCAGAGCGCTCTCTCAACCAAGACTGTATGTGTGCACACATATTCTCAAGCACTCTAGATCTGCCTGCATACATACCACTATGGGAAATTTTACCACTTTTTGTGGTAGTTTTTTGTTTTGGATATGAGTTAATAACAGCATGAAGAAGGTATTTTGAAAAAATAGGCGTGGCAACGCCTTTTTTTAATAAAAAAACATATATTCATTTGTTTGCTCAACATGTAAAAACACAAAAATGTTGGGCGATGTTGGAAATTTTTATTTTATCCAGAGGGCGTAGCACGCCTTAAAATCAATGAACAACAAGAAAAATTATTATTTCAGGTAGCTTATTCACAAAATTTGACCAGAAAAAGTGGTCAAATTTCCATAGTGCATATTTTACAGCCTGAATAAATACACCCTTCACTTTATAAATGCTAACAATTTTGCAAGACGCTTACCACCCGAATATTAAAAAACTCCTATTTTGTATAACCTTTATAGGATAATTTATTTTAATATAGTATATTCGATAATAATGAACGGATATGCATACATAAAAATACATAATACCTATTTAATACATGATTAGGGTCATTAGGGTATTCAGCATGAACGTGTGAAAAAAATGCGTATTTGTTTCTCAACTCATAAAAAAGTTTTTGCTTGAAAATCGTCTGCTTCGCACAAGTACGCACACAAACGCACTCTTTGTGTGTACTCACACATGCAAGCGGATTCTATTTTTAGACTCGTACGCTCTCAAATTTTGTGCGAGAGATGGCGCGATTTTCGTCGCTTGCTGAAAAATTGCTTGCATATGGCTACAATGTATGAGCGTTACTTATCTTATAGTTATATTGTCTTTGGTACTACACTGCAGAGGTGTGGGGGTGCAGGTTGCATGCAAAACAAGTGCCACGCCTACACCTGGAAATCTGCGCTCACACATAAATTATGAAAGCCAAACAAGGGATGGGACGGGGGGCTCGGAAAGACCCGTTAATGTTAATAACATGCTTTAAGATACTGCACTAAAAAACAATATGCTGCTTGCCTGGCTGCCCGATCTCCCCATACCAGATGCCAACTCCAGATCCCAACTCCAGTTCCAGTCGCAGCCTGAGGCCACAAAGAGGCTTCCCCATTCTTCCACACCACACCACACCACACTCCTTCTTCTTCTGCTTCGATTATCTCTGGAGCTGCTGATGCTGCTGCACCATTCTTCTGCTCGATTGAACGGCAATATATGAAGCAGACAATAAAAGAGAAAGAGAGATAGAGCGTGTGAGAGAGAGAGAGAGAGAGAGAGAGAGGAGCAGCACTCATTATGGACCCTCACTTCCACTTGCAATTAGTGGTATGAATGAATTTATGCTAATTATAGGCCTAGACAACAGACGCAACGCTTTGTTAATAGACCACAGGCCACTCCACCCCCGCCCCACAAAAAGCTGTGGCTGTATTTCTGAATAAGTATCTTTCATTTTTGTTTTTGGGTTTCCTCTCCTCATCTTTCTACTATCTGCCCCTTTTTGTTTTTGTTTTTGGGTTCCGTTCCGTTCTGTTCTGTTCGTTTTTGTTTTGGTTTCACCTGCTAACCCACAAATGTAATGAGCCATTGGACCAAAAGTGGACAAGAAAGAATCAATGGTGGTGGTAGAAATGAACAAAAAAGAACGGTAAATGTGCGTGTGTGTGGCATGTGGCTTTTGGATGCCACACAATCACATATTCACATTCCGAAAATTCAGAATTTTCTGTGGTTCTTCCATCACTTAGAATTTCCATGTGAGCGTAACCGAAACCCATTTTAATTAACATATAATTTGTGGCTAGGCAAACGTTTTGCCCTGGCCTCCAAAGTCATCGCCTTTTGTTTTTCTTTCCTCTCTCCACCATACGATTTTTCATGCAACGTTTCGGTTGATGTTTTTTGCCACGGAGGTTAGATATGTCTATCAATTTCACTAATTGAACGTTAACAAGCCACCGCCGCAGCCGCAGCCGCATCGAAGCTGGAAGCGGTTGTTCCTCCATCTATCAATCATGTAAACCACTCCACCACTGTGCGATTGAGGTGGGTTTGGGAGAGATGTACATGAGTACCATTGTTAGTTATTGGGTGAGAGATCTGTTATGTGATGGCCGGGCAAATCAAGACATTCCAATTTGTAGCAAGAAGCCTCTTCCTTGTGTGGTGTTTGGCTCGCAACTCCTTGTTAATGTTTGGCTCATAAGCAAAAGACTTAGGCCACAAACTAATCATATGTGAAGCGAATCGTACCCCCAGATGATGGCCAGCAGAGTTTCCATTACAATTCTGCTAATGGTTGCCAGCATCCGCATTTCCAATTGAAAACAATGGATAAACTGAACTCATTTGTCCATCTGGAAACTAAATTGAAAACCACAATCTGAAATTGGGGTTTCAGGCCCACACTCGCGAGGTCAGAACAAAAGATTCTGAGGCTGGGGGCTGACTTTCAATATATTCAATAAAGATTTCTCTAGTTTCGTATGCGGGTTCCCAGGCAGCCATCCATATCGCCGATGGCGCGCAAAACAAAAGGAATAATATTTTGGATCGTTCGATTTGAATTTATGCCAACTAAATGCCAGCCAGCAAAATGCCAAATGCTAATTGACTTTGCAGCCATAAAAAAAACACTTTCTCAATGGAAATTCTGCAAGCGAAAAAAAATCAGAGACAAAAGAGCTATACATCCAGCTAGTATATGGATAAAAAACTGACTCGTGGAATATGTGTACCTGACCAACTCTGCTGAGCCGGAGCATGCATAATAAATAAGGCTTTTGTGGGGAGAGAAATGAGCGTTTGGTTGCAAGGAGGAAGCAGCATATTAGCACGGAGACTGAATCAGAGTCAGCGGCGGCATTATCATAAACTAAATATAGCAGCAAATATCAATTTGATTGTGCCTGTGCCGAGAGCACAAATTGAGACCGGTATACAATGGGGTGCAGTGCAACGAGAGCAACTCCAAGACGGAGTACAACACTCAGACACAGAGTCAAAGCCAAGGCCCGAGTCCCAGTCCCAGTCCGAGTCGGTGTCTGAGTCCCCGAGTCCACGACCGGGAGTTGGCATTGTTGTCCAAGTACCGTTGAAGTTTAGCGCTGCTGCATGTCCGGCTGCTGGCCAGTGATAAATTATCACTCTTGGCCAGGCCATTACTTTTCGGAAATGTACGAGGTGAGCGACTGCAGTTGCTCACCGCCACCAAAACTTATGGCCAGCAATGAAAATGAGAATGAGAATGGGACTATGAGAGTGCGCTTTAGGTGACCATAGATACTCGTGTCTGCAGAGAGAGAGAGAGAAAGGTTCATTCGCTATTCTCTCAGTGTAGAATGGGGGCCAAGGCGTTGGCGTTTATTATGCAAATATTTTAGCCTTAACTTAAGGCCGCAAATTAATATTGCTCAGAGGTGGAACTGGAGAAGGAGTTGCAATGCAGTTAAGGGGAGGGGATACAGTCTACAGTTGGACAAGAGGCAGCACAGCTACTCCACTCCTCAAGCGCTGAAGCTCGAGTTAAAGTTCCAGCGCTGAACAATGTCGCATTCATTTAACGGCACTTGGCTGATTGTTATTTAAAGTTCAGTTCATAACAATTGTGTGGAAGTCTGTGGCAGAGTGGTGGTGTGGTGTGGCTCTGGGTGCTGATGCTTTGTCCGTTTTGCAATTTACTACTTTTGCATAGTTAACAACTTGATTGGTAGCGCTGGGCAGCTGTTGGCAGCAGTAGAAGCCGAGCCATGACATTGAAATGTAGGCCTTGCCATCATCATCATCATCATCATCATCGATGATGCCCGCCAATGATTGTCGTCATTGTAGCTGTTGTTGTTGTTGTTGTTGTTGTTGTTGGCTGATGTTAGCCGATGTTGTGTCGTTGTGTCTGTTGCCTGTTGCCATGCCGTTGTTGTCATGCCGCCGCATAAGTGGAGAGTACTGGTTGCTGGTTGCATAACTAACAATGTTTAGAGCGCATAAATGCATGGCCATGGCCATGGCAGAGCAGAACAGAACAGACCAGACCAGACCAGACCAGAACTCCATCTAACATCTAACATTCAGAGTAACGGGGTCCCGCACAAATGCTCATGACATGCAAAAGAATTTCAGTTATGTTCAGCCTCGAATCGGTTGGAAATACTTGGTCGATAGATAGATAGTCAGAGCGGAGGTAGGGAGGGTGTCTTTGGGTGGGATATCCAACCATTTAGCAATGCAAATTGCGTTGTTTAGCTTATAGATAATGTCATTCAGAAGTATCGCAAAAATGTTTAAAGAACTCGAAACGAGTTCGCTGCCAAAGTCTCCATTCGATAAATGCATTTGATAAGAATGAAGAACGACAGTTGACATAGAAAAAAAGAAGAGGGAAAATCGTATGGCTGAGGCGTAGGAATGTGGATGATTGATTAGTGATGCCAATCATTTGGCTCTTTGATTGCATTCGAATGGTGATCAAAGGAATTAATGCAACTGGGCTACTGTCAAATATTTCCTTGATACTCGTATAAATTTGCCGCTTAACTTTTCACTGCGATATTCTATCCCATCCCGTTTTAATGATCTTTTTAATGTTCGTAATGACTTTTCAATGAAGATTCTCAATTCAATTTGTTGTAATTGTTGCATTTTAAAAAATTGTAGCGCACAAAGAGTTTAAGCTATTTTCTTTGCGGTGTTTTTTCTTTCTGATTTGTGGTTTAGCTTATTTTAATTATGTTTAATCGTTTAAATGGGATCCTAAGTGCACGAAAACTTTGATCTTCTGAGCTTTACCTGCTCTCTAGTTGGAGTTTAAGTTGAACTTTTACTTTTTGTGTTCTTTACAATTTCAATTCCTCAGCCCTGCCCACCATCCAAAGTGATTAAGTATGATTATCCGTATAAAGGGATGCTTATGCTTATCGCTTATGGCCATCCATAATCATTTATGATCATTTATGTATACACCACCGATGACACAGAAACCTCACCTCCAGGATAGAGCAAATAGTTCCCCGTCGTAGTGGCCATAAAGATGGCTCCACTGTGTAAACCATAAAAGACAAAAGCAAACAGCTCCAGCTACATCTTAATCTTCATCAGAGGAGCCACCAGCCAGAGAGACAGACATCCACTAGTACGACTATATGGCCACAAGCTGGGCAATTAACACTTGACATTCTTTTCACTTTTTTTTCGCCGTGTCGTTGATATGCTTTGGGCACCAGAGAGATGGTGGGGAAAGGGAATAGGGGAAGAGGGCCCCACCAGCACTAATCGTCTCATAAAAACACATTTTATTTGAACTACGTGACAAACAGAACTTTATGACTGAAGTTGGAGAGAGAGAGAGAGAGAGAGAGCAGCCGAAAGGGAGTTGGTGTGGACGAGAGCAGAGCAGCAGAGCAGCAGAGCAGCAGGCAGAGTTCTTTGGGACGTGTGTCAAGTGGCCAATAACATTTCGCTTTCTAGCAGCCCACTTAGGGTTCTTTCTTGGCTTTGTGGCTTTCCTTCCATTGTGTGCTTTGGCGTTGTCGATGGCGGCATCAAATTCTACTTGAGCGCTAATTCGAGTCAATAAAAAAGCGTTTACAAGCAAACAATAATGAATGCTAGTTGCTGCTATTGCTGGCCTGGCTATTAGAAATTCTAGAAAACTGGCTCACAGCCGCACAGAAGTGAAAGAAAGCCAGAAAGCCGGCCGGTCAGCCGGCCAGTCGCTCATAGACGTAAATTAAACGAGAAAATGCCAGGCAAAAACAACACAAAAATAAACTACGTTTTCGAAACTCTCAATAGCTGCTGGTGGTGGTGGTGGCTATGGCTATGGCTATAGCAAAGGCTGGCACGGCACGTGTCTTTCCCTGGTTTTCTCTTTGGGAAATTCTTTGCGTAAAAGTAAAAATTCATAAAGAGATGAAAAACCCGTAGCCGCTGACAGCTAAACATAAATCCCGACAAAGCCGAAAAAGTTGAAGGCCTCCCCGAAAAAGGAAACGACCGACCGATCGACCGACCAGCTGGAACAAACGAAAAAAAAACCAAACAAAATAAAATCTAAACAAATTGAAAAGCGCACGCCAAAGTCGCATCATCATCATCATCATCCAGAAGCGGCAGCCAGCCAGTGGATAGGTGGATAGGTTGGAAAACTGGACCTGGAAATCAGGTCGGTTGTCGGTGGCGGTGGCGGTTGCCGCCGCGCTGCGCTGCGCTGCACCTCCCACAGTCAAAAGATTTATGCCCCCGTCTAACTGTTCTACAATCCACTGGGACCGAAACCACCCAACCTCTAACCGAAAGCAACATCTACGATATTCCACCGATATGGTGGTGCATCTGTGCATCCGTGCATCTGTGTATCTGTGTGTGTGCGTTGCAAATTTACGACTCAATCAAATGCAAATTGCAAGAATATTTGAGTTACACATTTCTTGGGAAGATGTCGTTGTGCGGGGCCTACCTGCTGTTCTACAGGTGCTACAGGTGCACCGCTGCCACCACTGCCACTGGCTGAACAGGTGCCCCAATTCGTGGAAAACGGTTATAAATTGCGTGAAAATGCATTACGCAAGTACAAAAGGCTGTGAATGGTGGCAGCCACATCATCATCAACAGCAGCAGCAGCAACAGCAGCAGCTATGGAAGCAGCAGCAACAATGCGAAATGTGAATGTGAATTGGCTGCTCCAGTTTTTGCAGGCTAATTTATGCAACATTTGTTCACCTGGCAGGTGGAAGCTGTCGGCGCACGTAACTGTCAACATGGCGCAAAACTAACTGTAAACTGTATGTGCCACCACCAACCAACCACCCACCCAGCCATACAGCCAACAACCATCCAGTCATCCAGCCAGAGAGGCAACAATCCAGCCAACAACCCACCTAGTCACCTAGCCACCGACTGCGCAGCTAATTGTCGACGCTTTTTGCATTTAAGCCAATTTGCGTTCACATTGTTACCAGTCTGGTGGCTGTCCAGAGAGCGGCTGCCATATAAATTTCCATGCTCGAATAGTTGTTAAGATCTCTCTGGTTCTGGCTTTCGCTCTTGTTCCTCCTCTCTCTCACTATATCTATCTATGTACTATCTGCATCTCTCTGTCCCCTGTCTGAGCCGATTAGAATGTGCCATTAACCCATTTCCGTGTGGCAGTTTGGCCATTTGGCGCGAAAGATGCACACAGAATGTGCAATTTAAATACATGGTGCAACCCCACACACAAAAAGGACGATCGACAAATGTTATTAACCCATTAAAGACAGCAGATAACTTAGGGCAATCTTTCGATTAATAATTTGATCTAATGGGATTTGGAATTGAAGCGTTTTGGGGTATTTGATTGTACGATAAGTGCAAATAAACATTGATTCCATTGATCTTCGAGTGTTTTCCTATTCTACCTTTTCATTTTACATAGATCCGAACGTATACCCAGTAGATCTTAATATTATTTCCATCTTATATTTGTTTTTCTTTAGCAATCCCTTTAGAACTGTCTTTTTCTAATGTATTTCCTCTACTTTTTCAGCTCTTTCTCTGCTTTCAAAAGATTGTCAACAAGTTTTGTGTGTACAACAGGTTGACCAAAGGATGAATGGCAGGCACTTAAATATCTGGCACTCAAGGGGTTAAAAGCGGCTTACGGCAGCTAAGACAACAAACAAATAAACAAACAAACAAACACACAGGGAGACATCGAGAAATGGAAACGGGGAAACAAACAAGTTTGTTGCTCAAACATTGGCCCAAGCAAACAGAAGCAAACAATTCAAAGTAGAAGGAGAGATGGGATTTGTTTGTTTGCCAGATGGATAGACTGATTGATAGACTGAATAACTGACTGACTGACTGACTGACGGACTGACTGACTGCCTCTGTGTTGTGTGCTGGGGCTGCCTTATGATTTCGCCTTTTGCCGACGTTGCGCTAATTTGTTGGCATCCAATGGAATTGGCCAAGACAGGAAGGCAGCCAGGCACAGTGCATCGTGGAAAACGTAGAAAACGTTGAAAACTGCAAGAATCTTGCAGACAAAAGTTGCCGACACTGTCTGCTAGAAAATTCCTGGTAATTCTCTGTTTGATTTATTAACCATCATTACACACATTCGATTGATGCCGTTGATGCCTCGTCTAGCTGCCGGCAGCGATTTTGTCCAATGTCGATGGCGATGGCGATGCTGCTGCTAACGCTGCAATCAGAATCAATATCTCAGCTGCACTTCCGGTTCAGGTGTTTGCCATTTGCCATTTGCCAGAGGAAGAGAAATCCTTTTGGCCAGAAACAGAAAGAATAGCCACATAAACTATGGACACATAAATAACCACCAAAAAGAGAGTCAGTAGCCCAATTGGCCAATATATATACATATACATATATATAGAGCGAGTCACATTATATAATTTGCACTCGGAGATTTATGGCCAGACATAGTTGCCCATTTCTGGTGTTCGACTTGGAGCTGTTGCTGTTGCTGGTTGCTCCTCTGGCCGATTGCTTCCATTCTCAATGCGTCTTTAAAACGCAATAAATATTAAAGACATTGCCGGGGCACCTTCCGTCCTCTGCGTGCTGTTTATTCGCCAAAAGTTGACTCAGCCGTGGCTAGCCATGGAATCGCACGAGTGGTACGAGACTATCTGCCGATAGGCAGCGCGAAAATGTTGCCAAGAAATGTTAAAAGTAGAACAGGCCAACGGCTCGAACCGAGATGCATGCAACAGAACAACAGTCACTTCTGCTGCCACGACAACTGCAAGGCAGAGGAGGAGTCTCTCCCAGTTCTTGGCTAACAATATTCATTGCACAATTATGCCTTGCCTGATTCTTATACCAGATCTTAATGCTTTATATAGACAGCTAATTTATGCGGTGTCTGCACGTCAGTCAGGTGAAAGATACACATATTGTAGAGACACAGAGAGGAGCGAGCGAGCGAGAGAGAGAGAGAGAGAGAGAGAGGTTTCGAGCCAAAGAAATTCAGCCCACGCCAAATTATTTGCTATTTAGCCAAACATCAGCCTAGTTAGTGGAGCCACCGAAACTGGGTCGATGATATGCACTGGAATGCAGCTAAAACTGCAACTGAAACGGCAGCAGCAGAACCACCAACAGTAGACGGCAGTGGCAGGCAGGCAGGCAGGCAGGAAGGCAGCATGCAGCATTAGCATTACCATCAGCAGCATCTGCAGCCTGCCGACTGACTTCCTGTACGGAATTCGGCCTAAACGAATTTCACTTTGTTTTGCATTGCAATAAAGCATCTTCGAGGAAGCGAGTGCCCCCAGATAGATGGCCAGCAGATCATCCCGCCACAGATTAGAGAACGTTTCCGACCCACTCACCTTTAATTTAAGCAAAATCTACCCACTCGGTGGTTTTACGATCAGCAAACATTTAACATTTATTTTATGGCCTTCTGCAAGTACATGTACTATGTACATTCATTGCATCTACCCAGGGGTTGAAAATGTAGTGCTATAACTTTGTGCATGGCATGTTAAAATATTTACGACGGACGGAGTTCTCTAATGCAATCCACTTCGTGTTTCGGGGTTCGTTGTGCAATTGAATGATTCGAGATTTTTTTACTTCCTGCTCTGGGCGTCCTTCACAATGAGTTTGGCAAGTATCCCAAGTACCACATAAAAGTACCATGTTTTTGGTTTTTAACGACATGTTTGCGTTTGCGTTTGCGTTTCGTTTCGTACACTACTCTCACTCTATCTGGTTGGCACACAAAATTCATTAATTTTCTACAGTTAACACAAGGGTTCCCCATACACCATAAAGTGCTGTTATGGGTTTTTCCTTTAACAAATTGGCAGCCCTCCCTTAGATATTTTTTTAACACATTTTGCTAGCTCTTCAAAGTTATTCATGATTTCCCATCCACAAGTGGGAGGTTCTGTTAGGTAGTAGGTCTGCCCTAGAGGCTAGTTCATGGCTGGCCTAGAATATTTCCTTTAAACAAGTTGCCAGCTTAATAACACAATTTCCCAAGAACTCTTGTGAATGGTTTTTATTTATCTTTAATTTTTTCCTGTAATTATTTTCAACACTTAAGTTCATCGGCTCTGCAAATTTACGATCGTAGATTCTTTTTGGCACCAAGTTGACCCCCATATCGATCTCTCTCTAGTTTCTTCATCTCTAAATGGTTATCCCCATTTCCTCCGAACATGCTGCCCATAAAATCTTCCCCCGTCGATTTCGTTCTCTAGAACTTTGATCTTGACATAACCTTTTCCTATATTTGATTTTCCACATACCTTAAATGTTTGTTCTCGTTTCTTCCACTTCGTTGTAATCGACAATCCTCAGTCGAGGTCTGTCTGTGTGTGATCTGTAAGGCAAACAAATGCAAATTAGTTAAACATTTGCCTGCAAGCAGCAACAACAATGGACCCCAAGAGAACACCAGGGCAGCAGAGCTGCAGAGCACCTCCACTGTGAGCCCAAAACCCACTTAAAGTACAAGAGGCGGAGCCTTGCAGCCTTCTGGCTGGCTAGTTGGCTGGCGTGTTATCATCCCCAACGATACAGATCTCAGCAGCAGCTGCATCTGCATTTGCATCTGCATCCGAGGCAATTGAGTTTAGTGTGACAACGTTTAATGTGAAAACGAGAACTAAATAAATAATTTTTACCACTGGGACAACAGCAAACAATGAGATGCAGCGATAATTTCATTATAAGAGAAAACTTACAGGGAGATTCAGTTGGAAATTCAGTCTGAGTTTGTCTGAGATGGTCTGAGCTGGAGATGGAGATGGAGCTGGAGCTGGATGGATGCGGCGTGCACAGATGTATCCGTCTTGACGTTGAGCGCTTATCTGGAGTTTGAATCGTCAGCAGGTGACATTGAAGTAATTTACTTGCTTTTGCCAGTTTCCACTACCAATGCCACTGCCACTGCTACCCACACAATTTATTTGCAACTATTTAAACGAAGCAAAAGGAAACGAAAACCAAGAAGCCAGTGCGAGGCACAGAAAGCCGCTTTGGCGCAAAACCAAGCCAAGATCTTGGCTTGTATTATTAGCCAACTAAGAAGTGAAGTTGAAGCTGAAGCTGAAACTGAAGCTGATGCTGCAGTCAAAGTCGCCGCAGAGGAGTTGCAGTCACTCAGAGCACTTCTTTTTCTTGAGTTTCCAGCTCCAGCTTTAGCTTTAGCTTCAGCTTTTGGCCTCTTCTTCTGTTAACTTCTTTGCTTTATTATTGGCTGACAGTGTCGTTGTTGTGGCAGTTGTTGTCGTTGTTGCTGTGGATGTTTGCTGCTGCTGCTGCAGTTGTTGCATTTCGCATTCCATGCTAGCGAAAGTTGACCTAGTCGACGATCGCGGTTTTTGTTTTTTTTGTCGCTGAATGGAGGTGGTGGTGAAAAAGCCAGCAGAGTAAAAGAGGAGTTGAAGGAGCACAGTGCAGCACAGCACAGCACAGCACAAAGCACAAAATTTGCTTATAAATAACGAAATTAAATATGGCCAAAAGCTAAATAACTCAACCAGCAACAACCACTTCTGGCTTCTGGCCAAACAATTTTAACACTTTAGCACAGCGCCAGCTTCTCCTCTCCGCAAATGAAAATCGAAATTTACCCAAAGTTTCTCTTTACCGATGCTGCTGCTGCTGCTGTAAGTATTCTGGTTGCCAGCTGAGCAGCAGAAAAAAATGTACACAATTAACTATGCAATGCACGCGCCCGACTGCGGCTGCGACTGCCACTGCCGCTGCCACTGACACTGACACTGCCAATGCCACGGCGATGTTCCCCCAGTTTCCTAGAGTCTCTTTTTATTTTGGCAACTTTCTTTTGGCAGTTTCAAAATGCAAATCGTCTTGATGATGATAGAGTGCCGGGCATTCTAATCAGCTTGAGGATGGCTGCAAGTTGGCCGACTCTTACTTTCGATCTGTGGCACACTGCTGACGTCAGACAACAAGTGGTTTCCGCTGGCGGCTAAAACAGAACAAACTCGAAATGAAGAAGGCGGAAGCCTCAGCTTCAACAGCAACAAAAGCCATAGCACCAGCCACAGCCCAAGCCACAGCCACAGCCATAGCCATAGCCAGAGCCATAGCCATAGCCATATACATTGAACTGTAACACTTTCTATTGAGGTCAGACCGACCAAAAAGCAACAGAGAAATAATAATAAAATGCCATTGAATGGGTGTAGAAGAAGCAACAAGAAGTACGGCTAGAAAAAGCTCGTGGTTTGTTGGCTCATAAAAGGCGGCCAAGTGCCAGACAGACATGCATGTGGCCAACACAATAGAAATGCCCAAAATGCCAGGCACGTTGTTCGGTCACACTCCCGTGACGCTTCCCTCCTTAGGCATCCCATCCCCCCCGCCATCACAGACCAAGCAAAATGCCAACTAACTTAAGAAAAAAATCCAACCTATTAATGTAATTTTTTCTCTCTCAATTTTTGTTTAAGATTTCCTATATATTTCTGAACTGAAACGCAGGCAATGTCAAAATGTTAACAGCTTTCAATGGCATCCACATCCACCTTGGCCGTGTGTCCGACTGTGTTTCTGGAAGGGGTCTTAGGTCCGGCGGGGTCTGAGGTCTGCGGCGCTTTCTTTTGTGCCCCAAACGGCAAATTTTTGTCACGATCCCGGCTCGCTTGCGCTTTTAACGTTTATTGGATTATTGTCATTAAATTTGTTTTGGCTTTGGGTGAATGAGACGAAGACGGAGACTGAGACTGAGACGGAGACGCAGGCAATGCCTTGAAAGCGAAATTCAGACGGAGAGAAACTCTGTTGTTGCTGGTGTACGAAGCATAAGGTTAGGGAAGTCCTCGATATGAGTCAGAGGTTACAGCTTAAGCGGAGCTGCCTGTCTTGAGATGACCTTGGAATGAGGAGAGGTCACTGGGCAGCGAATAAATCTTAGAGATAGAACAAGAAGAAGCTCTGAAGACACGAAGATTTTATTTGAATTGCTATTAAAGAAATAAATAAAAATATTTTCAGTTCACTGACTTCACTGACATCTCTGCCTTTCCCCGCACATTTGACTTCAGATTTTGTTGTAATAATCTTCGTAATATCTTACTCAACTTCAAGAAGTGGTTTTAGCTTCAGTTCGAGTCATAAGCGCATGATAATATTTTTGCTACTGCATCCATCTGTCCGTCATGTTTGGTTTCACAATTCACCAGCGTTTTGTCCATCTGTTCTCATGGATGGATCCTGGCATTGGCTTTTACTTTTCTTCCCAGCCGTTCCACCATCACCACCACAAACAAAAGCCACCAGCCTATTGGCGCTTTTCCTTTTTGGCATTATCATTGGCTTTGGATTGGCATTGCAGACGGACAAATATGTATGAGGATCCCAGCCACATATCCATCGGCAAGCCAGCTGCCAAATGTCAAAGTTTAAGCAAATACAAACGCCTTGGCATTGGCATTGGCATTGAGTCTGGGACATTGGCATTGCGATGGCGATTGCCATTTGGTCGTGCCATGTGAGTCTCTGTCTCAGTGTCTGCGTTGCACCCCGAAGCATTTTCCTCTTCGTCCTCTGCTTCGCTTTACAGCATTTAATCGGCGACAATCACAAATCTTTTGAAGCGGCAAAAAGAGGCGCAGGCGCAGGCGCAGGCGCAGGCACAGGCCGTTGCGATGCCAGGAAGGCAGGGAGTGAAGAGGAGATAGGACGTTTTTATTTATGGCCAAGAAAAGCCAAACAAGCGAAAGTCAAATTCTTCAACGATTATTTTCTTGGTAATTTTCGGCGGCTGCTTCTGCCTTGGAATCGTTTGCCAAAAGTTAAGTGTCATTTTTCCATCTCTCTTTCGTTTTTGGTGGGGGTTTCCTCCTGAGGGCGGCACATGCAACAGGCAACACTGGCAACAGGCAATGGAAACTCCTGCCATTGTCTCTGTCTGGGGTGGCACTGGGAGTTCATTGATATTTTGAGTGCAGCCACGTTTTGTCTGTGAAAAGTGAAACTCTCAATTGTCAGTGTCCGATGTGTCTCTCTCTCTTTGAACTTGGCTTAGATTTCCAGCCCCCAGCTGTGTGGCAGATGCTGCACATCGGTGGCTGATGGCCGATTGTCGATTGTCGATTGCAGCAGGCGAAAACTTTTTATTTTTCAATTAAATCGCAATTAAAATATTACCAAAGCCAACTGAAAACAAAATACTTTCACACAATTGCAAATTATTTCGGGCCGCACTTCTGGATGAATTAGCCAAACTGCATGTCAGAGTCAGAGTCCGAACGAACGAAAGCGAAGCCACCAATCAAGTGGTGGAAACAAGCTCGAATCCCCCCATCTCCACACGATTCGGATTTTGATGGACAGCCTCAATTTGGAGGAGAGTGTGCCGATGCCTATGCCGATGCTGATGCCTTGTTATTAGCCAAACTCTAGAGAGAGAGATGGTAACGATCGTTGATGTGATTGAACAGGGCGTATACTACGTATACGTAGCCCATGAATGATCATGAATATTACGACGGAAAAGTGTGGGATAAACTGTACTAAAGAGATTCCGCTAAAGAGATGCCTCGGATACCCAAAGAGGGAAATCCGATTTGTATGTAGAAAGATTTATCCATCAAATGATATCATCAGCGCTGAAGCCAATTTCCTTTAATAATTTTAATAATTTCTCAACCTAATTTCTTGTGTCTTATCCATAAATTATCGTTCAGATTGGAGCCAAGCATTAACCCAAAAAGGTGCCAAAATGCCGAAAATGAAGACAAAATGCAAAATAATTTCCACACCGAAAACTGAAAAGTTTGAACAGTTATGTTACTTCCCATCTGCCGGGCCATTGTTGGATAAATCTTTGCTAATTGCCAAGACAAACAGACAAAGCTTCTGGGGGGGGGGACAGACGTAAGACCGTTGTATCAACTGACCCAAAAGTTGACAATCGTAAAATAAACAAAAATGGAAATTTGGCACACCGAAAACCAACACCACAAATGGCCAGAAACACACAGAACTGTTAACCCAAATGAGATTTATGCTCTTAGAACTGGGGAGTAGGTAGGGGGAGCTCTTTGTCTACATAGAGTATTGGCGTGGCTCAGCAGATTGGCCGGCAATTGACAATTCTTGCGGCTATCCATCATCCCATCATCCATCAATTTTCTTGGATAAACTGAAACGGAAGCGGTGGCTGCCTGCTCTCTCGTGGAGATCTCTCCGTCTTTCTATCTATACTGTTAATACTTAGAATCCATTTTGTGCGATTTCTTTGACAACAACTTGATTAGCCAGCCAGCCAGCCAGTCGCTGATTATTGGCAGGCCGCAAAAGTAATTTAGTAAAAAAACTATCATAAAAGTTGGAAATCCAATGTATTGGTGGGCAGTTGGACTTGCGCCAAATGTCAAATTAAATCTATCAATTTCACAGCAGAATGAACGCCCAAATGCGGTGTGGGGTCCCTGCCCCTCCCCTCCATGCCCGGAAAGACATTTCAAATTGCTTTGCTGACACCGTGTGGGGTGTGGCCGGGGTTTGGCTCTAAGGCACAACAGATGTTGTGTTGGCATTTGATGTGGTTTGCCCCGTAATTGCAATGGTAGAGGGTCCGCAGCAGAGCCATCTCTTGGGCAGAGGCTAATCAACGCTAACTGCAACAAACAAGCTGGACAAACAAAACGCAAATTGTTTTCCAGCAGCAGTAGCAGAAGCTGCAACAAATATTAAATGCACTTGACAAATTGCAAAGCCAAAGGCAGAGGCAGAGTCAGAGCCAGAGTCAGGGAGCCAGCCAGCTAGGGATCGGGATCCAGCCTGAGAGCGTGTTGAAGATTTTTTTTTTCTTTTTGCCCATTTGGCGGCAATTAAAGCGCACGCTTCGTCTAATCAACGGCGACTGGCAGGCTGCGTAAATGAATAGCTGCCAGAGGCAGGCAGGCCTCATGAGGCAGGCAGAAGGCAGCAGGCTGCTGCAGCATGAGTGGTTGGTGGAGTGTGTGTGTTGTGTGTTGTAACTGTCATGTCATCATGACGATGATGCCAACTCCCTAGCCCAGCCCAGCCCAAGTCTTAGCCATGCCATGGTTCAGGCCTGGGCAATAATTGCGGACAAATTTAAATACCAACTCCATGGTCATGGTCATGTCCACATCCACATCCACATCTACGTCCATGTCCAAGGCATCTGCCTGTGGAGGAACCCTAGCATATTCCAGACAGTAGCTGACATTCAATGCATCATTTCAGCCGGTGGTCTTGGTCGTTTGTTGGCCTTTCTTTGATGCACTCCTGATCGTCATCACCACCAATCTTAGTCGCAGTTCCACCTGCAGTCACAGTCTCAGTCTCAGTTCCATTCCCAGTCCCAGCCCCATACCCAGTGCCATTCCTGTTCGTCTAGTAGATGCGGATTTTGACACGTTGCATTGTGGATTTCACACCACATCTGGGCTTAATTATTTTAATTGCCCGACTTGTGTTCGCTCGCTTTTAATTAGGGGTTTTCAGATGCAACATAAAAGACAGCCAGGCGAAATGCAACTTAATGGCATTAAATGTAAATGCCATGGGAGCACTCACAATTACATTCTAAACGCGAATGCCTTCAACTAGTGGGAGAGGAGATGGCGGCTCTGCGGGTATCGTATCTCAGAAAGGGTTAAGTTGCGTCTAAATGTTATGGCTAATTTATGGGTGCAGACTACAATAAATCTTCAAAGGGTTTGTGCAAAAGGACTTTAGGGGACCTTCAAAAGAATTAAAAGCCTGTATAACTCTTTGGCTCAATCTACTGACTGAACTTGAAAATTTTAATGGCTTCGAATGAAGAATGGAAGGAACTTCGATGCTATAAAATATTCCAAAAAGTCCAGCAAATCTTTAAGAGTTCAGTATAATATTTTCTCTACGGATTGTCCACCAAGAATATAAACAAATATGGAAAACTTCTAAAATTCCCATAAAATTCGTTCAATAGAATTAATTTTTAATTGTCACTTGAATATTATGCCCCAAGGCATAATTATTTTTGAACTAATGATGACTTTGAAATCCTAAATGAATGCCTCAATGATGAATGAATAAATTCGAAATAAGATCACAAAATCCCCCAAAAATATTTCAGTTAATCTCAAGGTTACCGGGGAACAGGAAACCAAACACCGATCCCTGTGGATCCATCGATTGAGTAAACAAAAACAAAAAAAGAACCAAAGAATTCTTGCCCGCTCATCACTGTTGCCCGGGCACTGTTCTGGCCTGTCATTGCATCGTACGATATTATACTTGTAAATATTGTAGCTGCGGCATACTCGAATGTTATGCGGTAAAAGTTAATAAACACTCACTTGATGCGGGAAGAATATCTTGCAACTGAAACTGCAACTGTAACTTGGACTCGTGAGTGTCAGAATTCTTCCAAAAAGTATCCTTTCCTTTCCTTTCTGTTCCGTTCCGTTCTGTTCTGTTCAGAGTTGAGTTCTTCCTCGTTCTTTCGGTGATCAATGCTGAGTCACGCTGCACTTTTATGATCAGTTTTATTCATGTATGTAAATGATCACTGTTTGTTGATTACACACATTGCACACATAGGGTTTTAGGATTGGATGGGATTGCACTTGACTTCGGGGGGATATTCCTTGTTGAAGAATTGAACTTCCTTGCAAGCGTCGCGTTTGGATTTGCTTTTGTTGGTCGCGATCGCTGCGAACCTGCCCGTCGAGAGTTGACCGAATAACTAAAGTAAACGTCGGGCTAATCAGTCGTTATATAAGTTTCTTTTCGAGGGGTTTTCTTGGCTGTCGCTGCTGCTACGCTTAACAATGCTCCTCTGCTTTGGGCTCTACGTGCGTTCGCCTTGACAATGGAGAGCGTTGTGAACCACTGTCGACCATCGAGCGCGAAAGAAAGCCACAGTTCGAGCCAAAACAAAGAAAGCCAAAGAAATGAGCTGCAAACACAAACGGCTCAAAGCCCCCACTCTCCACTCCTCACTCGAGTCGGTGGGTTTTGTGTTTGCTTTTGAGTCGGAGTTTTGTTTTGAGTGTGTCGAGCGAGGAAAAGCGGATCGTGTCTGTGTGTCTGTGTCTTTATCTTCGTGTGCCTGCATTTCACTCGACAAAGACAGGCTGTTGCTGTTGCTGCTGCTGCTCTTTCCTGACTCTCTTTGATGTGGGGCTGCGGCTGCTCTCTTGTGAGGCACATGTGCCAGCCACATGGATTGATATATTGAGTCGAGAGTCTCCCCACTAGAGAGAGTCCATTCATAATTTCGATTACAAAACCCTCGAGCAGAACTGAGAGGGTTCAGAACGGGCACACACGATGTTCAATATCATTAATTAAATTGAAATCAGGGCAGAAAACAGAAGAAGTTGGAGCTGAAATATTAACCAAGTAACTAGAAGAACCAGAAGAAAATCAATTTTGCCCATGAGATTGCACTTAACTGAGTTATTGGTACATGAAAATTATGATACATTCTCCCGTCTCTCGTCTCTATCGCTCGTCTCTTGTGGTCAGGCGTCTGTTGTCGTGCGTTTTATGCTCCATAAAAGCTGTCCAGCTCAAACCAAACCACAGTTTAAACGAATTAGGAGCCCAAAACGAAGTCAACCCGATTGGGTGGTTGGATGGGGAGAAAGGCTTTGGAGAACATCGAGCCCAAGAGCCATCAAAACACCCATTAATTGATCAACGCTACTCCAGCAGTTGCCCAAAGAAAGTTACATATTTTATATTATAATTTGATAACATTTCTATTAAGTCATTTGCATGCTAAGCTCATAAATTTAACGATTCCATAATCCAATATAAATAGTAAATTCATATTATCTATGTAGTGTAAACACAGAACAATCGAGACAAAAGACCGCCCAAAAAAATGAATCAATTTAAAGTCAGATGGCCAGACCTTTCGCTTTCAACGAAAGAGCCAAGCCAGGGCCAACACGATTTTGTGCATACTGATGAGGCCGGCCCAGAGAGAGATGATCATCACGATCTGGAGAAAGCCAAGATCGAAGAAAAGCCAGCCAGCCAGCCAGCCAGCCAGCCAGCGAGAGAAACAGCAAATGACAAAGCGACGATTGCTAAATGAAATGTCGCACAAGGAAGCGCAAATTGTAAGTTTTGCAACATTGCGGCAATCAAATGTCGGCGGAAATGTTTACACGGAGAGCGTTGAAAATGCCCGAAAATGTTTTCGAAATGGTTACAAGGGGGGGGAGGTGGAAAGGCAATTTGCATTTCACCGAAACAAAACCATAGCTATCTGTGTGTGACAATGACAGCTGCCTAATGATGATTCAAGTTGATTTGCCAAAGATTTGGCCGCTGATTCCCCAGTGTCTGTATCTGTATCTCTGACTTTGAGGCTGTGAACAGGTGCATTTGTTATTTTCTTTCTTGAGAATCATTTGGTTTCATTTCGCTGCTTTCGTTTTTTTCGGGTGAAAATGAAAATTGCAAAACAAACAGCTGCAGGGGCATCATGCCAATGAGCCACGTTCGTTGCCTCAGTCTTTGTTTTTTATGCTCGTTATTTAAACAGAAAAAATCTGCGAATTTTAATTACAGCTAATTTTTAGCATTTTGCAGTTATTTCTTCTGGTTTTGTGCACTTAACACGGAGCATAAATCCGCAACAACAACAACAACATCCACTGCCAACCGCCCAGCAGTTATGGGAATTGTGTGCCTAGTCACAGCCCTGCCTCTTTTTCTCGGATATCTTGGATCCCTGGGTTTCGGTGGTTTCGGTGGCCCCTGTGCAAATTCTAACAGCATTCGCTAAAGGTTCGGCTTGGTTTTCGTTGCCTGCTGATTAAGTTGCTGCTGCTGCCGCTCCTTCTCGTGGTGGTGGTGCTGCTGCAGCATCGAAAATGAGCCAAAAACAAACAAAACTTGGGTGAAGAAGGATGGACTTTTGCAACACCGAAGTGCTTGTACACTTCTAAGGGGTAAGAGTAAACTTATCTATTATTCATGTATTTTTATGATCAAAATTGATAATATTCATATTTAATTGCTAAGTGAAACAATTCCTTGTTCTTATGGAGTACCATTAATATTATAATCAAATACTTTTCGCTTATTTTGAGACATCTTTGCTATTCTCAGACCACCTTGCCGAGTCAGTATACCCAGTCATCCCCAATGCTTATCCCCAAAAACAGAACAGGAACAAGAGCTAACGTTATTCCATTGTAACTGAACGGTTGTTAACAAGGGGCCCCCGAGTCCAAAAAAAAAACAAAACGATACCAAACGAAACGAAACGATCCCAAGTACAAGTACAGAGCCAAATTGGGCGTAATATTATGCCCAGGCTGGGTGAAATATGAGCTGAGAAAATTTTATTTTCAGCTTTTGTTTCTGCTTGGCCACAGCATTGAATTTATGTATATCTGAAGCAGTAACCCCGCCCCACGCCCTCCCAGTTACCACTCTTCAGTCACCGTTCAGATGTAGGCCTGTGTGCCTGTGTCAGCGCCTGCTTCTGCCCCTGCGCCTCAATTGTCTTGGGGGCCGAGAGTTGTAAGTGATCGTATTTAAGGCAGTTTTGGCCGGCTTATTTAATGCGCTCACGTTTGGTTGCATCATAAAACGAAAAAACATGCCCGGCGGCAGCAAGCACCGCTTCCCGCAGAGAGCCAGAAAGGGAGAAAGAACTGGAGAAATGTCGATGTTATTCATAAAAAAACGGAAGAAATGTGCCAATATTTGCCCATTTCTTTGCCTTAGATTGCTAATCTGGCCAGCGATTTGTGTGTGTGTTCGGGGGCGTCGGCACTGGGGCGGCGCTGGCTCTATTTAAACAGTAAAATAAAACAATTCAATTTGCTCGTGCTGAAGGGGGAGGCTGCTGCCAAGCCCAGCACGGGTTTTAATGTGCCTATAGAAAGAGGGCGGGTGAAGATCGGTTGAAGACCGATCTGCCTTGGTCAGTCTGCCCTGGCCCCACATGCTGTTAACAAAAACTTTAATCTTCCGGGAAATGACTTTTGATTTGGCTATTACTCAAAATTCCACCTTGGATTCGAACGTACGAAATTTTTGGCACACAGCCCACAAACAAAACAAAAAAGAACGAAAAGATCTATCTTAAGTGTTTATTTCCTGCAATTTTAGAAATTTAGTTTTAGTTTTTCTCGGCTTTGTGTGTGACAACCAAGACACGTTTCTAATTCCGCGTTGTGTCGAAGAAGATGGAGAAACACAGAGATTCTTTTGGCGGCTTGGTTCAAAGATTGCTTTGTGTTAGGTTAAACAAACATCGGGGCGGACTGTTACCATTTTTTCTTGATTAACAATTGTTTGCCGAACCAAATATTTAAAGCGTGAAATCGAGCGTACGACTGCGTACCTCAAATTATTTGCTTTACTCCAGATGGAAACAAATGTGAACCAGATACAATACAACATACGAGTACAAGTACAAGTACGAGTGTGTACGTATGGGAGAGCATTTAGCGCAGAAGAGACCCAAAACGTTCTGACAAAAGGTGCGACTTGGCTGTGTGTAAGTTTTGATTGAAGATTGAAATCTTTTTGTGGCGTTTCACTGTGAGAATTTATTTGTAATATTTTTGAATGGCCAACGCCTTTCGCACAAATAAGTTCAACGCCCCTCGAGGGGCCCCTAAATGAAAAGCTAAACGAATCCGAAATCCGTAAACCGAACAGCGAACAACGAAACCCGAAACCCGAAACCTTTGGGCCAGATACGAATATTGTAAAACGCAGCGTTAATTAAAGCCGATTACCGTAATTTGTTTGTGTCCGCCGGGCCTTGGGGCGGTTGGTGCGGGAACCTTATTTTTTGAAATGCCACAGCCCGCTGCCTGCAGTCGGTGGCCCTGCAAATTTTTCTTCATATTTCATAACTGAAATTGAATGTATCTTTATCTGTGTATCTGAGGAATTTAGTTGCCGCTGCTGCCGGTGCCTTTGGGTTCTGGTGTAGCCAAAAGCGCGTGTGACCCCAAAAAGAGAAATTTCATACAGATAAATGATGCAATTCTTGGACTTATGCTTGGGATTTGTGGGCTTGGCCCTTTCCTAATTGACTAATTAACTTGAGGTTTAATAAACCACTCGGTGCCTAGGGTTCGGCCCCAACCAACTGAATGAATGATTTATGTCGCCTTTTGATTGATCTTTACTGGGAAATTTGTTCGAGTAGCTTTTGGTTTTTGCTTTAACTCGGCTACCACGTAGGCCTCATTTGGCATTCCTCTTTCTAAAGAAAGCAATGTTTTTGAAAGATGTCAATGCTGAATGCTGCGGCATTCTAAGCCCGGTGAAAGTTGTTTTTGTCAATGGCCAAGAAGTTCTTGTGCTCTTCTCTGCTGGTCTCTGCTGGTCTCTGGCTGCTCAACCTGTGCTCAATAGTGCGACAAAATGGTCAACTCAACTGTCCGAGGAGGCATCAAATTCATCTTCATCTCTCCATCATCATCATTATTGTCTTTCATCGTTGTCGCTCGTCGCATCATCAGCTCAACTCAGCTCAGCTCAGCTCTGCTCAGCTCTGCTCACGTTCTAAGTACAGATTGGCATGTGGCGATGCTCGGGCTTAACACAGAAATCATAATGGTAATGGCAATCATAATAGGAACAATAAAAAGAAAATCCAAGAATGGCCTTAAGAAAGTAAAAGACTTTAAATGCTGTTTCCAAGATTTGCTTTTTTTTCTTCTTCTTCTCATGTTGGATGTGTTTGTGTGTGTGTTTTTTTTTTAATGACATTGACAGACAAACTTGCACTTGTCCAGCATCTAATCCGGATTGTTCGCTTCCATTTGGGCCTAAATATGTTGGGGATCTGTGCCGTCATTCTTGATGATTATGTGAGTGTATTCCAGGTGGCCTCCTCCTAGAAAGGTTTCATAAAAGTTTCCCAAGATTCACAGAGTTCCTAGTTGGTGACTCTCTTTGATGGGTTTTCATGGAAGCGCAGATCCACTCACTGCTCTCTCAGCTATAATACTCTAGAGTTCCTTCTGTCGCTGTTTTGGGACTCCCCAAACTGCTAGCACGCTTTTTGGGCTGCTTAAACTAATCTCTTTGTTTAGCACATGAATGCAATTAAAATTCGCACAGCCAAAAACCTATCTCCGTCTCTTTCCGGCTTGCGGCATGTGGCATTTGTCACGTTTATTCGACATTTTGGCCACTGTAAATTCTATTTAAATTTCTTGGCTTTGTGTTTTATTCCGTTTGTGGCCGTTTGCCGTTTGCTGTTGCTGTTACTGTTAGCTGTAGCTGTGCCTCTTTAGTGACGCTCGAAATTAGCCCAAAAGGCTTCAAATGCCTCATTTTGTGGCTCTGTGTTGTCACGTTTTGAAAACGAGATTGGTTCGGATTAGGCCGCAGACATTGAGCTCGAGCCCGAACCCGAGCCCGAGCCCTCCTCCACTGCCAATTCGATGGCTGGCTGGCAACTGCCTGATGGCCTGACGACCGTCCAACCGACTCTTTGAAGCCGGCCAACGCTAACTGACTTGGTTTGACTCTTTGATTCATTTACGCTAATTAGGTGACACAATTCTCACCTAATGTGCTCTGATAAACTGAATAGTGGAATGTTATGGAAAACCGCAGCAACAAAACCCAATGAAAATGCCGAGCTGGAAAAGCAAAAGCAACAAATTGTTGCCTGCCAGACAGTTTTGTGAAACTCATCGGCTTACAGCCAGCAAGTACCTTCCTATAGCCATGGCTTGGCTTGGCTTGGTTTGCTGCTCATTTAAATTTTACACACAGCTCCCTGGTTTTGGCTTAACCATTTTTGGTGAGTCTCTCTGTCGGTGGGGGTATATCTTGGCCGTGGAGTTGTTGCCTGCTCCCGAAAACAATGGGCACTCGTATATCATGATAATCATAAAAGCCATAGAGCCAGCTTCGGTGGTGCTTCTCCAGCGTCTCCTGCTTCTGCTGCTGCTGATGCTGGTGATTCTCCTTCTCTTGGCCATATATGTGTGGCCTCGGCAGTTTGGTGCAGTTCTGTGGAGAGCATGTAAAGCGCCGCACTAGACTCTGGTTACACGGCCCGTCTGGCCATAATTTGTTATCATATTAAAGTGCAACATGGACAACAGTTTTGCCGAACGCGATATATGCTGATACTCTTACTCCAAACTTGACCACACAGAGGCACTGTGGATAGATCCTACATTCCAATTGGGTGGAATTATAATAGGAATTTGCTCCCAGAACCACATCACTGCAGGTGGGCAAAAGTGTGTGGAATGTTGGGTGGATGGAATATCTTTGGTATGGATTTTGGATTTTAATATAAAGTAAATTACTCTGTACTTATTATTCCATTATGATCAAACTTTATAATATTTAATCTCTCCAAGGTTTTGCTGTACATTTTTCAAATATTTTTGTAACAATTTCTTCACTCAATCCCATGGTACGCATGGCGGAAGTCTGAGAATTGTATTCTATTTTGTAGTTATGAGTCTTTATGGCAGCATTTTTTTGGCTGTTAGACTGTCCGACTAGGCCCAGATAGAGTGAAAGAAAGAGGCTTCGAGAGCTCGTTAGTGGGCCTGCGAGAGACATCGACACCTTGTATGGATTATTTGCGATTGCGATTGCCCTTTCGCCAATTATTGTGCAATCAATATTGCATAATCGGACACCGTGCAACGCCCCGGCCGAGGCGAAGCTCTCTATGCCGCTCTCGGGGATCTCTGGCTTTGAGTTTGGAGCACTGGTGGCAGTTGCATATGTTGCAGCAACAGTGCAACTTACAGCTTACCTAACGGCAGTCACACTTGTGGCACATAAATCAAACTCCACTCAAGTCGGCTTACAAAGTGGTGAGGAGAGTGAGTGAGAGAGAGGGAGAGGGAGCGAGAGGATCGAGTGGAGGGCGGCAGCAGTAAGTCAAATCTATGTATATGCGGTAGATCGCTCGTTCGGCAGGAACCATTCCGTTCCAAATCCATTCTTTGGCTGCGTGTTATGCAAATGTCAGGGGGTTTGGCTTTGGCATGTCGTGTGTGGCTTGTGGGCATGGTTAACTCCGCATTTCGGGCCATTACATTACTCGTAGTCGAACATTCCCGGTGCTGGAGCTGGGCATGCAGTCAAGGTCAGTTTATGCCTCGCATGCATCAAATCAACTGCCAGCAATCAAACTCCCAACTGCAACTGCAAGGTGCCTCGCCCCAGACGTGTTAGCAACTCGTTGCCCCTCTGGATTCTGCATTTCAGACTGTTGCAACAGCAACAGCTCCCGATCCCCGGCTCCCGGACTCACTATGGATGTGTAGCATGCAACGTTTGGGTGCTTGCTGCTTGGCCAGGATTGAATGCTTCTCACCTCGAAATGGAGCACAAGGCTATCCTATCCACTAGGCTCTATAGCTTTTCAAATTGCCTGCACGTCTTCTTTGGCATTGCTTTGAGAGCAAAAAATTGATCGCTTGTGATTAGCAGCGATTAAGATTAGAACAGCACAGCCACCGTAGCAGCAGTAGCAGCAGCAGCTCAAGAAATGGAGAAAATAAAACGAAGATGAAAATATATATCCCCCAGACCGAGATCCAGACCCCGTACCCAGACCCGTACCCACATCAGCAGTCAGAGTCGGTGCATTCGAGACCCGCGGTGTTTTGTCAGTTATGTGCAAAGTGGCCAAGAGCCGCTAACATTTTTCAATTAAAACGCCAGTAGAAATGCTCCCAATGTGAGTGCTCGACTTGGGAGTACCCTTGAGAAGAGCGCTGGCTAGCTGTGCCTAAGAGAATCTCAGATAAGATGGAAGGTAAAACATTCGAGAACGAAGGAAGAATTAAAGGATTTCTGTTGACATTCGCCCCATCGTTGGGACATGGATTAGAGATCGATCTTACCTCAGCTGTTCGATATGTATGTATATACCACAACCAGAGGTAAAGGATATCAAAATAAGAAAAATGGCTAACAAGTTGGAGGCTCGCAGCTGCATCTGGATTAGATGCTGGGATGTAGTTGCATCGCATAGCCATCGCCATTGCATGGCATCGATGTGGGCATGGGGCTGATGTTCTGTTAGGCCTGTCATAAAACTTTCACGCCGAAATCTATATGTTTCATCGGGGCTGAAGACTCAAATTATTGTGAAAGATGTTCGCCGTCTGGTGGCAGACTCTGATGAACTTGCCCGGCGATTGTATAAGAAAATTTTACGTTGCATTTTGAGCCAGACGTGCTCCATCATTTGCCTCTGTTTCTTTACTTAATCTACCTCTCTCTCTCACTGTTTCACGGAGTGTGTGGTAAATTATTAAAAAGCCATAACAAATATAAAAGAAAGCATACAAAATAAAATGTATTTATGGAGCGTCGGCGCGTCAAGGCACGCGGCATTTGGCCAAAAGGTCTCTTCTCTTTTTGTTTTTATTTTTTTTTGGGAATGTTTCAGTTGCCGTTGACATTATTTGCGTGTAATTCGTGCACTTTCTTCTGGCCGCAGTCGTGGTCGCAAAAACAAAAGCATTAAAAACAATTAGCCCTGCTCTGCGATGGTTTGTCATAAAAGATTAAAGACGATGAATTTTGTACGCGATTCGGCTTAAATGATGGCATGTGTGTGCACACATGTGGCAGAGCACAAAATTGTATGTATGCTCTGGACATTACTTTTACTACTTACTGCCACTACTCTTCGTATTATTCGTAGTATTATTATTGAAATTAAATTGTTGTGTTATGTAAGGAAAATAAAAAACTCCAACGAACTTTGGACGGTTGTGCAATCCGTTTGAATCGTTTTAATTGTAGGATAAATTACTTACCTTACTCTACACTCTG